>WBNM01010924.1:0-178297 GCA_013399055.1 Ramphastos sulfuratus | reverse complement strand
ACCTGTACTAGTGGGAGGTGTCCCTGCCTCTGGCAGGGGGTTGGAACTAGATGATCCTTGAGGTCCCTTCCAACCTTACCATTCTATGATTCTATGATTCTATGTATGTTATCATAGCTTCAAAATGGAGGAGTTTCTTATTACCTGTTCCTCTACAGTCCATAGCTGGTTAAAAGTTTCAGGTTTGGTCTCATCACAAAGTCGCCCTCTTATCATCTGATCAAAAACAGTATATAAAAAGGAGTATGTGTTTAGGAAAAGTACAGTTAGAATAACTTGTTTTTAACTCATTTCCTACCTAAGTAAAAAGAGACCCAAATAAATGTATGAAAAATTTAAATAAAATTTGCTTAACCCACAAATCTTCAGATTGAGTACATGAATGACGTGTCATTACCAGCATCAGCATTTAAAGAAAAGTTAAGATTACCCACATATCCATATTAAAAAAACCCAAAACTATTCTTTAAAATTGTATCTTCCCACAAAAATGTTCAGAGGGCNAGGCCTTGAGTGACCTGTGCTAGTGGGAGGTGTCCCTGCCTATGGCAGGGGGTTGGAAATAGATGATCTTTGAGGTCACTCGCAACCTTACCATTCTATGATTCTTTTATAGTAACTACCTGTGGACGACTGTTTGTGGAACCTTCTGGACCATCACTTAAAGGCAAGACAGAGAATGAAATAGACTCTCCATCCTTCTTGGGATCCAAAGGACTTTTTGGTCTTGCAGGTATACCTACTGTAAGCAACACAAAAAAGGAATCATTGAAACTCCACCATAGTTGTTCCTTCTTTGTCACATTTGCCCACTTCCCTTTTACCTTTGTCAAAAATCAGCTTCACTCTCCTACTGTTACGTTTTCGGTTTTTGAATTCTCTCTCAAAGTTTCCGAGGCTAGTGGTGTATTGGTCCCAGGCAATCTCAGGGAGCTGAACAACCCTCTGAGGATATGGAAGACCCATATCAACCTGAAAAAAACACAAGAGTGGAAAGTGAAAAGCACTATTTAACAGAATTATTGTACATTAAAAAAAAAAAAAAATTACAACTCCTGAGAAGATATGAAAACCTGATACTGCTTCTTAGATAACAGCAGTATTCAAAACCATAATGTTTAAAGTGCCATGCAACACAGACTTTTTAAGGAGAAGATATATTTGAAGAATAACACAAAATGGTGCATATAAAATACACAGCAGGATGCTCAATGATGGTTTGCTGAGCTTAAAACTTGTGTAGCATGTATTTCACAGTTGAAATCAGGTGTTTCTGACTTCAAAATCCTGTTATTGCCTATCTGTCTTTTGTTTCAGTGTTGTAATCTGATAAATCTAAATTTGTCCCCTCCAAAAGTATTTTACACTGATTTTGCTGTCTTCTGCCTAGAACATAACTGTAGCAAAGCTCACCATTTTTAATAAAAGTCAACCTTAAGAGTACCATTCCTTTGGTTTGTAGACAAAAGTACAGCAGATCCTTTCAACTATCAGTAGCGTTTTCCCACAAAATGATTAGCAAATGCAACATCAGGCAGTTATTAACTCCATCATGATTAACTCAAAATTTAACGGAAAGACAACTACCAAAACTAATGGGGCTTACATAAGACCTCTCTCTAAACCTAGGCCCTATAGAACTAGTCAAAAAGCACCATAAAATACCTACTTCATTCTTCACAGAGATACAACATGTTGCTACCAGACTGAAGGTCAGTTCTCCATCAGACAACATTCTATTATGTTATCCAGAACTCTCGTATGTTTTCTAGCATTCATTTTTTGTTTAGGCTGTGAACTACATTTCCCTATGTTTAAAAAGTACACTACCAAATTCACTCATAGCAGAACATTTAATTTCTCTAATGAGGGAAGTTCCGAATTCTTGATTTGATGCCTCACTCTGAATTACTTCCAGTCACTTTTAGACTTCAAGTTGTCTTAAAATAATTAAATTACAATTAGAATTTTAAAGATTATATTGCTACATATCAAGGGGAAAAAAAACCATATCTAATAAAATCACTGAAGATCTATGTCTTAATAAGAAAACAAAGGGCCATTTTCACTCATGAGATAAAGGATTTTAAACTTAGTGTTTACACAAGTACATAGAGAATTCTCTGACTTCTACAGACGATGAATTAACTAGTTATTAAAAAAAATGAATCCATGTAAGACTCAAGTAAAGCTCATTGAAATACCTTCTTCTGGAGTCTTTCCACAAATCCAATAGGATCTTTCAGTGCTTCTCTCTGGTGTCTGCCTAAACTTTCAAGGTCTTGAACTGCTTGAGTACGTTGAGCCTCAAGTACAGCAATCGTCTGTAACAGTCTCTGATAACTACAAAGAAAAATATCTCACTAAATTTGTCTTTAAAGGTGACACTCACTCTATCTAAATACTAGCCAAGATTATCTACTAGTATCTACCAGATTTCATAGCTTATCTGAGACACTTCATAGACATTTTTACTGAATTTCATCTTTTAAGTAGATTAATTTATATAAACCCATTAAAAAACCCCACAATTTAAATTCTCAGTGATTCCCTTTAAATGCAATTTCTATACTAGCTAAAACAATATGGGAGCAGGGACAATCTATTCACATTTTCAAGAACTGTGACCAACAGGCTTTTGTTTACCATGTTAAACAAAACACAAACAAAATGCCTGACTTCTCTTCCACTTCAAAATCAGCTCAGATCTACCCCCCAGCACAACTGATTCTACTATACAATTGTCACATTCTGTTCAAGCACTCATAGAGTGGACATGGATGGCTTAGAAACTGTATCTAAACATTTCATAGATGCCTCACCTTAGAACAGAATATAAGAATCATTTATGAAAACTAACAGTAAACCAAGAAATAAGTACTTTGCAAAAACAGACTCCTCTAATAGAGAAGTTGAATGAAAATTAATCTGCCATCCCAGATTCATACATGATTTTGACTATTTAACAGACAGATTTGAGAGTCAATGATGTGCCTACAATATCTGTAACAATGTTTCCAAAGCTCTTCTCTGCGAAGCTAACTCAAAGTCAGGCAATCATACAATATTGTAACACAGCCCTTAAAACAATAAGTAACTACATTTGACATCTTCTATTAGCTTTAAACTTAAAGCTGTCCACTGCAGTGTGTGAATCACAATACTCTAGGATGGAGGGGACCTTTAAAAGTAATTTAGTCCAACACTTCCCACAGTAAACATGGAGATTGTTAACCAGATCAGGTTGCTCAGAGCCCCATCCAACTTGACTGCATCTTTCCAGGGATAGGGGCTTATTCCACCTCTCTGAGCGGCCCAATCCAGCATCTCACCATCCTTACTGTAAAAAAAATTCTCCCTTTTATCTAGTCTAAATCTACCCCTCTTTTAATTTAAAACCATTACCCCTTGTCCTACTGCAACCCTGCCATGGGTTCCATGGCCTCTGTTGTTTCAAATTATTATGTATCAACTATTTTCAAGATGTTTTCTGACATTCAGTATTAAAACTGTATTTTAGTTGAGCACAAAATGCAATTTAATGAATATCAAAGTTAGGTAAGATCTACTACAGCATTTCAGTAAGCTTTCTTTCTATTCCCTCATTGTGAAAGCAAAGACAAACCTAACCCAAAGATCTGTGAGTAATTAGCAAGGAAAATTATCTTATATACCCTGCCAAAACAAAGCAAACTCATACAACTATAAATGCATAATCTGAGTAAACTCAGTCAGTCATATTCCCTACACTGACTGAGGTTACACACTTCTCAGTTCTAATTACCAAACTGTTGGTACATACAACACCCAAAGCAGTTTTCTTTGCAGGAAAACTTACATTCTACAGAATGTAACACTGTGCTTTCAAAACTCCAGTATTGAAAGGCTCTTGCAATTTATTCAATCATGTTAATTGCCAGGCATCTTCCAGATGAAGACTTGAATAATTCAGTTTAGTATGGGAAGTCTCAAGTATTTCTATGCTGAAAAACCTTGATTAACATGGGTTTTTTAGAGGCTAATATTTGAAAAAGGAAAAGTCACTTCTTAAACACTGATATTGATCAGCAGGGATTCCTGCTGATTCAGTTGTTCTTCTGCAGCGATAATTACTCTACTCTTTTCAATTGCTCCATAAAATCATTATCATATATTAGAGCCATATTTCTGGAAGCTGTGCCATAAGCTCTTAGTTATTACTCTACTCATTTCCATGAACCTTGATTTAATAGTGATAAGGGACAGAGCAGCTTCCTCTCTTATCTCTGACAAAGCTTGAAAATAGCATAGCTAGTACCTTAGTGAGACACACTTCCATTTCTTGAGATTTATTTTCAATATGCTTTTCCCCCCATTTTTCCACTCTGTGATAACACTATTTTCATTTCCAGATCTAAGTACCTGGAGTTACATCACAGATTTAATTTTCCTCTTTGGATGAGTAAGTGAAGCTTTTCAGTCACATTGTGTTAAATAAATATGAAGTGTTAGCATTGCCCTGTTGGAATAATGAAAGGGGCAGACAGAAAAGTAGCTGTTGGTAACATTCACCAAACACCATAAAAATGCAAAGCCTCCTCTAAAAGCAAGCTCCCTAAAAGTCTTAATGCTCAAACATTTAAGAATATGTGAGGAAATTCCCTGCCATTGATCTTATCCATAAAAAAGAATTCTCATCTTAAAGTGTCTTTACTCACAGTAAACTTACACACAAACTCGAAATTAGCAAGAGGTATCTCAAACACTAATTTTTTTTTACTGTCCTTATCTATTATTTCAACATAATTACAATGCATTTTCTCACTTTTTTAAGCTAGACTTTGAAACAGAGGGATTACTTTTAGTCTCCCCTCAAATGAAAACACACAGAAGTCCTTGCCAGTCTGGAATTTAGTTCTTATCTTTTCAACCTTAGATAATCACCTCTTAAGTAATGATACAATAAGCATTCTCACCTTTACTTGTATATATTTTGCAACTTTGACACAGTGTTCAATCTTACAGGCTTATTACTTGCTTTTAGCATGAACCATCTATGGATGTAAAACCCTTGCATTGTTATCACAATACTTCCCCTTATTTAAATACTTATTGACAGTTCACTAATGGAACTCTGTTCAGTAATTTTTTTTTAAATATGACAATATATAAAAGTTTTATAAAGCTAGCAGGTGACAAAGGTGACACTTATCAACAAGGGAAAACTGTAGCAGAGATTATTTCTAATTTATGTAAGAAAATCAGCAGACAGAGGCCCCTGAAATTTATTGTCTGTATGCTTCACAAAAATTACCTGAAAAAAAAAATTGTTACATATATAGTTGCTCTATATATTTTTATATATATATTTGCCCTAAAACATTTGTTTAGTACCTTGAAAAGATGTGTACTTTGATAACATAATTAAAAAATAAGTAATATCCTCTTGACTGATAAAATGCCATACAGCTGGTGGTCATCACTTTTTATTACCAAGATTAACTGTACTTCTATATTCTTCAGAACTATAGTTCACAATATGATAAAAAGTATAGTAACATCAGTTTTGGAGATCAGAAGGTAAAAAGGTGCACCACAACTTCAATTTTATACTAGAGATACTGATTATTTCTTATGTGGATATGACCTGTTTTAAGTATACACTTCTTGTAACAAAACATGGCTAAAATATATGTAGAGAAGTATCAACTTTAAACAAGAGCTGTGACACAAAATTGGTCCTTATCAGCAGTTACAATTTGAGCAAATCTTTGTTTTAATGCCATCTGCTGGCACTCCAGCAAAGTACAGATTAAAACCTGCTCCCCCATACCAAAGTCATTTATCACTTTCATCACTTTGGATTTTGATCTAACAACAGTGATTCAGAAGAAAAAAAAACAAACAAACAAACAACAAAAATTACTAGATGCTAAGATATGGAAGTATTGGATATTAAGCATATTATATTCTAAGACTGCAAATTATTGTAGGAAAAAGGCAACAGACATTGCATTTAGCATTTCCAAGCTAACCCAAGACAGCTGTATTAAGATATTGGCTGCCTGGAGAAATCTTTAAGACAGATCAAACACTATCCTCTCAATTCTAAGAAGTGTGAGTTTTGCTTGGGAATTCTGCTTGGTTTGTTTTTTGGTTTGGTGTTTTGTTTTTTTTTTTTATTTGTTTGCACTTTGTTTTTGCTTGTTTCAGTTCAGAAATATCAATGCTCCCAGCTTTTAAAATTGGCCTGAAAACTTTGTTGATGTCATGATTCAGTAATTTTGACACTGTAGAGTTTTTCACAAGTTATTTTTAAAAATCTGTTACTGCACCAAGAAGAGTGATGGGATTCAGTGCTAGACTTGTAGAACACACATGGCAGCAATGAGGAAGCCAAAGACACTGATGAAGAGTGGTCCTTCTTTGATCTTCCCTCAGACACAGAAGAGTTTAAGGGCATAATCAATAAAAGCATACATCAACTCCTATCAGGACTTATAAGAACACTTTTGCCTGGAGAAAGCAGCATATGATAGGTTTTTACTTAGATAATGCTTAGATACTATGACCAAGTTAATCTACTTATGACCAATTCTGCAATTCATTATGAAATGAGCTTCTTCCACTCTAAACTTTTTACATGTACTGTAATTTACTGTACTTTCTCTACCCATATTTAATTATTTGTACTTCAGATCTTTTTAGATTTCCAGGATAAGTAAATAATTAAACTACACCTCCATTTTACACATAAAAAAATATAGTATACATTAAGTAACAGATTATTTCTGAATACTAGCATCAGTCTACTTTTTAAAAAGGGACACTTTAAAAAAAACCCAAAAAGGCACAACAAACATCCACGACACCACAGCAAACCCTAAATCAAAACAGGAAACCCTACTTCAGCCTTCCACCTAAATGCAAAAGCCATTTTCACTTTCCTTCCAACTTTCACAGCTCCAGACTTTGCATTTCAAACATCTGAGCAGTTATGAACTTGTGATGTCCCTTTCTTTCTTACATCTTAAGTTAAATCCTTAACTCTGTCCCAAAACCAGAACATCCATTCATACATTTCTATAGGCTTCATTTTTGTCAAGAGCTGTCCACCACACTCAGTAGCAGTTAATATTAGCTGTAGAAAAGCACCTTTACCCACGTTTCCAGCAAGTTTTCAAAATCTTAGTAGCAATTAGGTGTCTGTACCTCTGAACAAACATGCAACTTGTTTCAGTCTTGTTAACATGAAAGGTTAAAACATCCTCCATCAGTCCTCCTCCAGTTAACATATTTTAATATAGCCTTTTGATCTTCGTTTAACAGTACTTTCTAAAGTATTTTCCTGTAGAACACTGACATCTAGTAGGAACAATCTAGGTCCCTGTCATTCCTCTATTTTCAAGGTAGTAAATGACAGTAAAAATATTTTCCTCACAAGGAACATAAAGACTGGACAGCATATCCCAACTCCTCTTTTCTCGTCATCTCTGAAGAGAATGGTCCCAGCTCCTGTACTGAGAGACAGACTTCTCCAGTATCTCCATTTTTTCTTCTCTAAAAGGATGTTGAGGAAAACAACTGTTCAGAAGGAGGATTCTTCAAGAGAGAAAATAGCAGCAACCTATGTTACCACAAACCTGACTCTACTGTACAGAAATCCTCTGAAGGAAAATAATGGAGAAAGTTGACAGCACTGATTACTGAACTCCTTCAACTCACTCTACATTAGCTGACACAGATTTTCACTAAAATCTAGCTATTCAGGTCTATGTTCTTGTAGTAGGTGCAAATTAACACATTCCCTCAACTATACTGTTATCTGAAGACTATAACTGGATTACAAGAATGTGATGTGCAATCACGAGAAACTACATGTTTTAACAGCAATACAAATAATTATTCACTCTATCTATTTTTGGCTAAAGAAGGTGAAGAAAAGTTAGGGATAAGGAAGACAATTAGCAAAATGTGTATTTTTATTAGTTCTCACTATGGTAATAAGTCAAGGACAAACACAGTTGGTCCTTGGCTTCAGAAGCATCAAGCTTTCAAAGGCTGTTATACAAAACAACATTACTAAGCAAAACAAAAGATGTGTAATAATGAAAAATGATTTATCAGCTGGGTAGTCCTGCCAAGATCAACATTTAAAGGAAATCAAAAAGCAGGATCTTTCCTTCTCTCAAACTAGCATGTAAGCACTTGCCAGTACCAAGGAAACACCTATCTTGATGAGAACTTATGGCTGAGACTAAAGCATGCATTAATACATAATGCTTATACATCTCCCTTCTAAAAGACACTGCCAGTCAGCTTTGTATTTTGTGATGAAGACACTGTCAAAACTTCATGTAAGACCAGAACACATACTTAAGAAGGTAGTGGAGTTATTTCAAGCTACATAAGTTAAAACTCAAAAGTAGAGATACTTGCATTTCTCACAGCGTATGCCAGTCATTACGTTCTTGTTTCCTCAGTAGCATCATTATGCTTATTGATAGTTCAGTTAAATACTTGGACATCCCTACCCAGTAGGCAATTACAATAATGTAATTTATTCCTTGTCCCACCAGACATACTTTCACTGAGAAAGACAAGCAGAATTCAACTGTATTCTTCACATTCTCTGGTCAATCTATCAGTACACACATACACACACACCACCAAGTCAGCCAGCAGAGAAGCAGCTCTACACTGGAAAGCTCAAGCTCTCTCTCTTCCAGGCCAGAATGTTGCAACAGAGAACTCTTGGAGGTTAAAGTGTAGGCAGAAACACAAAAGCAAGTATCAGGAAAGAAAAGAATTCAAGGAGCAAAGGACGCAAACAAAAAAATCCAGCTTTGCTCTCTACCAGATGCATTGTTTAAATGAGGATTGCTTGTGTTTGATGGTGCTGTTCTCACTAGGATTGTGCTGTAGGTGACAGCAAGGTAACCAGGTTCAGAGAAAGAAAAAAAGAGTTTGACAAATGCACTTGATGTGGGCTCCTAGAGTAACTCTGTTACTAGAGAGAAAAACAGATGCAGCACACACTCAAGGCATTATCTCTTGCAAATTAAGAACTCTATTATTTAGCATTTATTGAATAGTTTACGTAATGATAGAACATGATTCTATGATTACAAAAATACTCTTAAGTATGCCTTAATCTTTACCTCTGCTATAATTCTGTGCCACTTACAACTTTTTCATTTGTAAGTACTTATAGCTAGAAAATAAAACATGTTAAAGTAATAATGCTGCCAGGGGAAAAAAACAAAACAAACAAAAAAAAAAAACCTATTATTTTAAGTTGGTGTAAAATATAATGAGCGTTTCATAATAAATATAGTTGTATGACTGTTAAATTATCATGCTTTAATAAAACAACTATCTGCCATACTGAAATGCAGTTGATCAGAAACTGGTATTAGATGTTTCAAATTGGTATGTTATATTGCTATTTTGCAAATGAACTAGTTGCAGCATTGAACTTGTACACAAAAGATTTTTACTTAAAGCTGATACAATTTTTTGTTCTATACTAAGAACACAGACCAATTTACCAGACATTAGAAGCCACTCTCTGAAAGAGTACCACTTTTAGTATGTTTGTTCTAAGTTAATTGGTAATTTAAGAAAATTGTCACTGAACTCACAAGAATTCAACCACTCTTGGGTTGAACAAAGGATGAATTAAAGCACATTGTAATCTATGTAATCTATACCTCTATGGCATATATGCATTTTTAAAAAATTAACTTCTTTTATTCCTTAACACTAAAAGTGCATGCTTCATCCGTCTATGTTTATGATATATTCTATGAAATACTCAGAGGTTACATGCTTACAAAGTAGTTGTTGTCTCACGACATTCTTGACCCCAGTAAGGATTAAAACTGCTACCATAAAAAATAACTGGTTTACTTCATATCAATTCCCTTAATTCCTTAAAATAAAACAACATAAAAAACAAGCTCCTCAAACTAAAACTGTATGTCTCATAGGAAAATGAGAAAAGAGAGTCCTTAACATTAATATAGGAGGGTAATTTATTCTATATAGTAGCTACTCATAGCTACATGACATCACTACAAAGCAGTAATAGATTATCTGACATATCTGTGCATTAAATTAAATCTATATTGTGAGATAAATTTGACTTTACGCCTGAGACATATATCTGAATACATCAATTACAAAACTGATGTAATGTTTTTATTCTTACCCAATATATACAGATAGACATGAAGATTTTATCTTAAAGTATACTAATAAAAAGTAGTTTAATTTTTAATACTAATTATAATCAAGCTAAGAAAAAAACATAGTGCAGGTAAAATTAGAAGTTCACCGCAACAAAAAAGACTGTTACAGGATTATGTTAGAGTTACACTTTAGGAAGAGTCTGTTTAGAACAGTTCTGAAACAACTACTATGTCAAAGTGCACTAGACCCTACTCTAACAGGTCAAGTGAACTTCACAGAGAACTGTTTCAATCTGATTCATTAGGCAGAAGCATTTGTGACAGATAAAAAATTTTGTGCAAGTAGTTTCAGTATGTATTAATTTATGTATTTTTGGTAAGAAACAAAAGCAGAATTCATGGTTACCATAGTTACACATACTCTTTGTTGTGTTTCAATGCCACATGATCTGATTCAAAGTAATACACATCAGGCTCTTCCTCATCATCCTCTGCAGTGTGGATGTTGGCACTCTCTTTGGCAGATGGTATATATCCAGCAACAAGCCTAGCCTCAGAAAGTGGCTTTCTTAGTCCATCACTCCCATGATCTCCTGTATTACAGTTTCTCTCTTTTTCATTCTGTTTAATTTCTTCAGACTTTTTTGGAGATCCATTGATATTATTAATACCTACAGGTACATTCTTTTCAGTGGGACTAAGATTATTTTCCTCAACCTGTCCGTTTTCTCTACAAGGAGAGTTATTTTTAGTAGGGCTGCTTCTGGCAGGGGCAGCCCTTCTTGGTGAAGTTCTCAAAGTATATCTGTGTTCTTGAAGTTCCGACATAGATGTCATTTGAGCTGAAACACAGTCAAGCACTGAAGAATGTGGTTCAGGTTCACCTGAGATTGATGTACTGTCATGAGTATTCGGGCTGCTATTGGTGTTTTCAGCACACTGTTCCTTAGAGGCACTACTATCTCCTACAACATCTACCTCCTCCTCCGAATCCCTTAACAAAGATGACTGGATCTCAGAAAAGGACCCTGTAGTTGGCTCATGTGCCTGATTAGCATGCTCCTCAGGCAAGCAGTCATTTATTATTTTGTGGTCCTCTAACTTTACCTGTTCTTGAAGGTTTGTGCAAGGCACATAATGGTCTACAACACTGTCCTCCTTGCTGCTACAAAGCAACAATGAAGAATGGGCAAATGAGTTTCCATTTTCTGCTACTGTTTTGTCCTTGGGCATACAGGAACCAGCACTGTTTTGCTTAATGTTTCCATCAAGCTGACAGTCATCACAGTTAAGAGAATTTGCATCTCTCTCACCAACTCCATTGACAGTCTGATAGTCTGCGACCTCATCAACTATTGCAGAATTATTAAATCCTTCTGCACAGACATTCACCTTTTTAACTTCCCTTTTGTCACAATCATCCAATATAAGACATCGACAAGCTCGCTTAGTCCCTGCGGAAACTGCGTCATTGTCCGACACCAAGCTTTTAGGCTCCAATGGTTCCTTCTCTGTTTTAGTAGGCAAGTCTTCTTCTGAACTGTTGGGCGCCTCTGAACGCAGACAGCGCTTAATTCTTTTCAAAACTGGTGAAACAGATTCTGCTTGTTTTTTTTCACAATTTTCCACAGTTTGTTTATCAACATTATCTTTTTCTGAAGTAGATAGCCCTCTCTTTCTAGGGCTCACCCACGATTCCCGGGCACTCTGCTGTTTCAAATCAGTAGTTCTTCCACCGTTACTTCCCTTCTGAGTTTGCACAGACTCTGGCCTCTTCTTTGGTGACCTTGATCGTATCTGAGGATGGGGTGAAACTTCCTCTGGATGAGCAATACTACGGTTTCTTAAGGTTCTACCACAAAAGTTTTCGTCTAAACCATTTAAACCCACTGTAGATCTTGTAACACGAGTAGATCGAGAAGTAGCCATACTATGGCAAGTCCCTAAAGTAGGTTCATCATGATCCACTCATTGGGAAACCTTTAAAAAAACAAACAAACACAGAAAACAGTCAGAAAACAATATTTAAAAGCACTTACAGACATAGCAAATGTGAAAAATGTATTGTCACAAATGTACCTAACGTAAAACTGAAAATGCCTATGCAATGCATTTATGTCACTCCTTTCTGTGTTAGTTCTTCAGGGCATTTAAATAGTTTTCCACATAAGCCACAAAGTAGATTATATGGTATTTGCAGTTGTTCTAGCTTTAGTACTTGTGTGTGAATGTTGTTAATTTTACACCCTACATCAGGCTGGAATGTTTCAGTTAGGCTCCAGTTACTAAAATACACTATTTTCATGTATTGTACATGTAATATAATGGATTGGTACTGCAATTTAAGTCTATCTGGTCAAATCAAAGGTATCAAATCAAATTCTTGATATCCCCCAGTTTCCAGTTACATAGTTTCGCATACTAAGGTGGCAACAATTAAAATTATATTTGGTCACTCATTGTTTGCTTAAAACAAAACCACACTGCTCACAAACAATAGTACTGCAATTCTAATTTAACAGGGAATAAAAAAAAAAAAACCCACGCCAGCATAAAATAGTTACAGTTAGTTGGTGAGATGAATCATCACTTAAACTGCATTTAAGTAAATTCAGACTCAAAGCTAAGTTTAAAACTTCCTCTCTGAGAGTTTTTTATTTCAGATTTCAGGGTGACATGCAGGTGTACTCAATTTGCTCAACTTTACTTGAGACATTTTTAACAGAAATCAGTTCAACTTTATCCTTCTGTTAATTTCACCTTTAAGAATGCATTGTGTTGAGCTGTATGCCACCACAAACATGTTGTGATATACAAGATAATGAATAGATTCACAAGTGGACATTGCAAGTGGATACCAGTAAAACAAACCAAATTCCAGTGTGAACTTTGGTGAACAACCACTGCTGAACTCAATAGACATTAGAAACAATATGGAAGACAGAAATCTTTACTGATTTGCTGGTATGTTACTTTCTAAAGAAACACCTCACACAATTTTAAAAGTTATTATTTACTTAAGACAAAATGAAAAAAAACTTACCATTGTAAAACCAGAAGAAATACAAACTTCAGACATTTCACACAGCAGACTGCTAATGTGCCACTCAATCTCAATCACCACTGCTGATATTCATGATGTAATCCAAATGCTTTTTTACTAGTAAGACTTTGAAAACTGTTGAGGAAGAGATAAAAACATCAATTTAAATTACTTCATTAAAAATAAGGACAGGACATAGAGAGTAAGCTTTTTTTTTTAAGAGGCAATTATCCATTTTACAAGTGTCCTACATAAACAGTCTGCTATGAAGTAATTAAGAAAGTGCAATGCTAATTTAGGTTTCAAATGTGAAGTATCTTTCTTGGTTACTTAAGTGATTCAGTGTATCACACTAATGATGTGCAAACAAATGAATTCACAACGGAGTCATGTGTTAGGGTTTTCAAACCCAAGAAAATATTTGAAGAGACACAAGAAAACAAGCAGTGAAAGATATTACAACTAATGAATTCTGAAATGCTCTGTCAAACATTTTTTATAATTTGATACAGAGTGAAACCAATTGTTTCTGCTATTTAATTTTAATCAGCTGTGCAGAACTCAAAACTTACTGGTTCCAAACCCCTAAATAACCTTCATCTACAAAACAGGAGTGAAATCTCTCCAGTGTTCACAATAAAACTATTTTCACCCAAGGAAAACAATGCATACTATCTTGTTTATAATGTAAGTGAACCAATGCTGATACGGAAAGACAAAAATACGTTTATGGATCCCAAAGCCACACAATACTTTCAGCTAACTCCAGAGTTTGGGCATCAGTGCCAACACCCAAAAGTTGTTACTTGAAAAAAAACATACCAGGAATCACATTTAAGATCATCTAGTACAATGGGGGCACAATACATCACTATAGGTAGAGAAATTACTGGGTTCTTCTTGTTGTGGTAGGCCTAAGCAGGCCAAATTAGGCTTGTATATATCCTGGCTTGCCCAGGCATGTCTTTCTGCTCTCCCTCCTTCTGTTTTGGGGAGAGCAACCGCGGGAAAAGGGACAAAGAACCTGGAGCCANCTTGTGTCCATCTAGTGAGCAAATGGCGTATTGGCCGCAAGTAGTACACTGACCGCAAAGCCTTCTCTGCCAGTTTAATCAAGTCCAATTAATGCATATATTCACTAGTTACTTCTAGATCCTATATTATAAACTGTATATAGTTTCCTAATGATGCAAGAACCTGTTACTATTATTATTTTGGTGATCGGAGTGCCGTGAGTTCTGAATATTTAATATTAATAAATTATATATTAATATTATTGAAATATTACCTCACAGTAACTAATTTACCCCTTCCACTACACTTCACATATTTAGTTGACATTGTAATGCAAAACACAAGCTGACAAGTTTCTCCCCATTTTTTCTTTACACACAGTTACTACGTTTAGGTAAGCCTTTGGAAATGGTCTTCACTTTCAACCTACTTTTGGTTTGAGACTGGTAAGAGCAGAAAACAAATTCCCCATTAAGTTCATAATTGAAAATATAAACTGAGTCAGATAAGAAGATATTATGTCTTGTTACAGTAAAATTCAATAATGAAAGCCACTTCTACAATGATGTTACATGAAGTGTCATAAATTCTATTATAGGATAACTAAATCAAATTAGATTTCAATTATTCAGTAGAATGTCTTAATCTAACAAATAGCAGAGAACTGCCATAATAAAAGAAGGCAAGGAAAAACCATTTGAAAATGGAAGAGACCAGATCCAGACAAGAGGGAGAGTTGAACTCTATAAGGCGCTCTAATATCAAGTGATCAGCCTGTGACCCCTATCCTTGCCTTTCCCATAAATCTATTTAACTGACAGGAAAGACACATTGGTAGATACCAACACTGACAGATTTTTTGCAGAACCAAACGTACTCAAACAAAAGTCCCATAGCTAATTAACTCTGATAGAATACAAAACAGTGGGAAAAAGCCTGAAACAAAATATAACAGTGAAGCAGGCAGGAGGCCTAATCTCAACATTTTTAATCACTTCATCAGTTCATAAGTAAAGAACATTTGCATAAGTTGTTTCAGGAACACAGATTTACAGATACAATCACAGAATGCATTGGTTTTGCAGGGACCCAGGAAGGTCATCTTGTCCAACTCCCCTGAAGCGAGCAGAGACATCTTTAATTAGATCAGGTTAAATAACAACTGAAATGGTAATGCCAGTCTCTCTTCAGCTTTTTGTGTTTTATCTCATAATTTTCTTTCCCCCAGAACAATTCTATTTTACACACAGCATGAAAGATATCACCCCTGCTGTGCCTAGTCACTTTTGGGAAGAGCAAGAGTGTTTTAGAAACAGCAAAAAGAATGTGTAAACATCACAAGAGGAGAAACCAAGGTGGGGAAAAAAAATGTTTTACCTAGTCAGTATTTTTTTTTTCTGGAGGGTGGTGTGTTAAAGAAGGGAAACCTTCAATAAGGATACACTGAAACGACTGCACCTTAATTACTGCTTAAAAACTAGAAAATAACACTGACAAGAGCTTACTAAGTGAGCAATTAAACTTCTAGAAGTTTCTCTGGAAACTATTACTTCTTTACACTTCTTAATAAATTAGAATGGCTCTTTTTCACCTAGAACAGACATATCTTCCATGGCAGAGAAAGTCAATGGAAAAATAATTTAATGTTTTGGACATCATTTATTTCAGAAGATATTAATGAACTGGAACAAGAGTAAGGGAAACTAAATATGCTTTTTGGTATAAACCATTCTTCAGGGAACCACATCAATATTTAAGGAGAATATATCAGTAAAGACTCAAAGTCTAAAGCTAAGAAACAATGTGGTCTGGTTGGTGAATTACACTAAAAAGTAAGAAGTAGAATATAATGCGTTTTTTAAAGGAAAAATAGTCCGAATTTGTCTCTTGTAAGGAAGGACCTACACAACAAGTCAGCAAGTGTTGAAGCTGAAACCTTATAGGAAAGGGACATATGTTAATCAGTATGGAACTTCTTCAGTGCCAGAGTGAAGTTTCTTTGCTTACAGATATTGTCTATAAATCTTACACACAATCCAGAATTTGATAACAGAGTAGGATGGAGCTTTGGAATATTCATTTTAGAATTTGAGAACCCTTAAAATGTTACTTAGGTTTAGACTGCCTCTACTGATACACACCACAGTCATATAATTACATAAGAATTTTTATTTAGCTTAACCAAAAGCCTAATTAACAAAGCTAGTGAATGTTGAACTGTGCGTGTGAAAAATTCTAGCAATAGAGGAAACAAATTTACAGAGACAGAAAATCAACAGCTAAAGGTAACTCCACCCTAAACATGCAAAGTAACCCATTTCTTCACTGGGGTAAGTGAGTACTGGCTATCTGACTGCTTCAAGGAACACCAAGAATTAAGAATCACATACATAGTTCAAAGTATATTTAATATGGCTTTATGTTAGAAAAGGAATAGTAAAGGTCTATTAGGTGCATTGGCACATAGGACCTGAAAGCAGCAAAGCAATAGAACCCCTTCTATATACAACATTAAACAAAAAGTAGTAAGTTGGGGAAGAACAGACTCTTGCAACAGGAAAAGTCTCCAGTACTGATGTCACTATTTTATAAAAATGGACAGTAGCTACAGCATTCCACAATTCAACTCTCAAAAATAGTTTCTTCATCTTAATAAAGGAAAATAATCTGTTCTCATCCTGTTATTCTGAATTTCATGTAACAGTTTCCATTCATGTTCAATAACAATACCGCATGGTGATAAACAACAAAACTGTTCTTAATGTTCAAATACTGCAACTGTGGATACCTGACAGCAGTAGCATTCTAATCTCCTACTGCAGTAAATCTCAAAATTGCTTCAGATACAGTATCTGTTGTTTGTAGTTAACATTTACAAGAGCATATCTGACATAGACACATTTACTCCCTCTTGTTTCATTTTTATTCTGCTCTGGGTTTGTGGGACCTTGCCTGCCTCTGGTTGAAGGGAATATTGCAGAATGTTTCACTTCAGTCATAAGACTCTTTGATCATATTTATTTCTGTTACCAGAACTTGGGAGTCCTCAATATGTATTCCTTAAAAAAAACCCCACCGTATTCTATTATTTTAAAAGTTTGTGTCAGATTTGACATAACCTTTTTCAAACTGTACCACTTCAGAAGAAACATCAGTTTCACACACATCTTTCTAGTATCAAACAGAAGAGCATTTTCTGGGAAACCAAACAAATCAAAACAAATCTGTAGCAACGTGATTTGAGTATCAGACTGTGCATAATTTAGCTAGCTTGAGACAACGTAAGGTCAGTTATTCTGTATGTCATCCCAAACTATTTAATTTTGAAAACTTTCATTTACCTTGTGATTTTCTAAGACTGCTATTACAATGCACTTAATACAACTCTATCAAAACAACTACAATTTTTACATAAGGATACTACAACATTTGCCATATTTCTGAACTTAAAATTGTTGTCTGCATCTTTCAGGATCTCTCAGAAAAGACTCGAGCTACTAGTCATTATTTGCATTTTAGGAAACAGCAGTTCACTAGGAATTTGCTACTGGTCTATCTTAGTGCAGACAGGAAATCAATAAATGAAACGGCTTTTCTCAAGCCTCTTTGTAAATTCCACTTCTCCCAAGACTCAGTCAGAGCTGATAAAACCTGAGTTTGACCTGACCCTCTATATATAACTCAGTCTTCTACACTGACGTGGTTCAACAAAGAAAACATTTATCATGAATCTCCTGTTTGTCATTACCTTATATTATGAGCATGTAATTTTTTTAACCAATTACTGTATTCATACACTAAGCATATATCTATACAATCTTTAATAATTAACAGGATCCTGTACATGCTTCATGCTAGGGCCCTTTAGGGGAGGTGGGCATGAAATATGGTATCTTCTGTTTTTTGCATTTTCCACAGAGAATTATATCAAAGGTATCTTGAATAATCTTTTGTGTTCTAATTGCCTAGAGACATCCTGATCATCACATTGTCTTTTTTCTTACCAGCTATACACTCCACACTACATCACTTCAGTGACACCGAAAAATAACAACACTTAGACTCCATACATTTTAAGCATGTATAGTACTGCTTAAGTGTATATCTCAAATGAAAAAAATATTTATAAATGACTAAAATTAATAAACAGAACTGGTGTATCTCTTAAATTCTTTGCAGAGCAGCAGTATGTTATCTCTAACAGTACTCTTTTTTTTTTAAATGGAGAGTTCATTGTATAAAATGAAGATTGCAGAAAATAATTATGTAAGCAGAATCTAATCCCTTAGAGAAGTATTTGCACAAAACAAACAAAAGAATTGCATTTTTGAACAGAAAAGAACCTGCGCAGAGATCAGATTATCAGGACTTTGCTTTATCTCCACATGTAACACTTCCTACCAAAGTGGTATTTCTAAATTAGAAATGAATTCCATGTAACAAATTACATTCAGCAGTCTATCACATCTAGAGTATGCCAGCATCTCTTCCCACACATACTGAGCTTAGTATAATTACATTAGCAAGAAATCAAGTTTTCTGGAGAAGGCACTACATTTTTCTGATTTTACATCACATCAAAATAAGGACCATTTTCAAATGATAGAAATAATGTCCATCAAAACACATAACAAGTATTTTACTTGAAATAATAAATAACAATAAGCAGCTTAAAGCAATAAAGTTTAAATGCAATAAAAGTATGAAGACTCCATGGTCTGGGATTACTCTGAGATTTTAACCTTCTCTAACACATGGATAAGATAAACGACATACAGTTTGTCAGAATGGGGCTACTTACATTTAGCTTTTACGTAAGGAAAACAAGATTAAATTAAAAAAAGATAGAGTAGTAGGAAAAAATTGTCAATAGGTTACAAAAGCTAGCAAAATAGCAAGGGACATGCTTTACCAAAAACTAAAACTGGCAAAGAACCAGAATGAATATTCCAATATGTTAGTTTTCCTCCTTACAAGAGATGAGTTCGCCATGCCAGAATAACCTATTTTAACATAGGAGGGGAAAAAGCTTTTAGAAAGAACATGCTTATTGAAAGTATTTGGAGTTGGGGTTTTTTTGGGGGGGATAGGGTAGAGGGGGAAGAAAAAGTAATGGATGAGTAAGACGAATCTGGTACTTCAATAATAGGATGTCTGAAAACAAACTAAAGCTTAACCTCCTCCTCTCCAACAGTGTCTTATATTGACTCCTTTTTCTCTAAAATCACAAAACAAAGGTCAGATCAGCAAGTTATATGTCAATGATTAGTAATGCACATCTGGTTCCCCAGTATGCCTTTCAATCAGCAACAGGTTATCAAAAGAGCTGACAGCATTGATATTTGCATTCTGCTGGGCTACCAACATAAAGAAATTCTTTGGGAGGATGGGTATGATAGAGGCATAACTCCTTGTCTAGCCAAAAGTTCCAAGATGAGGTTGCAAAGTTACTTCATATAAAACTAAATATTAATTACCCAAATGTAACTGTAAAGTAGAACTGTAGAAAAGTAACCACTCTCTGAAATTTCTTCTCCTTACAGGCAAACACTGAACTGCTTTCAGATTCTTGTATCTTGGCCAAATTCGAGTTTGCACTGAAATTATACATGGAAGCACCTGCCTCAGATTGGTATTCCCTTCCTGCTGCCTCTCCCCTCAATTCTCAGTCAAAATAATCAGTCATTTCTGGGTGCAAATATGGATTTTTTATTTTTTTTTTTAACCTCTTACTGCTTAAGACACCTCTGACTTTCTTCAAGTTTTACTACCTCCATGTTTTGAAATAGAAAATTGGAATTTGGCATAGGAAAACATTTTCCTAATAATGAAATTCCCGGTGGAGGTGTGATGAAGGCAGGCTAAGGGTAATGATAAGCATAGGTTAGGAGAGCAGCTACATTAGTAAAATGAGAGAATGGCGACTGGAAAGAGGGATAGACTGGAAATCCTGAACAGCTGCCAGCAGACATAAAGATCACTTGGGCAGAACCAAAAGTGAAGATGTGAACTTTGTAAAGTGGCACCACAGCCCTAGGAACAATGAAGTACACTCCACGCTTCCAACACACCACCTAGCGTTACTTCATCTTACTAGAAAAATGCAAAAAAAAAAAAAAAGAAAAAAAAAAAGATCAGTTACTGTGACATCATTTAATATAAATTGCAATTAACATGAATAAAGGCAGTAGCCTTAACTAAACACCTTTACTGAACTTACTAATCAATCAATAATGTACCAGTCATGTAATACAATTAATTTACCAAGAAACCTTAATTCACACTACAAAATTTCCATGTCTCACTTCAAAAAAATAATGCTTTATGTAATTTATTCATCATCACTCTATCTTTCTCATTCTACCCACCTACTCTTCTATATCATCATCAGTGAAAGTCTCACTCTAAATTGTAGTATGTCTTTTTCATGCAAAACCATCCAGCTGTTAAATAGCTTTACTGTTACCTTAAGCGTATCTCCTGTGTAGGATTATCAAAACAAGTGACTAACATCTTTGAGATACATTAAATTACACAGGTTTTTAAAAAGCTCATTATAAAATCAATTACACTAACTTGATTACAGTAACCATTTATCAAAATGTTCTAGCAGAACAGACTGCAACATTATTTAATCTCTTAACCACAGCTAAAATACAGTTTTATACCAATAAATAGGAAAAATATCATTCATTCTCTAATGAAGTTATTATTGCAATATTCAAAAAATAACAAACACAAAAAGAACCTTTTTTCCCCCCCTACAGGTAGGCTGCAACTGCAAGGGATCATCGAGTATTAATTACCTTACTTACAGCTTACAGATGAAAAGGAAGCTGATAAAGAAAAGCAGTGCTCCTTTATAAAAAGTCCAAATATAAACCGGTCTGCTCATTTTTGTAGACTTCTGCACTGGAAATACCTACTCAGATTTACTTTTGGAACAGTGATTGCCAACATGCTACACTATGAAACACCCTGTAATGTGTATATTGTATCAAATATTCTATAGAATACACTTTCAGCCCAGATTAATTTCAGTCAAGGGCATGCATCTGAATTACACTGATTAATATATTTTTATATGCGAAATTACAACATCAGCTACATAAGCCTCAAAAGGCAATCATAACAAGAAGTAGTGACATGTAAGATAGAACAGTAGTACATATACACAACCAGACAATCTAAATGTGATTAGAAGATGCTAAGAAGTGCTATTGCATGAGTGCTAAGGCATGTACCAAAACAGAGTTTGCATAATGGAAGCGTGAGGCATGCAACACTTTTTGTAAAATATTTCGATTGTTGTATCAGAATTAAAATGTTTTTTTCTCAGATTTCCATCAAAATTCAAAATATCCACTCTGTCCCCAAAGGAAAGAAAGAAAAGCATGCAAGTGAAAAGGAAGAATGTTTTTTTCAGTTATCTCTATTAAGAAAAAATGTTTTAATCACTTACTTTCCATCTGATTTTTTTTTTTCACTTGGTCTAGGAGATAAGTATGTTTTTCTACAAGCAGACCAGCCAAACTGCTAACCTGTGAGCTGGCTCTTTGTAGTCTTCAACGAAATCCAGTTCTGACAGACATCTCATTAGACCTCCAATATTTTAAAAAACTTTGTTCCTCCCTCTGACCATCTCCAAAAATCATGGATACTGTGGGAAATTACTAGTAAATCATGCACAGCAGGTAACTGCTGGGCTCAAACTGCAATTCTCCTTAAAAAAGGCAACTCCAACATTCTTGAAAGCTACACATTTTGTACACTTCCAAGATCTTCACTCCCAGCTAATTTTACAGGGGTGCTAAGTTTGCCAAGGGGTTCAAATGTTATTTAGTGATGACAGTAAACAGAGGGAGACTTTCTTGCCTAAGCTGAAGGGGTTGATCGAAATTATGGTTCTGAATGCTTAAAACACGTTTGAAAACACTAGAGACTGGGAATCCAGAACAATCCTAGCACCTGTGAACAAAAGGAAACAATCTTGCCACATAGCTGTAGCCCTGCTGTGTCTTCTAATGTGATGCACATTCATGATCCCAGAATTAAAGGCATCTCTTGCCATACAAGCCAATACTGCAGGTAGCACCACTCATCTTGTAACCAAACAGATGTGTTCTCACACTCTAGAGCCTCTGGACTACCTTATAAAACACTATGCTTTAGCCTTGAATTTAAATACTGCTACCACAGTAGCCTGCTACCACAGAATCATAGAATCAATTAGGTTGGAAAAGGCCCTTAAGATTATTGAGTCCAACTGTACATGACTTGGCCTTTTTGAATGGCAGTTAAGAGTCGCAGCTCTTTTAAATGTTCATGTGGCTGTGCTCTGTGACTGATACATTAATAAAATTGCATAGCACAACTGACTTTGTACCATGGGGCAGTCTCTGGTGCACTGCCAGCACAGGAATGTGTATTCTTTGCAGAGACAGTCTGAGATGCTACAGTTATTGATTACCTCTATTTTAGAATCTCAACATCACTGCAGTTCTCAAAATAGTGATTTGTAGTGGAAAAGCCCATCCTTAATTTTTGTTCCAGCCTTCCATACAGGATACTGTTTATTTTCATTGTCTCTTTCTGCTGTTTGGCCTAATGCACAGCACAACTACTATCTACACGTAGCCATACAGGATAGCTTTGCCACTGCAGATGGCCTTTCAAAGCAGTTTTGAGCACGTTTCCTGTTATACAAGCTGGATGTCAGCATCATCTACACCAAGAATGAGCTTGTGTTCCCCAGGAGTACTTGAAAGCAAACAAATTTCCTCCCAGAGACTGGGCATTCCGACAGAACCACTGGTAGCAGCATTTACAATGTCTTATGTAATTTATTCTTAGATTCTTTCCAAACTCTGCTTTGCAACTGACACTGAGCTTGTTAGGCAGAAAGGTTTCACACTCCTCTACAGTTTGATGTTCTCATTTTTTGTTCAGCCTGTATTTAAATGTTCTGAATAAGATGACCTTTATGCATATTTCAGTCTACTTGGATTCCTGAAGTTTCAGCTGGCAAGTATTGAAGGTGTTTTAAGTGCATTAGCAACTGCATTTTAAAAAAAGCTCTTAAAATAACACTGACCAGCCACTGTCTGCCTGAAAAAGCTTGTTTCTCCTGTCTTGTCCACAGGCATAGGAAAAAAAAAAAACAAACAACTTTGAATATGATCACATACCTTTTCCTTTTAATTATTGCATACCTACTGGTGATAGAAGCCTTGATTCATAGAAAACAAACTTTACTGTAAAAGTGATCCCAGATGACATTACTTTTTGTAGCTGCTTCTGTCTACATTCAACTCCTCCCAAACAGGACAGCCAGTCAGAATTTCCTTGGCATAACAGTACAATTTTCCTTTTTTATTTTCCTTTTTTATTCTTATTTGCATAATTTTCCTTTTTTAATTCTTATTTACCTAATTAAAATAGCACTAGGCTTGCATATGTGTAATTCTGTTTCGAGTGATTGCTACTTTGCTTTCTTCTCTTGCTCTGCTCAGAAAGTCTTTGTAGGTCAGTATACTCACTGATAAACAATATGTTGCATTTAATTTCCTGGGTTTTCTGTGTTCTGCCTTGTATATTCTTACAGTACTAACTGTATTTGGCCTGCATAAACATTTTAAACCTCTGTCTTTTAGTTATTGCTTATTTCCTTAATGTGAACAAATGTTTTTTTCTGTTTGGACGCTTTGGCATAAAATGCCATATTCTGGGTAAAAAGAAGAGTGATTTTTCTTCTGCCATAACTACAGGGCTTTGTTTTTCTTGTGATCACTGACAAAAAGTCTTCAGGCTTGCTCCACTTACATTTTTCATCTAGATGCACACTTGCTCATCATTTGTGCAGATTCTGTAGCCCATGGCACAGTAAAAACTCAGACCACTTTGAATTAGACTTTTGTAATCTTTTAAAGTCACTAATTACTTTGAAAGATCCAGTCAGAAGAGTAACACTTTCCATGCAGCACAACTACACATCAGCCATTCCTCTTCAGGTGTCTTACTAACTTCTTAAATATATATACTACATACCTTTAAAATGCATTTCAAAACATTTCTGAGATTTAACACTGTTACTCTAAACCCACTATTAACCTGTCAATGCACTGATGAAATACAAATAGTTTACTCTTTGTATGCTTTTTGCTCCTTTTACTCAACTTTGTGATATAAGAAATATCCAGGTATTTTGCTTTGTTTACTATTGTTCTTCAGGGTTCTTTTGTTTGCAGTACTCAGTTTACTATTTCCTGCAACTACCAGAGACAATTTACTTTCAAAACTATTCTCACTATTCTAGCGTAAAATGAAAGAATGCCTACAAAGTTAAAAATTCATTCCAATTCTATTACTCCTTCCCACTTCCTGAATACTTTATCAAAAGCACTTTCTAAATATGTTCCATGCTCCAGACACTGAGACATTGCACTACAACATAAAGTGCAAGAGGGACTTGCCTATTACCAAATGCATGAACATATGTTACCTATGCACATACGCACTCAATTCCCACTGTATGCTGACAACCCATTTTCAAAACTTCTTCCTCATTAACTTTAAAAGCAAACCAATTATTTTAAGCTTTGTTAAATTCAAACCTCTGTTCTCACAGTCAGACCAAAGGTCTACTGAGTTAGTACTTTGTCTCCAACAGCATTCATAAGCAGATGGCTAAGGAAGAGATGCATTATACAATTTCTCGTTTCCAACTATTTCTGACTCGGAGTCCTGTTAAGTCACATGTGATTTCTATCTATTTGCTAAACTTCAATGTGTTTCACTTCTATGAATTTCCCCTGTCTTCCCTAGAGATTCCATAAGGATTTCTTTTTTAGCATTTGAGTTATCTCATGTGTTTATAAATGAGAATTCTAATTTTTCAATTTTTACCAATAGGTATAAAGGCCTTAACCTGGCAAAGAGTACAGGCTGCAAGGTTGGATGCTCAATGCACACCCTTACTGGTTTTGGGGTTGTTTTTTTTTTTTTTTTTTTGGGGGGGGGGGTTTATTTGGTTTTTAGAATAAAATTTTTTGTGTTTTACTCAGAGATGTCCTTTCTGCTTCACTTTTTATGACTTTGCCTATAGACATTCTTCCAGGAAGAAAGAAGTTCCATGGTATCATCAATGATGAAAAACTACCAATAGGCAAAGCATGCCTTTTCAGCTGCAATGTCATACATGTTTCAAATGGATACACTCAGTACTAATAACTTAAGCATATGTTTGCAGTTTCATCTATTCTAATAGAACACGTGAAACTTCAAAAGTTTTAAATACCATCTTGCATTGTCTCATTTTAATTTTCTGAAACTGAATTAATTTCTGGCATTCTGATTTTCAACCTTAGTCTCATGATAGGATTCATGACTACAATAATAATTCACTGATTTAATGCTTTCTCAGTTATCAATTCAACAATATGGTGCAAACTATGGCATTTAAAAAAGTAACACAGTGTGTAACCCTTTATATTAAAAATTATGTATGGCTATGGTATCTAAAATTCTTAATAATACCTATTTTCAAAATCAGAAATGAGATGCTCATCCTACCATTTCTCACAATTGCTCTGGCACAGCAGGTAAAACGACTGAAGAAACATTAAAAGGCTATTCAAGTTCCAGGTTCAGCCACTACAGAATTTCTCAAAGCACAAGAATAGAGGAAGAGAATTACCATCTACCTTCATTATAGTTTATCACAGATTCAAGCAACAAGAGGGAGCTGCTAGAAGCTTTGTCAGTGTGAATTACATGGCTTCTATACCTATCCTAAGCAAACATGAGCAGACAGCCGGAGTTCAGACAGTTTCCTAAATGGCTAACCAATCACAGTATTACAAAATCTGTACCTATAGTTAGTTCTTGCTCTCCACAGACGTGGGCTTAACCTCTAAAATGCACACCAGATAGACCACACAATCTATCAACTGACAACACATTTTAAGACTTCTAATTTGAAAAACAAAATAGATAGAGCTTAGACTAAATGGCCAAGTTATTTACTATGGACTTACTTGAATGGACTACAAAATGGTTTTTTCTGATTTTTATCACTCTGAAACATTCAGTTATAGAGCTCTAATTACTCCAAATGTTTATTTCTTACAAGACCAAAATGAATTTGACCAGTAGCTTTTAGAGTTTGTCACAGATACAGTTTAGACCTTTATAGTATGAATTTGAAAATAATCAATAAAAGCAGTTACAAATCTAGAAATCACATTTATTCATGTTGATAGTCATATGCATGTTTGCATTTATAACGATATCAAGAAGATGACTCTCCATACCTTTTTAAAATAATCAATTACTTAGTTTGCCAATGATATTCTAAAAAGCCCTTACTGACCCTTTTTAAGGCAGTTATTTTCAAACTATTCCAAGGAATTTAACAGCCCTATGTCAGACCAAGTGCTATGCTTACTCCTTACCTAGTACCTCTGAAGATCTGACATCAAATATTAAGTAAGGATTAACTTGATAAATATAATTTACATCTCAAGCTGTGCCAGGGGAGGTTTAGGCTCGAGGTGAGGAGAAAGTTCTTCACCGAGAGAGTCATTCCCCACTGGAATGGGCTGCCCAGGGAGGTGGTGGAGTCACCGTCCCTGGAGATGTTCAAGGCACGTTTGGACGTGGCACTTGGTGCCATGGTCTAGTCCTGAGGTCTGTGGTAGTGGGTTGGACTTGATGATCTTTGAGGTCTCTTCCAACCTTGCTATACTGTGATACTGTGATACATGCCATCCATAAAACAGCTTAAACTTTCTACAAACACTTATCAAAAAAATAACCAATTGTCAGTTCTCTTAGAGAGTATCTAAAATTTCTATATAAAAATAAGAAATTATTCAACTATGAGCATCTGCATTACCCATAGCATAATGCTGTATTCATAGAAGAAAAATACAGTAAAAGTATAGGCCTTCTGCCATTCCTTGAATATACAAAGCCCTCGTAACTCAATAAGCAATAAGCAATTAAACATATTCCTTCCATGATAACAGGAAAAAAAAACCCATCATATGTAAACTCCCTTGTACCTTTAAAAATTAGTTTTGCTATATCTAGAAACAAAGAAAGTACTGAAATACATTAACTATGTATGGCAGGGCACACCTGAGGACATACATTCGCTGTACACCTCCAGAACTAACGGATATTTAATTTGGCTTATCTCCTTTGTGTTCCACAGAGAGAAGCTATATCAAACCTTTGATTATTTTTATTGCCTTGTTCTGTACTAAGTCTAGCAGACAGCGCAGGATAATCACATTCAAAGTATATATGTAATGGATTTTTACCACAGAATACTAATGTTCTATGTTATGACCTCTTCTAATAATCCTCAACTCTATTTTTTTTTTTTTTTGGACAAGTAATGAAAACTGAGTTGATGTTTTTACAGAAATGCCTATCAGAACACTTTCCTGAGCAGTAAGAGCAGACTTAAAGTCAGGATTGGTTTTTTTTTTTTGCATAAAGTCATTTTATTCTCAAGTATTACTTCACATTACTGAAAATTAACTTCTGCTTCTTCTTTATCACCCATTCACTCAGTTTTTGAGATCCTTTTACAAGAGTAACTGAAGACAGTAGTGAAATCAAGTCATCAGATTTGTATCATCTATAGACTATTTTCAGAGTTGTTTTTGCTGCAATCACTGCAATTATTTTATTCAAGTATCGCTAATCTATACGTATGATAGAAATTAACAACTCTGACTATCTCCTAACATTTAAAACAGCTGCTTTTGACTGAAAATTTCCTTTTTAAATCATGTGCCAAGTAAGTTAGGCACTACTTCCTTTCTGAAGTTCTATATGCATATAGTTGGATCATCCTTGCTCAGGTGAGGAAACCAATTTTTTTGTTCACTCTTAGTGGTGAGAAAGAGCAACTATCCATGTATTTAAACAGCCACCAGGGAAACAGAACTGTAAATACATTTGTCAGTTAACAATAACTAAAAGTATGTTGTGTTAGTCAATGAGCCTCTGTTGAAGGTTACATATTTATTATAATGATGAACATCTTTTTCAATAACTGAACTTCCTTTCAGGAGTTGGCTTGATTTAGAAAGGTTTCTACTGTTAGCCCAGGCAGGTTAACTAATGAGGATGTCGTAATTTTGCATCATAATTACTGCAGTCCTCTTTTCTCTACCGTTACTCCACTTACATCCGTTTAGATACTTATCCAGAGAGCATTTCCTTAGTTTATTTCGTCCAAGGCACCACTTTCCCTATCTCTTTCTAACACAGCAAAGCCACATGCATCTATCATCACACTCCTTATCCACACAGTTGATTCACACTGTAGTGAGCCTTGAATTATTCTCTGTTTTTGCAACAAAACTTCCGAGGTGAGGTTTCATTTTACTAAGTGACTTATTTCATCTACAAAAAGGATTGATCCCACTCCTCAGTAACTCTCAGGTGCATCATTCTGATTTTTCCCATGCATTTGCTTTATTATTCAATCCAATCCCACAAAGAGCTGATTTAGAAAACACAAACCCCTACAAAAGAGCCATTATCTTTCTGCTGGTTTAGCTCCCTAAACGAGCTTACTGCAATGGTCAAATGAGCACAAGTGCCAGTGGAAAGCAAGGGTCACAACTATGTATTTTGGTGACAGAGAGCCATTGGATCAGGTTAGCTGTAATGTGAAGCCTTACTCTCAGCCTCTCTTTCATGTTTTGTAAGCATAAGAAGCACAGCTGCTACTTTTAACTTGGAACTCTTATCCTCCATGATGAGGATACAATTGATGCACAGGAAATAATCTTACTGTTTATCTCTATTGCCCAACTATAATCAGTATTACACAAACAATCAAAAGAACAGTAGGAGTTAAAAGGGACCATAGAGGATTAATTCCTTGAAATTTCCTGCTATAGCAGGATCACCTACAGTACACCACCTAGGAACACATCCAGGCAGGTTTTGGATGTCTCCTGAAACAGAGACTCCACAACCTCTATGGGCAGCTCGTTCCAATGGTCTGCAACCCTCAAAATGAGTATTTTTTTCCTTATGTTTACATGGAATCTTCTGTGTTCAAATTTGCATCCACTGGCCCTTGCCTCATCACTGAACACCACTGAGAAGAGTCTGGCTCCATCCTACCGACATTCAACCGCTAGATAATTATAAGCATTAATGAGATATCCCCCTCAGTATCCTCTCCTGCAGGCTAAACAAACTCATCTCTCTCAGCCTTTCCTCATAAGGCATATAGATGTTCTAGTCCCCTAATCATCTTAGTGGCTCTGTGCTGGACTCTCTCCAGTAGTTCACTATCCTATTACACTAGACTTGTGAACTACTTGGGGGAAACATTCTTTATGTCTGCATCTGCAAAGCAGGGGTCATAGTAACTTCTAGTTTACTGTTCACTTTAATATAAAACTCTTAAAATTCTATTAAAAATGTCACTGAAATCCTGTTGACCAAGTCTCCTGACAGAACCTCAGGCACAAAAAAAGGTATCAGAGGAATAAAATATACATACCTTCTATATTATGATTTGTTACTGATTTAAAACCTTGGTCCCTTTTTGACATCACCTCATTATGGAAAATACAGTTAGTGAAGGCTGAAATGAAACAGCTGTCCAGACTTCAACAGAAGTTAACTCAAAAGAAAAGCAAATTTTCATTTCAAAGTAGTACCAAGAGTTAACCAAGTAGACAAGCCAGAACTATAGCCCACACATTGTAAAGGACACGTTTAAGGGAGGATAAGCACGCAGAACATAAATTTTAGCTCATGCCACTTCTACAAATCAGGCCTACTGACAGAACTGATATGATGAGAAGAAATGTCCACATGATTATTCAGTGCAAGTCATATAACAAAGCTATAGTGACACATGAATCAAAACGAAAAATGGTACCAATAATATTAGACATTAAGGTTCTCCTGAACTCTCTTGTTTCTCAAGGAGAATCTTCTGACCTTTTGGGATGGTTTCTTTGGGAGAATTCTTGGACCAAGGCATACAGACATACAACAACCTAATTAGAGTTTATTAAAAAGGCAGTTGATCCAACTGTAACTGGATTTAATTATGAGCTATACTCTAAAAGCGCAACACAAAAGTCTGATCAGCAGAGTTACCTCTCAAATGCAAAATCAATGAGGCATGAGGCACACTGGATAAAATTACGTTAACTGGTCTGTCTTTACCTCCATATAGAATCATAGAAAGGTAAGGTTGGAAGGAGACCTCAAGGATCATCTAGTTCCAACCCCCTGCCATAGGCAGGGACACCTCCCACTAGCACAGGTCACTCAAGGCCTTGTCCAGCCTGGCCTTGAACACCTCCAGGGCGGGAGCAGCCACAACCTCCATGGGCAACCTGTGCCAGAGTCTCACCACCCTCACTGGAAAGAACTTCCTCCTAACATCCAGCCTAAATCTTCCCTCTGCCAGTTTAAACCCATTGCCCCTTGTCCTGTCATTGCAAGACCTTATAAATAGTCCCTCCCCAAAGATGCTTTCTTTACATTCAGAATTTTGATAGGAGAAAATTAAAACAAACAACCCTTCATACAATATATGACATTTCAATAAAAATACTTTTGGGTTGTAATTAACCAGGAATATTTTCATATCATGAGTGACGTAACTGAAATTAACAAATATTAACAAGGAAGCAGTTACCTATATATTATTGGTGTGTTTTTTGTTGGGTTTTTTTGTTTGTCATAACAAAAAAGGGTGTCTTGGTCTTAATAACAAGAAATCTGTTGATAATTTGAATAGTCCTGACAGCAAACTGAGCCTCATAAAAGAACCCTAAAATACAGAAGACTTTTGAGAATTTGGAAAAATTCTCTTTAGTTTAACAAGAAATAAGACCTTAAAAAAATTACATGTCAAGAACCACACTGAGATAAGACTTAGAATCTAAAAAGTCCTGAAATAAACTGCAAAGTAGGAAAAGAGATCTGAAAAAGGTAAACTTCACTTTGGGTGGGGTGGGTGGGTTGTCAGGTGGGATGCTTTATCAGGACTAAGCCTTCATACAAAGAGTTAAACGTTTCTCATTGTCCTTTTTAGCACTGGCTGTAAGATCGAAGCTATGTGAAGAACTTTTTCCATCTGAAGTATCTTAGGAATCCTCTTAACAAAGGATCAGTGGATTCCCAATTATATGATTCATAGAAACTCTAAGCTGACCTCAGTGAAATGATGTAACTACACTTTGTTCTGTTAGAAATCACTTCCTCATAGACAGATTTAAAGCATACATGAAAAGCGATTGCATTACTGCAGTCTCTACAATGGTACTCTGAATGATTTTTGCAGCCTTTCTGTATTTTTTGTAATACACTGGATACAGCAGAATTTCCAGAAAACCGACAAAATAAATACCATGATTCTGCTAAAACCAGAAAAATAGTTTTTAAAAATAATAAAATCATAAGCTTCAGGGACTTTCTATGTTGCCTATTTTTCCACACAAAATAAATAAACAAAGAAATTTAAAAAAAAAAACCACAGAAAAGCTACAGATGGAGGACTTAAAAGAACTCAGAACATCTGGTTAGCTTCCTTTTTCCTTAAGTCCCGCTTTTGAGGAAATACCCAAAGAACAGTGCTGGCAGCATAGCAAGGCAGAGAAACATTGTCACGTCTTTTCAGGTAACTACAATAAAGACAGAGTAGTTACTAACAAACTCAATGTGAATGTGTAGACCTAATCAGCAAAACTCACTGCTAGCTGTACTCCACCTTCCAGAATCACTTAATGAGAGAACACAATTAAACGAAAAGAAAGTAGTGGGTGAAAAACAGGTACAAATACATTCTAACTTTTAAGAATGATTAATAATATACAATTTTTCAGGTTCCCACAAAAATTCTACACACTTGGAAACAGAGAAAAAAAAGCAAACAAACCCCAGCATCTGTTGTAATGTTAACAGATTTCCACTCAGAGTCTTTCAGTCGGTCACTGCCTATATGCTCCCCAGCCCATGCTGTATGAAGTGCTTCTCCAAACTTCAGGATAAATTTGCCTTTTCCAGACAGTTCTGTCTGACAGTTTCTTCGCAGTTACAGCTCTTCAGGTGGAGCTTAGGGAATAGGTGCCTCTGTCTCTACCTAATACAGGCCTTTGTGCCCTGCATGAGAAACTATGACCTCTTTATAATGCTCTACCAAAAAAAGTTTCTGTACTGCAGTGATACATATAAGGAAAATCCCTGGATGACTTATAATATTTCAGGAAAGGAATACATTAGTTTTCTGACATTGTTCTAACATAGCGAGTAAGTGCGTGCATTCTTCCTTTACTCGTTTTTAGAAATACGATTAACAGCGTTGAGATTATATTTATTTAACCAAAATTAAGTGTATGAAATTATTAAAACAAACTTCTACCATGTCCTGCTGTGGTTGCAACTATATATAAGCAAGCATCACATCAGGAACCAAAAGCAGTGTCATGTCAGCTGCCAATGGTTGCTCAATGGTTTCGTAACCAACTTCCCATCAATCACAACAAACAGAAAGATGACACCTTGTGAAGTTAAAATACAACTTATTTCTGTCAAAGTTAGTTCTTCCAATGTAATAAATTATTAAATCACCTAAAAAAAAACCCTCAAAGAATAAATTTTGTTTTAAACTATTATGCATATATAATAGAAAAGATACATTTCTATTCAGGCTTTTCCGTATTTTTACTATTATGCATGAAAGACTGAAATCTCCAATTCACGGAACACAGGCCATGTTAAAATAGCATCTTATACATATATAAAACTCTTCAGGAACTAGAAAATACTTTTAAAGTGATGATAATCCCTCAAAATACGCATCTCTGATAGTAACTGTTATTGCTGTTTCACAGAAAGAAGGTTAAGTTGCATGACTTCCTCTGTTTCAGAGCCTGGAATGCACCTGATTCCCAGCACCTACACTTAATCTTTTGAACTGTACTTCTCTTCAACAAAGACCTCTGAAAGACTTTGACTCTACCTCAGTTTATTTCTGTTGGATCATAAAAATACACATGAAGGTAAGTCCAAGATATTAAATCTTCAATGAAGCGCTATTATAAAGTTATTTTCAACATTACATTATTAAAGAAATGTTTAGTATTTTGATGACTTATTTTTTAGGCTAAATCTTACAAACTGTCACATCATAAATTTCTTGAATACCTGTGCTCCACCAGTAAGTTTTGTTTTAAATATTATACACCATGATTTTTAAAAATAATAAAAATTCCTAAGATATCTAATGCTGACAAGTCATCCTAACTCTTGTGCCAAGGACACAATAACCACACCTAAATCACTTCTAAAAGGAGCCCATTTAACCTTGTCCAGAGAACACTCAGATATTTAACCCTGTGACTATTTTTATTCCTACCATCAAAGTACCCTTTTGTGTACTTTAGGACTATTGCTTCTTGCCTACTCAGAAAGAATAGTTTATTACATTCTTCTACAGCAATCTTTAACATAATAGCAACCTATTCGTACTACAGCCTAAACAAGTGCGATTCTTTCAGTCCTTCCTTTAATGGTCTTTATTACAACTCTACTCTAAATACTCTTCAGCTGGTCCAAATCTGAGGCCTCACACTGAGTACTGCACAAGAATTTCGTACCTTACACTTAACAACAATCCTGTTCGTATGCCCCAGTATGACTCATTTTTTATGGAACTGTCATGACTCCTTGGTGTGCATTTCATGATACAGCTCCTTATTCGCAGAACTGTCGCCCAGCCAGTTGTTTCTCATATTTATTATTGCTACCCAAATGTACACTTTATGTTTCTCTTTAATGAACTGCATCCCATAATAGTGCAAGTTATTCATCCAATTTGTCAAGACCATTTCACACTCTATGCTTGTATTCCCTTCCAGATTTACACTGTCCAGGCAGTTAGTAAATCTGCTTTGTTCTATCACCCAGGTCACAAACTGAAAGACTAAATAGGATTAAATTTAGAAGATGCACCTGCACAATTCCACTCAATGCCTATCTTCAATTTGAAATTCCTTAAAGCATATAATTGATAACTAACTAGCATGGCAAATCTTCTCTGAGAGTATCTGTTTTTGGTGTTTGTAGACTCTTTGGCTTTGGAGGTGAGATTCCTAACTTTGACACTACTTGTACAGGCAGAGTATTTTTCAAACACAAATATACAGGGGAGGCTCCACCACTCACCTCCACCTTTCACGTATTTGTATGTGGCAGAATAACTCAGTTGCATAACTCCTCAAGTTTTGAATATAGGCTACATTCCTGTTTTTCTTTCCTCTACTACAGACATTAGAGAGACATTTCAATACATAAAACAAACTCACTAGCTCTGAAAAATTCAGATCTCATGCACATATATGTATGTATGTACATGAGATCTGAATATATAGACATACATATATAAACAATACATATATAAACATACATACATATATAAACATACATATATAAACAAATGCCAAAAAGCAGGATGTTAACATTTTTGTACCAATAGGCAAACTCTCAAGAACACTCATTCCTTTTCTGACTTTTACATTTTTTTGTTTTCAAACTAAAAGAAGTCTTCTAAACAAAGTCAAACTCACTATACTTTAGGGACAGGACACAAACCAGTATTTTTCATGACAAAGCTGTAAGAGTCTGACAAAACCCCACTGTACTACTAACGACACATACTCTACAAGGTAAGTTTTTACCATTCTTATGACTAGTTGGTCTGGCATACGTGCACCCACTAATCCAAACAAACACTTGTGCTGAGATACTGTATTTAAATCTGAGCTAGTAAAAACATCTTTAAAGTCTTGGACCATCAAATTGTCTATTCTGCCAGCATCCATATTCCTGTGTCCTGTGAAGCTCAACAGACCAGAAAAAATGAAGTGCAGCTAATGGCAATCTAATAGATAATAAATACATCACTAGATGGAAAATCAACTGTTTTCTGAAGCTACAAGACACAAAGCAATCACCTTAATGCAAAGAAAAATAATATTTTAATTGAGTATCAGGCAAAATTTTAACCATGAGTTGCTGAAACAAGCAACACAAAGAACTTCATTATCAGAGGTTAAGTGCAGACAACTGGACTAGCTGACCTTTCTATATTGCTACATTTAACTGAATTCATTGTAAGTACATGCAGTTAAGTTACTAAGCTTTTTGTCTGATGATAGAAAAAAACCTCTTGCTTTTGGCAATTTGTCTGCATAAGGAAAAGTAGTTAAATGCAAACTGTTAACTAATACTCAAATTTTCAGCATAAATCATAAAAATTGTGAGCCTATGCTACAAGACCAAACATAAATATTTTGATTACTAAGATGAACTTAGTAAGAGAATCTTTTTACAAGTCTTTTTGTTGGAAAAACAGTGTCCAACAAGAAAGGGAACACACTATTTAATGTTCAGCTCTATATTTAACTGTGTTTTACAAGTTACTCACAGAAAACTTTACACAAAATGAAAATAAACTCTCATGATGGATAATCTACAATCATGCAGTTTTTGAAGTGGAAGCCCTGTTTACCACGTTTTTAAATCTAGAACAATACACTCTTAAGTGTTAGAGTGTAAAGTTTACCAGAAGCAAGTTCTTAGAATCATCATCTCGATTTCCAGTAAAAAATACTTAATTAGGAAACTGGAAAAAAAAAATGTTAAAAATCAACCATTTCCTCACTACATAAGTGAGAAAGTTTCCCACTTTCTTCAATTTCACTCCCGCCTACAGAGGTGGCAGAAAATTTTCTTGTTCAAGGTTTTTAAGGACAAAGTCTACAAATATCTGTCTGGAATAACCGAAGTATGTTTAAACCAACCCTAAAGAAAGGGAACAATAGGTCTTACAGTGCTCTATTTCTAACTGAATGAAATGTAAATTTATGAGTACAAGCAAGTGCTGAATATCTGAAAAATAAGTTCTCTTGCAAAGCTGCTTCTTTATGAGCAGAGAGACCTGTATCAGCAGTTTCCGCACAATGTAAAGATTTCCATTTTGGGGAACACCAAAACAAAGCAATACTCAAGAGATTAGCCCTAAAGACTTTAACGAAAGATTTTCAAATGTGAAGAAGAAATCTGAAAAACAAGAAAAACGCCAGAATTGGAAGTAGAGCAGCCTGCAAAGTCTTCTGTTCCAACTTCCAGAGAGCTTTTAGAAACATTGAGAAAACATTTCCTATTTCCCTTATCCAACAAGGTGGTAAAAGAGCAGTCATTCCGTCTTGTATCCACCAGAAAAATCTTACTAAGCAGAAGTCAGCCTAATTAAAGTACCTAGAATGATCTGGAATAGCCAGAAACAAACAAATAAAAAAAGATCTTTCTTAGAAATATTGGGAGTGTAGTCTTCATTTTGTCTAAGACTGGACAGTAGAGTGAAATCTCACTAGATATGTATGTTAGAACACCGTTATTTATCAGAGCAGTCACGTGATGTTACACTGTAGAACAAAAGCTCATACCACGATCCATTCCCCAATTTTGTGAAACAGGGATCTAGCACATCAAATCTGTAATAACACTAAGCTCAAAAGCCCTATTCACTATTTCTCTTTTTCCAAAAATGTTTAAAAATATGAGACAAAGCATATCATTGATATTCAAGTAATTAAGGTCTTTATAAAACAAACTCTTAGTAGTTACATATTTAAGAGTATGTAACGCACAAGAAAAACATTTCAGTTAGTAATGGTATGACTGAAAATTGCAACTACCTATATTGGACTAAACGACTAGATACACAAATTATCAACGATATTTCAATTTAAGGTCGTAACTACTGCTCTTTAGTGGCATACTAGGTTGTACTGTACAAAAATCCTTCATAAAAAGCCTTACTATAAATTCAAGCCATAGAATGTTTTTATGAAACGTGCCATGATGATGCTGGAGAATGCCTCCAATCAAGAGTTTTTTCAAGTTCTAAACAACTTGCTAGAAGTCACATGTTAAAATAAATTACTAACTTCTAATCCCTTCTAAGGCAACAAGAGTTTGATGAGTGACTTCAACTGGGTGAAAATTTCACCTAACAGATATTTTAAAAAACATTTCACCACATACTTTTAGAAGGACTGCATTTTCCTGCCCTGCTGTTTAACATACCATCTTTTTCTTCCTTAAATAAACTTTTCTCCACTTCTGGTTAAGCAAACACTTACTCAACTTACTCTGATTAAGCAAACAGTTATTAAACTGTAACTACTGTAAAAGATATTTGAAAACAAACTGCGATTGTAGCTTCTTGACTTGTTTTCTGAAGTTATGATACTTGGTTATGAAAAGAATCAAATTTTGCTAACCCCAAACCTACCAGTCCCTATTGGATAAACAATCCCAGTAGCAGCTGAAGGGAGGCAGGGGATGACATAATATCTAACAAGATAAATACAGGTAAAAGAATACTCTGAAAAGGTTGCACAAGTTAGTATTTAATATGAAGTTCAGTGCACATTTGAAGCGTCACCTTAAAAATCTCAGTAAATTATTTCTGTTACTAGTACAGTAGCAACTGTATCAATGGAAAACACAGCAAATACATGTGCAACCACTGAGGAGCTACTACTTAATAATAACTGTGAACATTATTTCCAAAATAAAGATTGGAATGTCAAAGCCTTAAGAACATATTCTTTTATAAAAAATTAGTACAAGTTATGCAGTAGCCTAAACCCTGAGTAATAAAATGAAATTATACTACAAGATTACAAAAACTGCCACTGTTCTTGGATAATCAGGGACAGAAGACACCATAAGGAAGAAACAGAACCATATGCTCCCCCTTAAGAGAGATCGGGAGTAAGAGACAAAAGGGGATATTGCTGAGTTGGGATGTCTAAATGCTAAGGAGTTTTTTTTCCCAAATACAAGAGAAAACTAAATTATATTTCACGTTTTGGATATAATGGGATGCATAGCCTCAAGAGAGATCTGATTAGTGATGTTGTATATGTCTTTGGACCCCCACGTCCTTCAACACCAGTGTTTCTACAGGGTTGGCACAATTGAGGTTCAACAGCAGAAACCTGAATAAGTGAAGTAACAACATGGAACAGGTGTGAAAAGCAAGCTGAGACAGTATAAACACCACTAAGTGCTTGTCGGGCGCTCAGGGCAGAGTCACAGACCGCACCTTGTCGAGGAAGGGCCACAGGACCTCTGGATGTTACCACAGACTGGAAGCTGTGCGAGCAGTACTTAAGAAGCATTGTCAAGTTAGCTCAGTGAAGTTGAGCACCCTGTCCAGCAGGAGATATGGCGAGCAGCGGGGGAACAATCGAGGGGACCACGCCACCGATCCCGAGACGACGCCAGTAGCACTGCCCGCAAACCCAGCACTCGCAGCCGAAGGGCCATAGACTCAAGGGCGGCGGCGGTACCGCGGCAGGGGCGGGGAGAATCGCGGAAAAAGCAATGGGCCCCGACACCGCAGTCCGCGCTTCTGTGAGAGCAGGGGCAGAGCCGCTGCGCGGGCCGGGTACTACGAGGGGCAGGCGTGAGGTGATCTGAGGTGAGGCGGGGCAGGGCCGGGGCGAGAGGGGAGGAGGAAGCGGAGCGGAGCCAGTCGCGCTTCCCCGGGGCGCCCAACCCCGCCCCGCTCCCCGTGTGGCCCGGGGCGCGATAGCGGGGAGGAGGCTGGTCCCAGGGTCCCCGCCCCCCGGGCCCCCGTTACCATTACCCAGCACACCCAGCGCTGCGCCGCCATCCCGCAGCCGACCCGCTCCCGCAGGGACCGCGCGATCTCGCGAGATTTCGCTTTCCCCCACCACCCCTCCGAACACCACCCCCTCCCGCCCCACGACCCGACCCGGCCCCGTGCGCGCGCACGCGCACCGCCTGCGCTAGGCTCAGACGCAACATGGCGGCCGCGGCGCCGCGCACGTGCCCAGGGTTCCGTCGTGTCAGGCCGGGAGCGCGCATGGCCACACGCGCACACGTAACGCTACGGCGGAGGAGGGCGGGGCCATCGCGCAGGCGCAGGAGGCGCCGCTGCGGGCCAGCTGATTCGAAAAGGGCGCGCGAGCTGCCACCTCCTCCCCGCACGCGCTGGTCACGTGGGGGCTTCCCCCTCGCATTCCCTCCTCCTCCTCCTTCTTCCCCCTCCCCTCACGGGTTCCGAACTCGGCACCATCCGGGTCCCCCTTCCCCCGGGGCCAGGCCCGCGCCCGGGCCCGAGCCCTCACCTGACGCCCGCTGCTCGGCGCGACCGGCCCGCGCAGCGCCGTGCGCGGCTCGCTCCCTCCGTGCTGCCCGCACCAGGCAGCGGCGGCGCCTCCGCACAGCGCCTGCTCCCCTCAGCGCGGCGGCGGCTCCTTCCGCTTCCTTCCCCTCCCCCTCCAGCCGCTGCGGCGGGGACCCGCTCCCTGCAGCTCCGCCTGCTGGCAGAGGGCGGAGGCGGCCTCCCCAGCGTGCCCGCGGCGTCGGCTGAGGGGCGGACTGCTCCCCCCGTTTGGTGGCGAGGGTCCAGCAGCTTTGCTCTCCGGCGTGCCCCGAGGGGAGGGCCGGCCCTGCCAGGTGGCTGGGGGACGCGGGGCGTGCGCCAGTGCGCTGGGGCAGGTGTCTGGCGGGGCGCCCTGACAGACGCAGCTCCCCATGCCTGGCCAGGGCAGGCAGCTGGGGCGAAAGAGCGACTGCAGCACGGCCTGAAGCGGCACCCGGCGGCTGTGAACGTTCTCGCCATGCCGAGCACCGCTGCTGCCGTCCCGCCTGCTGGTCGCTCCGGCGGGCTGCGCTGGCGCCCAGCCGCGCTACCGCCTGCGAAGACAGCAGCCGGCCAGCGCTGGTGACTTGCAGGTTTGCTGCGGTTACGAAGGGAAATGGAGAGCAGGGCGCAGGGACAGCATTCGGCTGCCTGGAAGTGCTGCTTCCCAGGTCTTAGCTCTAGAAGTCCCTGCGACTGCCTTCAGGGCCAGTTTCGTGCATTAGATCTATTTTGTTGATGGCTTCAACGCTCCTGACTTTCTCACTTCAAGCAGTGCCTCAGGCACAGGCACCGTAGAGTACTCCAGTTCTCTAGCTTGATTAAAAATTAAGCACACTTTCTTATTTTTTCTTATTTTTAGGGCAGACTGGTTCTCTGCTAACGTGATTACCGAGAGTTACTATTAAATGCCTATTTAAAGCCTGCTCAATAGGAGATGGTTTAGCTCTCTGCTACTACAGAGAAAGAGAACAACTACTGTGTACCTCTTACTACCCTTCTATTTTTTTCTCTGTTGTAGACCATTTATAATAGATCTGAAAGAGACTCAAGGCTTCTGTTGAAGTCTTATGAAATTCAGGAACGTTTTCATTAAGAACAATTAACATTCCAAATTGCTAGATAAACCAGGTTTCTATATAGAAAACCAGCTACTGAAGAATATTTTCAATTGCTTTTTAAAAGGTGCTGCTGTAGGGTAACACACTGGGTTGATACTTTGGCAAAGAAAGCAGATTTAATAAAATCCTAATTGCTCAGATAGCAAGTCTAGTCATACTGACATTCATTCTGCAGTGCCAGAGTCTACAGAGAAACCTCAGTAGCTTTTCTGCTTTCCCAAGCAGTTCTCACTTTTCCCAGCATCTTGCTGACTTGGAAGTCTTCTCTTGTGATCAGACTCAAAACAACTCAAGTTCCACAAGAGGGGGAAGGATTTTTTTCCACTGTTCTCAAGCAGTCTTCTCTCCGTGCGCCTGAAAGAGGAATGGTGCTTTTTGCATTATTGAAGGAGCACCTGTAAGCACTAAAATGCTGTGAATCTATTTAGAAATGTTCATTTAAACATCTGCAGTTGCTAAGGATACTACTCTTTCAGCCAGGTGCCAGTGGTTTCACTATAAAACTGAGGGTCCTTCTTACCTTGTTCAGTGCAAAATTATTTTTTTTTTCTCCCCCTCAAATTCCCATGGTAGTTGAAGGGTACAACTGAGGAATAAAGCTGACCTAATCACATGATCTGCTGACACACATGGCAGTATTCTCCCTTCCATCGTCCCTGCTCCACAGTCTTTCCCAGGGCCCACTATGGTAAACACGTAGTAAACTAGGGGAGCTTCCTAAACCACCAATAAACTCTTCCAGTTTCTGGTGTGATTCGTTTTTCAACTAGAAGACCAGAAGGAGACCAACAAGGAAGCTAGCATGTGGGATATGGGGGGGCGGGGGAAGGGACTGTTGCCAATAGAGGCGAGGAACAAGACAGTCCTCCTTTGGCAGCAGTTACCTTTCTGGCAGCAAATTACATTGTCTAACCACACCCTACACCATGCTTTGTCTTGAATTCACTGAGAAGGACTTAAGTGTTATGCTCTGCTATTTTGCCTAGGAAGCAATAATGTCTAGTGAGGGGCTGATAACAAAGAGCAACTGTAGCTAATGGTGTGATGTTTCAGGTAATGGTTCCTCCTACAGAAAGGGATACTCCCGAGGCTCCTGCCCCACCTCTACATGCCCCCTGCTTTTCCCTGGATTGAATCCAGCCATTGTTTATCTACGGGGTACTTTGGCTCAGCTAACTTTCCAAAGGAAAATTAACAACACAAAGAATTAAGGAGCAGTCTGTGTGTAGTAAGGACTGAGATCAAGCAGGTTTACTCAGACCTCCACCCAAGAGAATTTACATTCAAACCTGGAAAAACCTGCTTTGTTTGAAGCTGGCTTGTACTATACATCCACTCTTGTCACCACAGTTCAAAATCTTTTATATCCACTCCTGCTATCTTGCAGCCCCTTACGAACAGTATCCCAAAGCAGCTTTAAGAGAAGTGTACAGGAATGTGCTCCTGCCTTGCAGCGCCACATAGCTTTCTCCAATGTTTTCACTTCCAGGCAATCTCCCTTCCTCTTCATACACCCTACTCAAACTATCACATTCCCAAGTCTTGGAGCTGCAGTTTCCTCTCTGTTATTGTGCTATTAATGAGTAACACTCAAGGCTAACCATAATAAATACAGGTACCAATTACTGGTGCAGGATAGATGCAGCAATTTCTCTGGCCTCATCAATGGTGGTAGCAAAAAAACCCAAAAACCAACCAACCAAAAAAAAAAAAACCAACCAAAAAAAAAAAACCAACAACAAACATAACAACCAGCTATTCTGATCAAGGGAAAAAGGTGTTAATGACAGCTTTTTACCATGTTAGGGGCTAAAAAATACTACAGAATCACAGAATTAACCAGGTTGGAAGAGACCTCTAGGATCATCGAGTCTAACCTATCACCTAACCTTCTAATTAACTAAACCATGGCACTAAGTGCCTCACCTCAGCCCATCTCTTCCAAGTCAGTATTTTTGCAAAATCAGCTGAGATATCCCTGCATATCACTAAAAACTCAGCTCATACTTGTGCATAGATAACTACCTAAGATCAGAAGATCCAGCTTTGATGACACCATTAAATGTTTCATACTTTCAGCAGCAGCTGCACTGTTTCTACCTATCTCAATCCATGAAATAGCTTAATTGCTTCTATTATTAGAGCAAATTGTGATTTTTTTTTTCCTGACAAAGATTAACAGAGTTCACTCTGCAACTCAGCACAATTGAGAAGTTAATCCCAAAGAAATCTAGATTAGTTCTGTGACAGCTACTCTGGTATCTTTACACCATGCCCCAAGAACAGCATTAGCAAGCTATTACTGCTTGCTACCCAGCACTGTAATTAAAAGAGGGCTTCTCGACTACAGCTCTAGATTGACAATGGCCCTTAAAAAGGGCAAGCAGGATGAGGAAGGCTAGCTGAATTCATATAAGATGAGTCTTATTTGTTCTGATGGTGGCTACACACTAAGCCCTGGACAGGAGCAGAGAGAATTTTCCTGAAGTCAGATTAGGTTCAGTAGGGCAGCCCAAATCTAATTAACCATGCTGGACTGCATGAGAGTAGGCTCAGCACAATACTCAGAAGTGTCTGCAGTAATTACTTTACCATATCAACAGTTGAGTTAGCTTACTCCTGGAGTTTTACCCCTTACAGATGTTATAAGCTTCAATCCAAACAATCAATTTTATCTTTCCCATCTCCTTTAGAAATTTCCCTTTCTTACATGTACATAGCCTCAGACATAAATGATTCTGCATTAATACTTCTGAGTATGTATTATCTACATAAAGGTGAGGTCATGGAACATCCCTGTTACTGCACTGACTACCTTGCATTTTCCTTCAGCTCCTAGACCACAATTAAAGGGCTCTGTTGTTGTTCAAACAGAATAGCACGCAGTATGTTCAATGTAAATCAAAACACAAAGAGTAGAAAATTTCAAGCAAGATGTAGGTGTCTAAACAAGAAACCCAAGCAAAACAAGAAAATCCTGTCACATTTCTGCCTAGCCTTTAGGCACATTTTTTTTCCAAACAGAATTTGACAACAAGCCTAACTTGTGATAAGGGCTCCCTCTCATACAGGATGTGAAGGATTGAGTTTATATTTAAACTTAATTGTCACCACACAGGAGTGAACACCAGCACCAACACCACACTTGATAAATGAAGTTTAGATTGCTACTAATCTAGTTTAAGGACAAATTACATCCACTATCCTGCTTGGATGGAAAGTAAATTAATTATACTACAACCAAGGTAAGAGAGAGTACATCTCCCTTACAAAAAATTATTCAGAAGATAGGACACCAAATGAGAGTTCATAACTCAGTAAGTATCTTATTTCATGCTTCTTTAGACTGACTTTACAGGTTCACTGAATATAACAGTGTCAGTACTGAATTAGGCAGTGCTTTCAGTTAAATTTGTAACTGAATTAATAGCTGCCAATCAATTTGCATTTGGGCACATGACTGCATTTCTTTTGGTACAGATGAAAATCTCAAAGTACTCTTGCTTCTGGTCCTAAAGAGAAAGTGTGTGTGTGTATTGGTGGAAACAAACATGCATTCACAGCTTTGGAAGTACTGCACCTCTGTTCATTTGAGTTTGGCATTTTAACAGACACCCGGGGGAAGTGTGGAGAGGCTGAAAGCAATGTATCACCATGGTAACCAGGACATCTTGTTTTAGTATGTACATTAAAAAAAAATAAATTTAAAAAAAAAAAATCACATTGGACAGAACAAAGTTAGTCACCTAGTAAACACTCATTTATCCACAAAACTATTATGAAGCAATGAAAATGAAAAAGTCTCAGCATTGTCCTCTGAGATAAGAGACAAAAACTCTTGGTTTTACATTTCTGACAGATGCCTACTTTTAGGTAATTTTTTTTCCCACTTGTAACATTCAAATGCCTCTCCTCTGCCCTTTTTATTCTTCTCAACCAAATACTTCAATCTCATGCAGTAACTTTTTCCAAAAATGGATCTTACTAAAGTCCTTAATGTGTTAAGTTTTTTTGAGTTTCAAGTTAGAAAGAAAGAACACATCTGGAAATTAAATTTTCTCACCTTAATTTATATTATGAAAAAATATTGTGAATGGTATCTGTCATGGTACCTCCTATGCCATTGAACTAGTGAGTAAATTAAGTGATTTGAGATTCATTAGGGCTGCATAAAGGCATAACAAAACTATAACCAGTGTATTCCTATTACTCCAACTTCCCTTTTTTTACTGACAGTTCATTTCATAATGATATATGGTCAGTAAGTATCAACTGTATTTCCTCATGTCCACTCATTTCAGCAACCAGAATGCTTTTAGCTAATAAACTGAATCTTGAACAAGTCAGAAAAGGAAATTGCTTGCTTATTAATCTTATAAATGTGCTATTGAGTCATTTAAGTTCCTACTACATTTTCTGAAGTACACCCTTCTACAACCCTTATAAGGAAACTTGCCATAAAGTGATTTGGCATTTAGTATCCCTAACAGTCCATAAAACTTAGTCAACACATCAGCAATGTATCTCAGACTTTTTTCTGGCTGCATGTCTCAACAGATGTACATGTAGAGAAGAAAAAGGTTTTGGCAGAGTAATACCAGCTTTCTATTAAAAACATAACTGTAGCATGAAGACACTAAAGTGAGCAAACATCTGTAACAATAAATGCATTATAAACAGATGACATTTTACCTTATTGTGTAGCAGTGTTCACATTTTTTTTAAATTGAGAAAGCCTCATCACCTTGTTGTGTCTGAAAGCTAGGCTGAAGCTATTCTATAGAATGTATAAAATGTGGCTNCCTGACTTTTTCACTGTTAGTGGCAATAGTGTTTGTAAAGTTTTTTACTGAAAATGACTATTTTCTAATCTGTTAAGATTTTGAAGGCTAATAAAACCACATTTGTTTGCAACTGATAATTTCTGTGAACTAACACTGAGAGGGCTTTGTCTTTCTTCATGACACTTCAGAAATCTAGAACTATTTTACTTCCTGCTATTAATTGTCAGCTCTGGATAGCTTAAGTAGAGAGGGAAGCCAGAAAAGCCATCTGTTTGGAAGAATTAAAAAGCCTAGTTGTTTTACTCATTTCCTGGGCAAAATGAAGAGCTGAAAGGTTTTCAGTGAGAAAACTGCTTAGACTGCACTAAGCCAGATGTATATAGGGAATTCAAAAGGAGTAACTGGAACAAACATTTCTTAGTGTAGTATAAAGTAGTTGTATGACAAATATGATGAAACTACTTGTCCCTTTAAGCACGTAATTTGTAAATTCCTCTATACATTTTCCAAATCCCATGTTTGCTTTTCAAAATGAACTTAAGATGAATAAAATAAGAATAAAATTAAAATAAAATTGAAAGTAATTAAAATGTTAGTAGTATCATTATAAATAAATACCTAGAATACTAATCACTCCAGTCCTTTCAGGAAAACCTAGGATGTCTTGTGTCAGGAAATGCCAATCACTACCCAAGTTTCGAATCTCAGAAGCAGGATTCTTACATTATGTATTAGTACAGCAATCAAATTAGATCAGATTTCATAAGAAAAAAAAAAAATCAAGCCTAGATTGTCATATTTAACTTTTACTCCACATCCACATTGCATTTTTTGGTAGCCAAACCTATTTGTAACAGTTCATGCTAATGTCCTAGTCAGTGGGACATAATAGCTAACTGAACAGATAAATGAAATTACCCTGCTCTGGGGCTCTCTTTACCAAAATACAGGACCATATGAATTTACAAAAGCTTCTCAATGGCACCATCTGAATGAATTGAGTTGCACGCTGCTGGAAGGACAGCTTTCTAACAGTAGATCTTCATCTAGTCTCCAGAAGGAGAGACTAACACATCACAGCTACTTGTTAGCACCCATCTTCTGACATCTCTACTTGGACAGCTTGGTCAGAAATTAATTCATAGAATCATAGAATGGTAAGGTTGGAAGGGACCTCAAGGATCATCTAGTTCCAACCCTCTGCCATAGGCAGGGACACCTCCCACTAATACAGGCCACTCCAGGCCTTGTCCAACCTGGCCTTGAACGCCTCCAGGAAGGGAGCATCCACAGCTCTGTTGACAGAATGGTAAGCATTCCCTACAGGAATTAAGCAAAGCTAATAGAGTAGAACTTCCTATGATATCATCAGGGAAAAGAAATAAAATTAAATAAAAAACCCTAAATAAATTAGATGTCATTGACCCAGCTACATGTAGAAGATTTGCAAGTAATAGTGTGATCTAGACAGAGTACTAAAATTGAAATGCAAAATCTCTTCACCACTGTTAAGGACAAGTAGGAGTCATGGGTGTGGTTGTTCTCCCTTGAATATAGAGGTGTAGTGTCTTACCACAGGAAAGCTTACCCTACCTAAGTTTTCTTCAACTAGGTATTAGAGGATACCTTAAAATAGGGTTTTTTTGCATTCACACAGCTCATTGGCTGACAATGACAATAGCATCCTAATAAAATATGCTGAGTTACCAAAATGGCTCAGAGTTTGTCTGACATGATTAATGAAAACTGCTTTTGCCCTTATCAATTTTATATTGGTACACTTTTGAACAGGGTATGAAGTCTCTAATTTACCTAGCAAACTTTCAGGCCATTAGTGGTGGCAGGGTTGACACCTAGTACAGCAGCCAATGGAGTGCCTTATCTATTCAAAACTAAACCCTCATCTATTGAGCATATCTACTCAAGATCACTATTCCAACACAGAACCAAAAATAATTACTGTATTCAGCCATGGTTCAATTAAGAGACTGGAGAAATACAGATTAGGTGCATATATGCATGCACACACAGCCTTAGAAACAGGACTAATTCAGATTATACTTGCAGGAACCAGCTTTCTGGACTACTCAAGTTAAATGATGAATTTACAACACAGAATTGTCTACAGAGCTTCCTTCATTTTGTAATGTTCCAGTCACAAGAAAGAAGAAACTGGCTTAAATCAGTAAATTATGGGATAATTTTACACCTAACAGGCAGGTAATTTTTATTTGGTTTATGAAGCAGATGGACTATGTAGCACTCACCTCTAAAGCATATTATAAGAATGCCTTCTTTTACTACCGAGTAACTCAGTAGCTTTTCCACTGATCCTTTTTCCCTGCAAATACACTGTTCAGCTGCCTCACACAGTATCTCTCCTGGATATCGAGGGTTGAAAAAGAAACTTCTGAAGTGTATAGGAATAAAGCTTAAGTTCTCCACACCCCCCCATGCACTTTTCTCCAGAGATTAGAAGTTATCAGACTGAACATCAGGCATTTAATAGCCCAAATCTAGATTCCCAGGCCTAAACCAAGGACCCCACTGGATTTTTCCTTTCTTGAAATGATAGCATTCCTGGCACCCAAACACATAGCTGTGTTTTCTCAACTGGAAACAGATGAACAAAGAATCCAAATAGTCTGGTGAAAGGCTTATGGAAAAAAAATAATTTCCACAGCTCCTTCCTGAGATGCATTCTTTCGTTGCTGCAGACAGTACAGGCTTCTCCTTTACCTAGTCTCCAAATTGTTGCCTTCCCTCCAGAATATACAATTCATCCATCTGGAGTTCTCCCACACTGCCTTACTTCAAAAAGATACTTCCATTTCTCTGCCATAAAATCCGCTGTAGAGCTCCCAAAGGGATAAAAGCAAGATTGTCATCCTTTTGGAGAGGTCTTAAACACATCTATTTAATCTCTGCAAACTTGGGATTCTTTTTCTTTTAAAAACATGACAAACAGTTGTAGTGTGAAGATGGCTTTTACTGCAGTGACAGAGACATTTCACAAGCTCTGCTAGTTTAAGCTGTCTCATTACTGATCTATGTGCATCACAGTTTAATGTTGACTGTGGATTCCCAGACACTTACAAAACTGTTAGAAGATTCCTAGATTTCTAATAGGCTAAACTCAGCACATCTCACCACTGCTAAAGCTAATTTTTCCTACTTGCCTAGGAAAAGTTGCTATCCACCTTGTTATCCACTGTTATCCAGCAATTATTTCCACACTGGAAGTCTTGCACCTTCAGCATTCTTAAGCAAAAGAACAACTTCATTTTCAACACTAGGTCTTGCTGCTTTTCTCTAAAATAACCTCTCCTCAGCTTGTATTTACATCATCATACAGCATACAAAATTTGAAATGGTACAGATATTTCACAAGCAGCACAGCACCAAGTAGAGCAGAATAATTACCTCCTGTGCCTCACATATGATGGTTTTGTTACTACTACCCAGAAGAGGTTTTGTTTTGGTATCACTGGATTTTAACTCTTAGTCTGATCTACTGTAATATACAGAATATTCATCACAGAACTGCTTTATTTTGCTGACAAGCTTTATCCCTAACACTCAATCCATTTTTCTCCTGCAAGTTTTACAGGGACAGTCTGTCCCACCATTCAGATTATTAATGAAAACCCTGAATAAATTGGTAAAACTTTACCACCATGCAGTGCTGTAACTAACAAAGTATTTCCATTTCCAAATAAGAACATCATATAGGAAAAAGTCTTCCTAAAGTACACAGACCTATTAATTGTTATTTAGCTTTAGTATGTTAGAAAATCTTCAGATTTAGACCTTGTGCCTGGGGAATTAAGATGTGAAGCCAGTTTTGGTTTAGTTTAGTTACCCAAATATGAAAAAAGGACCAAAAAAGAGGTGGGAAGTTACGACAGCGTTCCACAGGCTGAAGTCAGCAGTGTACTGCTGACTGTTCACAAGCAAGTCTGCAGTAGTAACTAATGTGTTTATCTTGTATAAACAAGGCAACTTGTTGCTAATATCAAGTTAGCCCTACCTACCAATATAAAATTGTCCAAATGCATTGTCAGACATTTGAAGTTCCTGCTCAATGTTTCATCACATTTACATCCATGTACACATGCAAGGCTTCCCAGCTGTTGATGTCTCATCATCTCCTCTGGAACCTAAAGAAAAAGCACTTACAAGAGTGCAGAACTTCACAGGCTGGCCATGAGTTACCTGTGGTACAGCTTAAAACTGCAAAATGTTTCCCCTGTGTACCAGCCACATAATCATTGAATTCAAACTGCTGTCCATGCCCTTGCTTGCGCTGCTATGGTTTTAGCTCTGGGTTCTTTAAGCAGGCTCAAGAAAGCACTGGGATGATTTACATGCAGACAGAAGTGTCTCATCCAACATGTCATATTAGCAATCACTTAGAGGACATTCTCTAGGACTCATGGGTGGCTTTTTAATCAGAGTGGCTTTAAGTGTTCAGAAAATTTCAAAACCAGTCTGATATACCACATACAAAATTCTTCCAAAGAATGTTATGTCAGCATTTCTTTTCTTTGGAGCTATAACTGTAAGCATAATTGCCTAAACAGAAGTGGTCAAAAAAGTTTTTGTATTAATGTAATAAATTAAGAACATTTAAGAAAGCTTTCCCCCTCCCTCCTCCACACTTCCAATTTTATTTTATTGATCCAGCCTCAAATAATGCTGCTTAATTGATAACAACATCAAGCAAAAACAAGACCAAGTGCTGTTCTGCATTCCAATATGAATCATTCAGTAAAGTTTTGGAATATATACATTTCATCCAGTTTTTGACATTATAGGTCATCATGCCAATGCAAGTTTTTAACAATACAATAAAATCCTTCAAATGGAACTGCTTATGAATGTAATTCAAGAAACCAGACAATTTACTTTCTTAAATTTATATCACTCATGCCCATAAACATTTTACATTTCACACTTCATGCTCTCAAACATTACTCTAAAGAAGACTAAATCTTTTTATCATATATACTATTAGACACTAGTCAGGTTCATAGAATTACAGAACACTACAATAAGATGTGAAATTTAGTAGGTAATAAGTTATGACATTTGCTGACTAAAACAATATTCAAGCTACACTAATGTTTGAGCCATTCAAATACAATAAGTATTTCATATACTTACAGTGCAAAATAAGTGAGATCTTTTTTCCTGAGTATTTAGGAAATTAAAATCCTTTTCTTAATCAATGATTGCAATCCATTTAAAATCTCCTCCCCATATACCTAGGCATGTCAAGACTGTACAGTTAAGACAGGCAAAAGTTTGTAGGTATCAGAAGCCCAATCAGGAATCAGAAGGGTTATTGAACACCTCTAAAATCTGTCTCCACTTAGACTTGCAAAGAGTGCAACAGGATTTTGACTTATACCAAGAAACTCAGAAATTACAGGTTTTTTCCATTGACTAAACACTCCAAAATGTACAAACCACATGCCTCCCATAACCGGGAAAACATCCTCTATTTAAACAAACTGCAATACATATTTCAACTTTGTATTCTGTAGTTAATGCCCAGTGAGTTGTGCCTCCAACAGATGCAAGAGAATAAAACATTTAGGAATGTATTTTGGGCATTTTGTAAGGAATCCAGCTTCCCTGTAAGTTCATCTTTTTCCTCAATAGCTACAGACCATGAGTTTCTAATTCAATCTTCTCCTCTGTTTGCAAGATATCAGGTTCTACTGGAGGAACAGGTGGTCTGAGTATAATCTCTGGACCTCCACCATAGATTGACTGAAGAAAATTCCATGTTTCTTCAGATATTTGTCCAGAATCAGCACCTGAAAATATTGTTAAAAATTACTATTTTGAATAATTTGTTCATTATTTCTTTGAAGTCCATACTAGATATAGAAAGAAAAAACAAACAAACATAGATTAAAATTTAAAACCTTAAGCTGAACTTCTGCTTTATCTTGCACCAACCACCAAACCCAATGATGTACTGTGGCAATTTTATACCTCTTAACATACCTCAAGCATAAAACACATGAAGGTTCCACGATAAACATCTCATACTTATCAAACAAACTGACAACTGTTAGCTCTTAGTACACAGGAAGTAGTAATTCATAATAATTTAAGAACATGCAGTCCCAATCACACTGTAAAGTTCAAAGAGTCAGGATTCTTGTTAAAAGAAATGAATACTGATAGTGAAGAATAAAAGTGTGAAAACCAAAGTGAGAGTCTCAGAACCCTAAAGAGGAACCACTATTAGGACACTGAGAATCTCACTCATGCTACTTGTGTGTAGCATGGATGAGTCAGCCTGATTTCTTTTCATTCACTGATTGAAGTCTTTGCTTATGATTCATTTCTGTAGCTAGAGGTTCCTCTCCTGTCTCAAGTCAGCATCTACCAATTATCTCAGACTTCCTGTAACCTTTTACAGTGGAAAAGGGTAAAATAGCATCAACACATCACCATGCCCTTAGGTTTTAACACAAGGATCCTGTCCCATATAGTTCAAATGAGTTCTTCACAACATCCTAGTCAGAGAGAATGCACTTATATTCTACCAGAGGGGAAAAAAGGAAAAAAAAAAAAATCTTCTTTAAGCAATTAATTAAAAACCTGCCCTGTAGTGAGTTGCAGGTTTCCCCCAATATCATCATTAGATACTTGTTCAGTCCAATTTCAGCATCCTCCTACTTCGAAAGAAAAAAAAAAACAAAACAAAAAACCACACAACCCAAACAAATCTGCACTCAAATCTGTCCCCTCTAAGCTAAAGAGATCCAGCTCCCTCAGCCTTTCCTTATAAGGCAGATGTTTTACTCCCTTAATTATCTTTGCGGCTCTGTGCTGGACTCTTTTCATGCAGTTCTTTCTTAAACTGAGGAGCCCAGAACTGGACACAATATTCCAGATATGGCCTCACCAGGGCAGAGTAGAGGGGGAGGAGAACCTCTCTTGACCTGCTAGCCACACCCCTTCTAATATCTCAGTTTTACTCATCTAGATTCAGGTTTTTAAATAACCCTGCATCTCTGTAGGCACAGGAGTAGATCCTCATCCCTTTATCCAGAGCCCAGCTTTTCTCATGGTCAAGTTTATCCGCAAAGTGAACTAATGTACTGGGATCAGAATCAATGGATCAGTGAAATACAGAATAGTGTAATTTAGTAGTGTTCCCATCTCTTCTCTCGTGACTTAAGACACGGATTTCCAAAGTCCACTCTCCATCTCTCCTCAAGTTCCTACTAGAATCAATGCAGCTGAAGACAAGTTAAAACCCAACTAATTTGCTACAAATTACCAGTTCTAAAACAATTATTTTTTTCCTCTACATCAGATGCTTTATACCTTGTCTTTGAAGTCTGTGTTAGCATCTAAATCACCCAAAGGTATTGCAAAGTTCACAGGTGCAAGAATCATTCTTATTTAAACAGACTCTTGACATTCCACAATTCATGCAGCTTATGCAGGTCCTAGTGGCCTCTAGTGAACTGCCACTGGTAGGCCCACTGTATGCTGAGGCATTAAGTTAAATTGGGAAAAAAAAATACACTGAAATAGTTACTCTTAGTGCTGCTGAACTACAATTAAGTATTCATAGGAAGTCTAAAGTTTTCATAAAGCAGATCATATTAGAATTTTTCTCTAACTACAGATTTCAAACAACAGTATAAAGCATCTGACTGAAGAATAAGAAAATCTGTACTTTTACATTCTAGAGAAACTTGCAACTGTACATTGCAGATAACTTGCAGAAAAAGAAGCAACAGTGTTTACTTAGTCTTGTTTGTCAGAAGTAACTCTCAATTCAAACTGGGTTGCCAGATTCACAGAAGTACATGTGACAGTCTAAAAGCATGTCCCAAATGCTGTTAAAAAACCCAAATCAAACCAAGTGATGAAAACCCAAAGCGAATTTCCACTATGTTACTCTGCACCTCTTTCTACCCTCTCATCTGCACCCAGATTAATCTTCTTATGGATACTAATTCTTTAAGACTGAAGTGTTTTTCCCCAAATGGGCAGAGTCACTAGGACTTGCAATTTTACAGTAACAGTTAAAGAAAAAAAAAAAAATCTAGAATACATTTTACATATTTGAGTATATAAGGAAATCAACGCTGTAGCAACAGTGGACACCTACCTTGTTTTAGCACAGCATTTCCACATTTTGTTACTGCAATCTTAGCATTATCAATGGGACCAGGGGGATCTGGTGGGACAGAAAGATGATTAAAACTGGGAGAGCTGAAATGAACAGCAAGTTGGAAGTTCTACTTTCAGTAGAAGGAGAAATAATAGTTCATTTGTCTACTCCTTGTTCTTGTACTGCTTAGCAGTATGTTCTAAGTTGTTAAAAACTAACCACTATTTTAATGATCAAGTTTTTCAAAGCATTCATGTATACAGTAAGTCTTCAAACAATATAACCCAAAACTTAGTCCTAATTCTTACTCCTAGAAAAGCTGTCTGAGTTTGCTCTAGGACAAGTTTGTAGAACTTTTTGTCAGTGTTTTCATTTAAAAACTTCAAAGCCATCTTCAGTAGGCTAAGATGATATTATTATAGTTGTATGCTCAGTTTACTAGTTTAGGTTGTGACAATGATGTCACCTTTCCTCCAGAAGCTCTATCATTATCTATCAAGTTTGCACAGCAAAATCCATCTTCTCTTTTAATTAGATCCAATTCTCCCAATGCTGCTAACAGCAAACCCCCTGAAAACCAACAATGTTACTTCCACAATTATTCCACTATCTATTCTTGTGAATTATTTGACCATATTCTGTAATTTGTTTCTTGGATATATTTGTAACCCATAAAACCTGTATCCTCAATATTTAAGAACTTTTGTTGCCCTCTATCTCTTCTGACTACCCTTCTACCAAAGCAAAACCAATTTACTTAGTGTCACTACATGACAATTACAAAAAAGGTAACATACTATTTTTACATGGTGCAAAACTTACCACTGTCTTTACCCTTTACAAATCCTTCCCATTCTCTGAACCACTGCATACTGATGCAGTAAAATGTTGATGGAGATTCTTCTTCTTGGAATGCTCTATTAAGCTGAAGAGAAAAAGAAGCCATGTTTTTCTGACCTTCCCCCTCCCCACATACACTTTTCTAAAAATACAAAGAAGAAAAAACTTCTTTGTAAAATAAAATGTGTTTTGAAAGATTTGCTCCATAATTTTATGGAAGGTTCTTTGTGTGATGAACTGTTATCTTCATCTGTGTTTAGTTTTCCCCATCTACTTTGAACAAATGCCAGTACAATTCCAAGCAAGGCACAATGAACTAATGCAGTGGGACTTTTCATTACTTTTCTTCCACTTCAGTTTAAGTTTTTTTTCATTTGGAAAAAACCCAAAACAACAACCCCAACCAAAAAAAACAACCACATCTTGGTTTTCCAAGTTTCTGATGCAAGGTAATGTAACTGAAGTTACAAAAGAGTTCACAAAAGAGTCAGTAACATAACTAAATTTTTCTCTATCACTGAAATAAAAAGTTAGGAAGTTTAATATTATATACTTTATCAGAGTCTAGAGATCTTTCCAGAATGTTATTAAGGAATATGAAAAACTAATTTAAACCTTTAAAACCATTATCTTTAGCACTGTACTAATACAGCTATACTTCCCCCTTGAAGCCAGGAACCTAAACCATCAACACAGCTTCTTAAGGTTTCAGATAAAATAAGTTTTGCAACCATCCCTAAAACAATCTTCATAGAGGATAACAGAATTTTCCCTCTGCTAACCAGTAAGAGCATTTGCACAAAAGTGCATATATAGTCATTGTTTATACCAGAGAGAAATAATGATCACTACAGCAAATGAGGTTGACTAAATGTTGTTGATTCCTATCTAGTGGTAACTCAGACTAAAGAAAAATCTATTACTAAGAAGTTCAAATAGCAGTTAAAACAGAAAAGCTGACGCAATCTCTGAAGTGTGATTAGAGCACAAGCAGAATCAGAAGAAGAGCCACAACTCTCTTTCTCCCTCTCATGAAATAAGGTACAACAATATGACTCCAATCTCTCTGCACTTATTTTCACTGAAAGCTTCAAAACACATTTTCAGTTTCAGTAACTAAATGGTTACTACTGGTTATTTTACTACTCAGACTCATGCACATTAACTCATGGAAAATGTAATAACTGCTTTACAATAATTTTACAGACCAGTTGCAATACTAAGGTATTTACTTCACAATTATTTCTGTCTCTAATTATATTTTTTAAATTAGAACTAAAGATTATGGTTAACTTTTTCTTGGCACAGTATTGTTGCATTTAAGCTTTATCAGATGGCACAGAACAGATCATTGGCACTGTATAAAGAACAACTGCTTGTATGGCTGCTCTGTTTCCATACTACAAAAAAGCAATTTAAGAAATACATTCAATATTTTTCTCTAAGTACACATCCACATAAGCAGTTTTCTAGGATATTGTAAAAGCATTACTGTTGCCAACATCAAGAAAGGATTATCAAGTATATCTATAGAAAGCCCATTTTTCACAGGAATCACCTATGCAGAGAAATTCTGGTAACCCTTTGGGTGGAGTCATGAATATCATACAATGTCAAAAAGCAGAGTGAATAAGTGTTTACTTTTTTACCCGAATAAACATTTCCAGTTCGTTTTTCCTTCTTTTTTCAATTCTTTCAGACTCTATTTGGCAGGTGTGACAAACATACAGATGATTAACAGCTGGTCCTCCTCCATATCTGCAGTAAAAGTAAAAATCCATTAACTTTGGGGAAAACACCACTTAAAAAGATCATGCACCTGTAAACATGGCAAGTGTCAGCATGCAGCTCAAGTATGATACATGCCAGTCACACTGATCTACAAATGCCACAGTTCATTTTCTAGTAATATTTTGTACTCCATCCTAAAATATAACTATCTTGAAGATCTGACTGACTAAAGCCAGTACAAACTACCCTGAACTCTGCTATAATGCATATTTGTCAGAATAATATGATAACTATGTGTTACTATGGGAAGAACAGGTCAGTGAACAAGTGTTCTTTTATATACATATGCCATGTTTGATTTTATTAAAGGCTTTCAGAAACAGCTTTTGGAAATGTTCCAGACGAGTTCTATCTTCAGCATTTTACTCCATTCCGTGGCAGGCTCTTCATCAGTTTGTTACCTTCCCAACACCAGCCTCTACACTTGCTTATTATTTTGTTGTTCAAAAGTAGTTCTCCATGACCCTCCCCTCTGTATCTTCCTTCTGTTGAACTGCTTAAATGGAAGTCTTCAAAAGCACCGTCACTGAGACGCACAGGAGGTGTGCGCATAGCATGTATGCACACATATGTATCACTATGAACACAAGCAGCACTTGTAGCATGGGAACCACAACCCTTATAAAGAGAATATTCAATTAACTGTAAGCCTTAGGAGATGCATTTACTGCATCAGAAAGACCAGGTTAAAAAGCATGTTGAAATAAGGAATATTCCAGGTTCTACTTCCTAGCAGAATAATTATTTTTGTCAGAGCCGTATTCTCTTCCAGTTTTGTTTCCCTTCTAAAACTTTTCAATGTGGAATAAAATTGGAAGAGTGCTTTTCAGTATAGCATCATGAATTAAATTTCCAATCTTGAAAGTTCTTAAACAAAAGTGAAAAACAGCTGTTTACTTAGTGAATAAAATTAAACCACAGTCTGCCATAGAAGGAGTTGCTTTTGTTTCTTTCTCTTTTAAAATTATGTGTTTGTAGGTCAAATACGGATTATGCTATAGTACAGTGAAGCATCTCTGACCTTAAAGTGTTTGGAATAGGAGTAGTGCCAAGTGAGCAGAAAAATGAATGTGTTTGGTACATGGATTGGCTACTATTCTAGATGAGTATCTCATTTCCTTAATCCTATGTCAGTGAAAGTCACCTTCCACCATACTTGGCCTCTTTGTCCTAAATACTCACTCACTGTAACCCCTGTACTCTCTCAAAATATCCATATAATTGCAAGACAGAAAGAAATCAATCAGGTAGCCAGACAAAACAGATAAGTGTTTACCAGTAACAACTTACATCTTGTTAAAAATATTTATAGACAAGAAGTTAATGAGAGGTTTAAAAATGTTTTCTTTCAGATTTCACAAATATTTCTGCATATAGAAAACAGCTAATGCCTTTGTAAGGTGGAATAAAAAGTCAGCACATCTAGAAAAGTGGAAATAAGTTGGAAATAGTATTGTCTTTTTTTTCCACTTGAGCCCACTGAAACTCTAAAACAAGAAAACTCCAACTCTTTACTATATAATGGTTAGGAAATCAACAGCAAAAAGGTATTTAATGTAAATGCAATATTGAACCCTCAAAGATCATAAAGCAAAGCTCTTCGGCAGCTTCTTGCTACTTGAAAAAGGAGACACATCTTGTATGAATTCCCCCTTTATAAGCAAGCACTTAAACCTGACCTACATTAAAAACACTAATATCTAAGTTATTTTGAAGCACTGCTGGCAGCTGAGGCTATGGATTCAAAGCCAACATGAAAGAAAAGCTGTCTCCAGCCAACAAGAGAACGGGAAGCTGATACAGAGAGCTCTTTCAAAATAAGTCTCGTAAAGTGTACTCTCTGTGACCTACTTTGTGTCATTTTGTACATACCATACATGTTTATTGGTTTAATACTGAAGTACTATCCAAGCAGCACACTATTTTATCTAGGCTTTTAACATTACTTTGCACAAGCAAATCCCTTCACTTAGCTTTGTGCATAGAGTACACAGAATTAGTGGCTCGGAGAAAAACATCTAAGTCTGATGCTGCTGTATTTGCTCTCAAACTGTATTACTCAATTTCTTCCAGTTACAGTACAAAACTTACCTGCTATACAGATTATCCCATATATTCTGAGGTAGCATTACAACTAAGTCCTCTATGAAGTTAGCTTTGTGTGGAGGAACACCTGCAGAAGCAATAAAGAAATACTTATGGATTTCAGTAGGGGGCAGGGGGGAGGAGACTATGCTAGGTCTCAAAACCAAAAAAACATAACCCAGAAACAAACAATCTTCCAACGAATTCAGAGAAATCACAGAAAACAAGTTTTACCATCGTAAAATTCCCTACTGCATTTAAAGAGATGACGAATTTTATAGCTTTTGAAGCTGAAGAGCTTGCAAAAAGCAGAAGTAAACAATGCAAAAGATTAAAATTAAAGGGCTAGAGTGTTTTTTAGATATTGACTACAAAATGCTTCTTAATGTACAGAACTAGAATTTTAGAATGATTGTCATGTGTTTACATGCTTAAACAAGTCAAACTGTTGAAAATTCACTTATTTGCTGTAGACCTTTTTGAATGACTTCCAAGTCACATGAATGCTTTAAAGTAGTGAAATTTTCAGGAAGGTAGGAATAGAAGGTTTGCAGAAAGAAAAGCACTAAGTTGAAGAACATGATGACCTGTCAGGTGCTAGGCAGGAATTCTTTGTAATAGGGAAAAAAAAAAATTCTAGTATTTTGAGCACTTGTACAACAGACATCTGCCATAACCCTGCAAAAGGGAAATCATAGCTATGAGGGCTCACACATTAACGCTGCAAACTGCTAGAAGGGTGCAATATTCCTATGTAAAAGCTTGTTTCAGAAATGGGGCATCACTAACTGCTGATCTAACAGAGCTGTAGTTTTTATTACGAAATAAGTACAAGAAAACCACAGGGTTATGACTGCTTGAAACATAAGTATTCAAATATGTGTATTATCCAAAACATGCTTTGCTTAACAGTTCTCTCATTTTAATTAACATGTAGCATAAAGTAAACATTTTTAAGCTCCCATATAAAACATACAGAATTACTACTGAATTTTCAGACCACTATGCACTGGATATTCCGCATCAGATCAGTTTGTTGTTGTGCCACTTTTAAACCTTCTTGTAGCTTCAAGTACATTGCTGAGAAAAAGATTGAGATTGGCAAAGCAAAGTATTAAGGATGATGATAAAGTGAGAGCATTTTTTAGAGTGGAAAGAGATGACACAGTCTCAGACTGCACAAGGGCAGGTTTAGGCTGGACATTAGGAAGAAGTTCTTCACAGAAAGAGTGATTGCCCATTGGAATGGGCTGCTCAGGGAGATGGTGGAGTCACCATCCCTGACAGTGTTTAAAAGGAGGCTGGATGAGAAACTTAGTGCCATGGTTTAGTTAGTCCAACCTATGGCCTAACCCTTCTATCTCAGAGGTCTTTTCCGACCTGGTTAATTCTGTGAAATATGTTTGTTTAGGAAGCAAGTAGATAACCAAACTGCTTCCCTAAGAATTCAGAGAACTTAGACAGAAAAAAAAAGTGAAAGAAAAAAGGAAAATTTCACACAGTATTATTTCCAACTAGTCAGCTACTAAAATGAAGTCTGCTTAGACATTACAGATATGATTTATCTAAGAAGTTACTCAAGTTATATGAGCATAGCATACTCAAATTCCTTTAACTAAAAGAAGTGTAAATCTCTGTATAGCTAAAAAAGGGATAAATTCTTTTCAAAAGATACTCAGTTACAGTCTCACCTCCATGCACACAGAGAAAGTCATTATTTGAAATTGGTCCTGGCTCTGCAAAAGTCTTGAATTTGTTCAGCCACTGCCTGGAAATGTAGAACTGCAAAAGACTGGGTTCCATCATATTCAGTAGACTTGATATTCTCCGTCTCTCTCTCTGTGCTTCTTCACTGCTCTTTCTATTATCAAAACAGAAATCATTAAACAAATATATATCCTTGTCCTCAGTGCAGGTAATTTATTTTATGAGAAGAAAACTTGTACTTTCAAGTCAATCACCTGGGCAATGTCTATACTTCAAAGTTCTATTTGCATGATTATTAAAAAAATTGCATTTTTTATGGACAGCCAGAGCCACAATCTGAAATGTGTTCCAGGAACCTAGAATGTCATAGTATGGAATCATGTTACAAGAGCCAGTACAGTTAGTACAGAGCAGGAACGGTAGCAAAGGCTACTTGCTCCTTTATACTTATGCTTCTCCTTAGTTTTGACAAGCTATGGCACAGGTCTTACCATGCCTAGAGGAAAATTGTGCCTGCTTATTAGTTCAACAACTCCAAGATCCGATGGTTCCCATTCAACCTACCAGCCTGAGAAAGCACATAGCTGGACTGCTACAGAAACATGCAGAGGTGATTACTACTACAGGAGAAAGAGAGAAGGCTCTGCTCATTTTCCCTATGCCTGTTTTGAGCTAAAGTTTTGCAAGTTGTACTCCTTGGGAAGACATTCTACACTTACCTTTAGAAGTAAGGTTGGCCAGTAAATAGATCAAGTAATTTCCCTACTTTTCCTTTATCCCCCTACTTTTCTCATTGAGGCTGTTGCTGCTGTCCAAAGAGATGGATGTCTACTCTTCTGTTTTTAGATTTAATATAATCTCTACTCTCCAAAAGCAGGTTTGAACCATTTATTTCATCTTCCAAAACTCAACCTGAAACTTGAATCAGTATCACACAAAAGCTGGGCCACCTCAGTTGGTGCCACCGAGTCAGAGTTGACTCAAAACTTACAGAAAAGCTTCAGACAGACCTAATGATGATAGCAACAAGGATGTTAATAGCATAGGAAAACAAGAAAAAAAATGATGCTGTGAATTCAACACATGACCTCTTGAAATTCAGATCAAAGTTACTCAACAAGTCTGAAAATTAAATGAAGTAGGAAAGTTCACTTTCCAGATGCAATTTAAATGCACATGCAGATCTCCACTAGACTTTCTAATGCGCTAGAAGAATGGTAGTGTTTTGTGTGTGTTATTTTTTAAAACCAAATTTTATGAGTGTTATTCTTTTGTTATGTGTTTGCCCACCATCAGGTACGTTATTCTTTCTTTTCAATGCAGCATGACTTCCACATTCCTTTTAAAAGACCTACTAAATGAGATTCACAAGCTTAGCTTAGACAGTGGCAGTCCAAGTGCTTCTGATGGAATTTAAAATATTTTCAGAAAACATTTCATTTCTTGTGCAGCTTTGACAATCTATTTTTCAATCAACTTTTAGTGGAAATTTGATCTTAGTCACAGAAATTTAGAGTTTAAAACTGAGTTAAGTTGCTTTTATTATTTCAAGTACGAAAATCCATTAGACTGAAGATGATAGCAACACAACTTCTCAACTTTCAGGACAAGACCAGCCTCTAAATTCCCTTAAATGAAATTACAGTTCAGTAAAACCTCTGTTGTTCCAGATCCCATCTGCTAAAGACTTCCCACAATTCCTTTTAGAGCTCTAACAGTTAAGACTCTGCATGCAAAATCTCCCCTTGTGCAGAATTCCTTTCTGCTAATTGAAAGAGAGATAAATGGTGACTAATTTGAGCAATTGTTAGAAGTTCACTTTCTAGCCATCTCACTATGCTTTCTTCATGCAAATTTGACTGTCATTAAGTTCCATACATGTTTTAGCAATGACAGAGCAAGAGTCGAGGACATAACTGAAGGAATAAGTTTCTCCCCAGCACAGACTTCTCTGGTTGATGAAATGTCTCCGTTGTATTCCCTGAGGGACAACTATTTCTGAAAGCTGCCCAACTGCTTAAAAAGTTACCTGACTTACACGGGTATGATCATACTTTTAATGACTTACCTATAGAAGAGGACGTAAGCTTCTGCATTTTGCACTGTGGATTCTGATACTTCTGTGACACTCTGGTCATCAAACTCATACCATAAGTTATTTAAATTGTTGCGGCAATAAGCTATGTAATGTCCACCTACAGTATTAAAAGCAAGAGTTCTTAAAACATGTCCAGGAGCTCCTCATTTTATTCCAGCAATACAGCTAAAGTCCCAGTTAAAAGCAAGTCTTAATTGTGAGAAATATTAAATCATTAGGAGACACAACCTTGATTAGCTTCTCTCAAACTTGGGATCAGCCTCAATTTCTATTGGCTAGTGGAAAGATAGAAATTGTATTCAGCATATCATTGAACTTTTCAAGCAGCTTGTTGTCTAATGCACTCCTGAATCACAATAATCAAATCGGAGTAAGACTATCTGAACAATTTACCCTAATCAGTTTCACAAAGAACTCCTCCCAAATATCACCATGCTTTATAATAGAAATGAGCACAGATGTTTAACATCTGCATGACATCCAGACCATACTTAACTTGTTTTGAAGACTACTCATAACGTATTTGAAATTACTACTATTTTAAAATACATATTCAACTGGTAACAAATAATGATATGTACTACACAGACAACAAGAATCATCATTCAGCAGAAATTAAATGGAAGATGTAAAAGCATCTAGAAGAGACGTAAACAACTTCATCTAAACAATGGTATGATACCTCAAGCTTGGGAGGTATGAAGGGTGGGTAACTTCTACAGGAATCTATGAGGTTTCTGGCTTCAAACATCTTTCTCCTATTTTCCAAATCTTATAAATACTGAAAGCATGCAGACAGAAACATGCTTGACATACAGCAGTAAGGCTTTATGTGTATTTGGCTACTCACTGCTACCCATAAGAAGCACTTATTGTCTGTTTTGGGGTTAATTAGCAGCCATCATCCAAGAGAAAGCTTTTTTTAAAAGATTACTGGCATCTTTGTGGTGCTTCGTAACATTTTTCAAAAAACAGTAAGGCATCAAAACTTACATAGCTGCATTTTTCTACAGCTGTGTAAAACAATCAACTGATCATCTGCTAGTATGCAGTGTTATCTGCATGTTTATACTGTTTACTTCCAGTAGACTACAGAGAGCTTTTTAAGTAATACTCTGGGATTTGTTAGTGTTCTTCCAACGACAGTTTTATTTGGCTATGCCATACAATTTCAAGGATGTGTCAACTCCTTAAGAGAAGGCCATCTTATGGCTTGAGCAATTATCTTTCACATTATAATTACCAGCGCTCAACTACTTACTCCTCAGTACGTGGGTATCACCACTAAACATAAATGCGACGTGAATATCAACTGCAAAGCAAAATCAACCTCATACTTACTGCTGGCAGTTCCATGATGGCAAATGACAGACAGGAGATCATAAGTCACTATTTGAGCTGGACTGTCCTTCGCAAGGAAGGGCTGAAGATCAAGGTCTTCCAAGGGAAAGGACACATGGGTCCCGATTTTTGTTGAAAACATAAGTTCATGTCTAAATCTTTTCAGATGAATGCACAATATCTGTAAGGAGGACAAACAGGTTCACTTGACAACATATACTAACATTTAGTAACTACACTGTGCATGCTATCTTTTCCTTTTGTCATACCAAAAGGATCACTTTTCTCCATGGCCTGAGGCAACTATCACAAAACTGTGTTCCACAATTAGTTTTTAAATTTTTTAAAAATTTTGGCTCAAGGAGTTAGAAATGAATTTGCAATTACCAAAGAGTTCTCTTACTGACAGTAGTACCTGAACCAGTCCTGAACAATTACTAACACTGATGCAGCAATGAACATACCTTTACTCTTCCTTGGTGTACCTATTGCACAACTTTGGTCACAAGGGATACTTAATTCTTCCTTATTATTGCAACTCATGTTTGGAACTATAAGACTGGATTACTTTTAAAATATAAACTTACAAGCGTTATTTATAGAAGAGATTTCCAGTCTGGCCATGGTACTTAATTTTATGATCTACAGTAAGAATAATTTCTGCAGGCTGACAAAAACAACAGAAAAATCTCCGTCTTCTGACTTTACTTTTTATATACATCATTAACTTTCTTACAGAGTGAGCAATCAAATGTTGCTCACAACTATTAAAACAAATGCCAATGTGAAAAAACGCTTTCATAATATAACATAACTTACTCCATGCAGCTTGTCAATCTTACCACATTCCTAATCATGCAGAAAAAGTGCTTTAAACTACATGCAGTAACAGTACCTCAGGAAATTTTTGCACTTTGCAGAATTTCACTCCATTTCTTAACCTAATATAGAAAACAAACAACAATTCTGAATACAACTAATAGTTCTGAATAGGTTTTACTTTATTGTGGTCTATCAGCAAAAGTCTAAGATGAATGCTACAGTAGTAAAACCAAAATATTTCTTAAATGTGGACTAAACATGGAGTGGCCAAAACGATACCAGCAGTTATGGTTCAGAGGAAAAGACAACCTGTACTGCTAAAAAGATTCAAAGCAGCAAGTACAGATACCAAGTTCCACCTAGATAACAGTTTCTCTCAGCATAAAGGAAAGAACTTTAAGCTTTGCTGAATAATCAGCTTTTGTAAAAGAAAGCAGCTAAGTTTATTTTTAAGAAACCACCTACATGTGATCATGAGTTATATAGCAAGGAATAACACCCTTTTTCTATAAAGGGCTATGAACAGTCTTCAGACTGCTTCCCTTTCTTGGTACTTCAGTATTCAAAGCCACAGTATTTATTTATTTTTAACACACTGTAGTGACATGCTACATAGCCATGAAAATATGCTAGTAATAAAATAAAAGCTTTTAGCCCTCTATCAATCACAAACAGTTTAGAAAGGTCTAACTGTAAGAAACATGAAAATTAAGCATATTTATTTTGCAGTATGGTACAGTGAGTCAGTGCCTTCCAACTCCCACACCTTTGTACTACTGAATTTCTGATAGCCAGATAAAATAGTATCAAAAGATTTATAGCACTGTGGCATACCCAATAGAAAGAAATGCCTCTTGAGTAACAGAAGAATTAAAGCACTCAAGTTAAGATGAATTAAAAACAAACAGCTTACTTTTTACATCTTCCACAGCTGTACATATTATCACCTACAAATATCAGGGAAAAGAAAACCAGACATTATTTTCTATATCCAAAGTTACCCTTCAAATGCTTACAGCTGATATAAAAAAGTTGTAAAGAATTTTAAGTTGCATTTAAGACCTAAGAGCGTTGACATAGAAACTATGAAGCAGTATAGCATAATCTGAAAAGATAATACTTAAAATGGGAAACAATTTAAATGCAAATTAAGATTATGAGAGTAAGTATTAATATAGTGGGATCTGAAATTTTTATAAACCATCAGCTAACACCATTTTATTACACCAAATTCAGATTTACTTAGCATTTATAAAAGCAGCTTTCACAGGCATTTGCCTCAAATACTCAACTGAGTGAGAAGCTTACCTTTTTGAAAAGAATGATCACATAAGAGCAAAAAATGATTTGTTCTTACAGTCTAATAGATGGCCTTTGCTTAACTGCATGAAGCTATGAAGATATTAATCATCTTATTGTGATACGGGTTAAAAAAAATAACAGAAAAAAATATATTCATGTAATTAACCTCTTACCCTTGAGCTCATCTCTGGCGAAAAAGGCAGCAAGACAATCTTGTAAGGTTACAACTGGACCCCAAAACCAGCTAGGAACACATGAGACAACAAACCTGAAACATCATTGATAGAAAAGAAAGAAAACCAACAAATGTTCTGCCAGAAGAGCAGAAACTAGAATTTCTAAATAAATAAATTAAGGAAACAAGATAAATACTATTTACCTTTTGAAATATTCCATAAAAAAAGCTATCCATCCCTGGGGGGCATATGCTTCTCCACATGATCCTGCCTTGACTAGAGATGTCTGATGACTCGCAGAATGGAGCTTAGCAAGATCTTCCTTACCTGGAATAGGCAAGGACAGATCCTGGAAGGTCTCCAGGGTTACAGACAGCTAAAGAAGAAAACAAATGAAACAAAGCAGAGTTGAGCTTGAAGGGAAACAAAAATTAAATTGAAATCAGTAAAGTTCACCAGTAGCTACTGGTGACTACATAGTTGAAAATTCCACTAGGTAGCAAATAAATAAGGAGATAGGTTAATTAATTTCCTAAAAAAGGAAAAAAAAAAAAAACAAACAAACAAAAAACCCCAACATACTTGGAAGTGAACTTCCAAAATGTTATCACTGAAGCTTTAAGCTGTGATTCATTACCTGGCTTCCTACCAGTCATGCAATGCAGTATGATTTTTGTCTTGGGCCCTTGTTATACAAGCTAGTTTCAGAAAACTTAAGCCCATTGTTTTGACAGTATTTTCCTTTGACATTAACTTGACCTGATATAACTGGATCCACTGCAGAAGAACAGCTACGCATTTTCTCTCTCCTGCTCTGGATTTAGTGATCAGATAAGAAGTAAGATATCAAGCAAATTAAATATCCTTATTCACTTTTTGAACTTGCTCACTGCATTACGCTAAGGTCTCAGTATTCTCGAAATGTAAAAGAGGAGAAGCAGTAAGGGCAAGCAACTGCATCAGGAATAGGTTTAAACCCTATTTTGAGAAACTTGTTGCCAATGAAATATTTAGATACTGAATATTTAATATTATTGCTTCAAAACCAAAATGGTCTACTAAACATATCTATAGAATTACTTTTTTTTCAATGACCACTTGCACTGTTTTGAAGTAACTCTATGAGCAAACAGAACAGAAAAAAACATGTTCAGCTGTTCCTGTGTTGTGCCACATCTTGGACTAGGTGACAACTTCAGAAAGCAGTTAATGACTCATATCACCTCTAACTGTTTTTACTTTGATTTTTTTTAAAAGGCATTAATTGTCTCAATCTACCTGGTAAAAGTTAACAGTAGAATGATTAAACTACCATCTTTTAGTTTTATTTATAACATTATATACCTAAGAACTTAAAACAGCATCAGTTACACATTAGGATATTCATTACTTCACTAATCATATCTAAGTGAAGTTGAAGAGTAAGCCTTTTTCTCCATCCTTGCTGTGAACCAATTCCAAAAAAATGTTATTTTTCAGCATCGAGTAAATATCCAGCTCAATGAACACAAGCTAGTCTGAACAAAGTGCAGGTAGTAGCTGCTGTTACTGAGTAAACAAGTGCAAAATGACACAAAGGGCCACAGAATAAGCTACCAGAGAATGACTTTAAGAGTAAAGTAAAGTAGTGAGTATTTCTGTTGGGGGGAAAAAAGTGATGTTAGAAGTTAGAACTTTTCCTCCTTACTCACCCGATCACAAGTCAAGCACTGCACTGAGCTTATTATAGTCCCATCAAATATATCAGAGATAACACTCCTGTACTTCTTGCGCTTCTTCCTTTTTGGTGATGGTACAGTTGAAACTACAGAAGAAGAAAAATAACATGCTGAAAGTAAATCAAAATACAATGGATCCTAATTTCCTTCAGCTTTACACAATATTAGAGGCCACGCATTATGCGGCAAGCCTTGTTTTTCATTTACTAAGTATTTCTTAGAAATTGTACAACCAGATTATTGTTAGTACCAGGAAATCCATTTAGGTTCCTCAAGCTGTTCAAAGGGAAACACCAGAAAAATCTTTCCTCTAAGTAAAAGTCAAACTTCCAAGCAGGAAGTCTACAGTCTATTGCTAAAAGATTGTTCTTGGAAGGAAATCCCCAAGGTCTAAACTTAAGAGGCACTTTCTATCTGTATTTCACTTGATCACATCTTTCCAGGAAGTTTTAACCACGCTGGGCTGAAGAGTCAATATGCAAGCTTATTGTATCACAGCACCATTGCCAGTGGGTTGAAGTAGACTAAATGTACTCATAGAGGCCAGCCTAAGAGTAGCTTATTGAAAAAAAATATAACTAAAACTCCAAGCCAATAATATGCATTCTGACCAATCCACTACTAATTAAGTATAAACAGCAGAGCACTCTAAGGCTTTATAGGTTACTGGAACATCAGACTAAAAATCAAGGTCACAAAAACTCTGTCGACAGCGTATTACCCAGGAGACCACTCAAGTGTCTTGTAGAAGTCAAAGTGGAACTCTGCCAAAATGCTGACTGCCAGTAACATGACAGGTAGTTAAACATCGAAGTAATTACACTGAGAGGGAAACTGTATTACTCCAATAAATCTTTCACAGTCTCCCAAGGATCACTTATATGTAGAGTCTGCCCATAAGAAAGAACTCTTGTCTCTTTACTGTCCAGCAGTAATACAGTCTCTTTATCATCTCTTCAGCAGAAAAATGTCCAAAATAAGAGTCTGAATTCAAAAGTATCTCCAGCAGACAGAAGGACTGCTAAAAGTAATCTGAAAATCCCTCTTTCACAATTCATAGAATGGTAAGGTTGGAAGGGACCTCAAAGATCATCTAGTTCCAACCCCCTGCCATAGGCAGGGACACCTCCCACTAGTACAGGTCACTCAAGGCCTCATCCAGCCTGGGCTTGAACACCTCCAGGGAGGGAACGTCCACAATCTCCCTGGGCGACCTGTGCCAGTCTCTCACCACCCTCACTGGAAAAAGCTTCCTCCTAACATCCAGTCTAAATCTCCCCTCTTCCAGTTTAAACACATCAGATACACTTTATTTATCATAGACACAAACTGCCTCATAGAACCTTTTGCTCAGGGTTCTCTAAGGTTCCTTTTGATCATTTATTTCATCATTAAACTGCTTTAAGATGGTCCTAAAGTCTTTCTTTATCAGTGTTGGATGTATTGCTTTTATCCACACTAACAAGCAACAGGAAGAAATGGGAAGATGCTGTCAAGAAGTGGCATCTTAGAATTGTGGCACCAAACATCCACCATGTGCTTTCAGAAAGGGGTAACGGGTATGTTGTAATTAGTTTTTAGTCCCCTAGTACAGTAGTGAATTCCCCATGCATTATGAGTCAATAACAGAAACAACTTGTGAGCTTGTAAATAGCTCTCACACTACACTCCTAGTCAGTTCTACTGCATACACATCTATTAACTTAAGAAGTGTAAAAACCAGTAGTCTACATAGCAAGACATCTTTGAATATCATCTGGTACTGTTTGTATTTAAAGCAGATCTGGTTGAATTTGTGAACATCTACCTTCAAGAACCTCAGAGTACCTTTGAGATATTGCCTCTAGAGGTTCCCGCATTCAACCACTCATTCCAAAGATTTTCTTCTTTCCACTTAATATTTTCCTTTCTGCAACTTGCTTCCATGCCTACACATGCACAGCCTCAAGAAAGTCTGGCTCTGTTGCTGATGACAGCAAGAGTCCATTAAAACATTGCCATTCAACATCAACACTACAGCATTAAAAGGATAATTGAACATTTTCAGAACTTATCCCGGACAATCTGTTGAATGCACAAGGATCACAATATTAAAAGCTGTGGAAGTTCTTCGGCTTGGTTTGGTTTAGTGTTAGCCTTACAAGCATGTTCAAAAGACAAGGTTATATTAAAATACAACAGTGTTAGCCAAAAAAGGGCTAAAAAACTAGTTAAATATTGTTTTATTGTGCCCTGAAATTGCACTGTCTTGTATCTAATGGTAGTAAAAAAGTTTAAGCATTCTAGGTGCTGTTAAATGCATCATCTCCTGGAAAGTGCCAATACTATGCGCTACAGAGACAGTTAACAACCAGAAAGCAACTAGCATTTACAAATTTGTCTCTGGTACAGGTACGCACCATTCCTTAAACCTTAATAGGCTGAACTGCTAACTTACTGCACTTCTGCTGAAGAGCCAACATGCCTGTTCTCTGAAAAGCATTGTCCTTCCAAGGGTACTAACTCCTCATATATTTTTCCTCTCTCCAAACCAGTGCAATTAGGGAAGTTGTTCAGAATTAGGCATTATTCTACCCTCCAAAAGCAGTGGCAAATAACATTCATGTTTCAAAAGAACCAGAATTTTACAGAAGCGAGTCTTGTCATAAAAACCCCTAAGAACAACACTCCACTGCCACAAGTAACACAAGAAATGACGAAATGAAACCTGTAATATAGAGCAATTCATTACCAGAAGAAAATACAATACAGAGACTATACCTTTTTTGTGGACTGGTGCTAGGGAGGAGCATGATGAGAATGATTTTGGAGGACTGTTGGATAAGCGTGTGTTCATCCCTTCATTTGACAATGGGGTTTGGACTGCAGATATATCATTCATATGGACATCATTGATGTATTCTGCAATTAATATTGGCATTATTTCATTAATTTTGCCCTCCCCCAAAAAAAAAAAAAAAAAAAAATCACTGCAGAATGAACAGACTCAATGGTCAGGTAGCTTATTTAACCATATTGTCAGGTCAGTGGACATTGAGGAATGCAGCACCATTCCAATTCATACCTATCTTAAGAACAAAAAAAACCTCACTTCTGAATTATCTGAAACCTTACCCAGTACAAATCTTTAGCTTTTCAAGGGAATTAAAACTGAATTCATAACACAAACTTAAAAAAAAAAAATTGTGCACCTACCCAATTGACCTGTATCTCTCTGCTGTATTCTACAATTCATTCCCACTATCACAGTCCAATTCTTTAGTCAGTATATCTGTTTCAGTGTATTACCTGAGAATCTGCTGTGTATCTGTACTTTGACAGTTCCTTGGTTATTTAAAAATTCAGTGACCTCTGAAGAAGTGTTTGTGTCTTTTTCCAAGTCTTCCATAGAATTTGCTCGTTTAAGCTTGTTGTTTGTTATTTTTTCTTTCTGCCAGTCTTTGGATGTGATTGAGTTATTATCATCATCCTGAATTAACATGGTTGTTTCTGCAGGATCTTCTAAGACAGGTTTGAAAATAGTGTCATTTTCTGTTTTATCACAGGTACCACAGGATTCACAGGTCTGAAAGCCTACATCTGACTGACTCTTGTCTTCTTCCATACTCTCTTCAACATTTATAGGCTGGGCATCTTCCAGTTCTACAACTGGTTCTTTAAGTTCTTCATGAAGCAAATCCATTAGACAACGTAAAAATTCTTGTGCATCCTAAGATTTGAAACAAGTTTCACAATGTTAATCCATTCTATCTGGAAGATACTAAAAATCAAATGGGGAAAAGACAGAACTAAAACAAAAGCCACAGCTGGCTGTTAAAAAAAAACAAAAAAACCCATTAAGATAAATTCCTCTGTCCCAGGTCTAACAATCCAAAGAAATGTCATTTCTAGACCACATATTCATTGACTGTACCTATTTCTTACATCACATGTCACAAGTAATCATACAAGCTTCCTCCCAAAACACCTCAAATCCCCAAAAGCTTTTTTTCCCCAACAGAAATACTGCCATAACAGAAAAATGGTAAATGTAAGTCAAGGAACTATCAACAGTATGGTCAGATCCCATTGCTGGTAATGGAACCTTTTAGGGGTAGTACTTTAAAACCTTATGCAGCATCTTCAGCGAAGCAACCAGCAACTTGCTTTCACTGAGCATGGAAATACTTAAAAGTATTAGCCTATTCTTCCAATTGCATCCTACTGCCAAAGATTTTAATTCTTTTTCTCAAGCCTGGACAAGATTCCTCAGATACCAGTATTTCAACAGAGTTGACAAGTATTACTACAAGTCTAATCTGTGTTTGGAATATCTTCAAAGCCGTAAAATTTCAAACAGTCCACACAGCAGTTTGGGTCCTGGCAATAGAGAATATCTAATAAAGCAAGTACAGAAGAAAACAACAGCCTCTTCTTGGCAACTACTATTATGTTTCTATCTCTCTTTTTGTATTTTGGTTGTTCATAATATTAGTAATTCTTGCTTCAACATTCCCTTTATCATAGTAATTACATATTAAGCTCACAACTGCTGACTATAAAACAGTCTTTACAACTATCAGATTTGAATTTTGGGATTAAATAACAAAAAAAAAGAAACCAAAACCAACACTATAATGCCTATTTGCTAATACTTCTTTTTAATTGATTTGTGTAAGAGACTACTAAAACCTTCCAACACAGATTAACTGATTAAAAACATTCTCCAGTGAGCAAAATAATTCCATTTTTCACCCTAAAGACTGGACATGATTGCCCAACCAGCTGTCCAGTTTGTGAAGCTGAGCAATGGGAGAACACTGAAAGTGAGAAACTTGTTTTAACTGTTGCCATGAAAATCTACAAAACAGACAACTGAAGTGTGATCCAGGCAGAACCTAATAAGGTTCTCATCAAATGTTGCACTGCATGGAAAAATAGAGTCTCAATGCTGCAAACAACAAGTTTCCACACAGTTTCTTTTTGATTATCAAGACTGATTTTTTTTCCTTTCCAGAAATTCATGTGCCACTTCAGAGATTAATGAGCAAATGAAAAAAAAACCACAACATTGACTTTACTACTAAAACATTTACTTTACCACTACACACAGCATTTTCATTAAAACATGTTCTAATCCTCCACAGAAAAAAGGAAACATGCTAACTGAAACAGCAAAATTCCTTTTAATAAAAGTAGCTTCCTGGAAGACATTAGTAAGGTTTTCTAATTACAGGGTTTACATTTTGGCTCTAGCCCAAAAGCTTTTAATAAAGTACCACAAACTGTATGAGAGATCATCTGAAGAATGCCTTTATTATGTAATAATCCCTACCTATTTAAAAAGTTTTTCAAAGACACTAAATGAAAATTGGATATTGTATCTGGTAGAAAAGTATTAAAGAATCTATTATATTATTTTTCATTTTTTAACACCTTTGTTGCGTTTTTTTGGGGACTGTTCGCATATAAGCAACAGACAAAGGAAAAGTTATAGATAAGGTTTTTTTCCACTCAAAAATTTAAAGGAAAATGAGTTATTTTCAGCAGTTGAAAGCCTTTCAGCAATTTGATATAACCAAAACATAAAACCTGACTTAACTGTTGTTGGTTTTGTTTCAGATGGTCTGTATTGAAGTATACAAACTGAAGTTTATGTGCATGTGCTTTCAACAAATATTAGCAGCATGGCATCTTAAGCATTAGGTTTATAAACCGGGAGGTAAAAATCATAGTTTAGACAGATTCAAAAGAGACAGACATAAAATTTTACCTGTTGAGAGTAGCCTCGAAATGTCGGATTAACAGTTTTAATTCCCTGAAATAAACCAGTAGGAACAACAGAACCAGGCCTAAAGGCAAAAAAAGTTTTACATATAAATATACATTAAAAAAGGAAGCATATAAATGGAATTTTCTATGTTTACTGGGATAATAATTCTACCTGCAACTGAACTACAACACGGCTAACAACAATCTTAACCAAACTTAGCATTGGTATTGAATGATTAATTACATAATTTTCTCTTAATCTGTCATCCAACAGAAAGAGAGACTGTATCAGGACTGTTATACTTGTTAGAGAATCAGACAACATACCAGACGTACTCTTGACACTATGCACAATTACTATTTTTTTTATCTTACGTATATTTTGGGTATTTTCTTAGACAAATTCCATATTAAAAAAATAACAGAAACTGATAAAACATTTATATCGAATGAAGGGCACAGAGAGGGCCAAGTAATTAAACACATTATATGTATTTCTGGCAGACACAAACTTATTTTTAAAAACTTAATGCTACTTTCATAGTGTTTATCATACATTTCTTGTCAAATCTTCCTTTTTACAGTTTACATCAATTACTTGTCCTATCTTTGGCAGGCATGGAAAAGAATAAGTTATAAGGAATGTTTAAATACTGGAAGTTAGCTTTTTCTTCCTTAATTTCTAATAGCAGCTTTGTGATACACATAAAATAAAAATTATAAATCTAGGACAAATTAAGGTATCCTTCATGACTTGGAGGTTTAGAATCATTACATTGTCAAAATAATGCATTACCTGCTTTTGTGCCAGAGTTCTGTCATAAGCTTGAGGTAACTTTTGCAAATTGCTGGTTTCTTATCTGTTCGGGCTAAGCCTCCACAGTCAAGAAAAAAGTGTGTCAAAGGTGGGCTGAATGAAAGATGAGAATTAATAGTATCTTTCAGGTTGCTAAAATGTAAGAAGAAATCTGCATTTCATACAATATTATTCAAAACAAGGGCAATATTATGTAATTCAACAGTTCCATTTTCTACATCCTTACAACCAAACATTTCCTAGTAGAATAACTGCAGCTGTACAGCAATGATGCTCCTCAACTATGTTCAGACGCTTGTCAAAAGCATTAGAATTGTCTAGTAGGATTCACATTCAAGGCAATTCTTACTATCCACAATAGCAACAATCACTGTAACCCTAGTCCATAAACATCGTAAACAGACTTTTTTTTTTTACACAACCCAGTGTCATGTGACATTTGTAGAAAATTAATTAATACTTAAATGATTAGGCATCCATTTACTTTATATCATGTTGCTGCCAACTCACATACTCTCAATTCTCTCCCTTCAGCTCCCCTTTTGAAGTTATCATTCCCTATATAGACTTGACCTATTTTTATCCAAGAAAGAAATTATGCTCAAGTATTGTCCCTACCTAACCATTTCAAGTACAAGAAAGTTAAGAGTTAGTGCCTTTATCCTTCAGCTTTTGTAGATTTGTCCTTTGTGTACTTGCCGGGTAACCCCACAAGATGGTAAGATTTTGTTTTCTAGTCAATCCTCAGATGATTTAGCACAGAATGTCCCAAATGTATTGTTTATAAAGATTTAATTTGCCCCTTTAGATCTTAACAACTATATTATTTTGATGAGGTTTTGCTCTTACACATTTCCTTGATTTCTTTTGTAGCAAAAAACCCAACCACACCAAACACACATGCAGCCCAAATTTAATAGCTTTTATCAGATACTCTCCTGATCTCTAGAATTCCACATATTTTTATTTAGAACAGTGAGGATTTAAACTGAAACAGAGAAAAGGTCGAGTAGTCCATATGCCATAATACTTTTTTTTTTCCCTTTTCTCTCCTATCAGTGACAACTGCTTCTTCTATCTAAGACAGCTTTAAAAAATACACATCTTCTTCCATGGTAGTGCAGCCCTTCAAAAATCCTTAAGTCTGTCTCAAGAAAATAGATGTATAAGCAAATATAAAATTATATCCACAGTATTTTTCCTTACCAGTTGGAAAGAGCCTGTAAAGCTGCATTCATGTAACAAGTGTTTCCAATATTTTTTAATCCTGTTAGACCTGAGAAACAGAATGAATATTCAGCATCTGTTAATCCAAGACATTTTAAAGATAATACTTCCTATAAAATGTGTACTAATTAAAATACTCATATAAAATATCTGACACCAATTATAAAGCATAGTTGTAACTAAAAGAAACATAGATTTGTATTCCTGTCGGAATCCTAACTACAAGTAGTAATTATATGTTTTGATTTTGGCTAAAACACTTGAGTCAAGTAGGTTGTATTTTACCTTATGAACTTTTGATGTTTTATGACAGCTGAAGATTGTAATTTAAAACATGATTATCAATATTTAAGTTTTACTTGAAGCTAATGATTTACCTGTTAACAGTTATGAATGCAGCATAGCAACAATTTAATTGTATCACCAAAAGCCTCTCAAGGAAAATTTCATTCCTCTATCTCAGGTTCATGCTAGTAGTCAGATTATGCTGAACATTAGAAACCTACTCAGCAAGTGATTATCCCAGAATCAGATCTGTAATTACCTATGATCAGTCTTTTTCTATGCCAATTACATACCCTTATTTTAATACACAGACTGCTGAGTGTAGATTTCCCTAAGAATTAATTTTCAAGCCCAGCATGTTTACTTTCTTTACCAATATCCACGCATAGTTTTCCCACACACATTAAAGTTACAATTAACTTATATACCTCAAGTGACTATGGAGCCTTGAAAAAACACAAGCTAAATATGAGGAAAGTCATAATTGTCACACAATTTCAACATAAAAGAATTACTTAATGCTTTAGTAGCTATAAAGAGCAAGTTTCAGGTAAATTTCTTTAATTGCTTTGGTATAAGAACATAGTAATATTTATAAACAAAAATAATCAGTAGTAAAGACTGGTAAACTTAAAATATTCAGCAATCAAGACTGTTAACTCTATGCAATCCTTAAAGTGTAGAAACTACTCCAATCATATCAGTCTGTGGCAGAAAAATAAAACGTAAGAAAATCCTTTTATATCTAAAAAAACATTTTGTTGCTTCAGTTGAATTTTCTAATACTGGAAACTTAAAAATTGTTTCCTCTGTCTGAATACAGTTCTGTTTCCCACATCTGACCCCACAACCTGCCCTTCTAATTTCTGCTACACAAGGGGTAGCACTGAAGCTGGAAAGTATAAACAGTCTCAAGATATTTATTTTTTCAACACCATAAGATGTATCAGGAAGATGCTCTCACTGCAAACTTTTTCAGCCTGCAGTGTTGCAAATCAATTTTTTGAATAGGCTTTTCTTAGAAATATAAGTTGTAATGTTTGCCTCACCAAAAACATTTCAACAGGAATTTTAAGAACAGTTATAATGGAGCTAAACACGTTTTTTTTCTTCCCATTAAATTTAAGAATTGGATTAAATATAGCCACATCAGTAATACTGTGAACTTGAATGCAATTCTACTTGTATATCATTTCTATACAAGTTACATTCTTCAAAATATTAATAGGACAAGAAGATATACAAATATATGCATTGGTAGGAGAAACTAACTGGGAATAAAACACACACAGCTCAATCAGTTAGAGGCAGATGGCAAATTAGTGGAGTGGTGACATATCCAGAAAGACCATGCCAGACAACAGAAGGGACAAAGCAGGGTGTTTGGCTTATGCCAGCAGACCCAGTAGAGGGAAAGCTGGTAGTACAGGAGTAAAGGAGAAATGAAATATATAAATTAAAGTCTTAGCACTACTAATAGAAAACACACTGCCTTGACATATGCATTGGCATCTTATAAACAGTAACTTGACAATATGCTGGTCAGATTTTTCTGAGAAAATGGCAGAAATATTTTATTTACTAACAAATATACATATCCTTTTTAAAATGGCCACTATCAGCTTAAGCCTCTTAAGAAACAACAATTGTGTTCCCTTATGAAATGAGAATTAAAGTTTCACTGGTTGAGATTTCATTCATTCTCATTTGCATCCTTACAATATCTTAATATTAGGGTAATCTTTTGTACCAGTAAGTTCAGCAGTGCCTGAAATCTATTACTGAAAAGAAGAAAACATCCCCCCCTGCCTCACCACCACCATACTGGGATCCTACAGGCTCAGAAATTGGTTACTTGAAACGTAGGAAAACATTCAAGTGAGAAGTTTTGGGGACAGAAGAAACCATTAGAATAGATTTTATAAAAAAAAAAAATTTCTTTCAGCCAAGTGACTAGAGCATCAGCTACACTAACATTACTNACACTGCTGGCTCATGTTTAGGCAGGTGTCAATCAGCACCCCCAGATCCCTTTCTGTTTGGCTGCTCTCCAGCCACTCCAACCCCAGCCTGTAGCTCTGCATGGGGTTGTTGTGGCCAAAGTGCAGCACCTGGTACTTGGATTTGTTGAAAGTCGTCCTATTGGACTCTGCCCATCTGTCCAGGCACTCGAGGTCCTGCTGCAGAGCCCTTCTGCCCTCCAACTGACCAACATCTGCCCCCAGCTTGGTGTCATCTGCAAACTTGCTGATGATATGCTTTCTTTATTTTGTTGTTGCTTGCGTGGGTGTACGTTTGCTACTGGAGCCTCTGCTCTGAAGGCAAGTAAAGATTGCTGCAATAAAGGAAAAACTAAACAGAACAGGAAACAGTTCCACCTAGAAAAGAACTAGTATGTAGCTGGAGAACAAATGTGGAGACATATACACACATAATAAAGGTCAATAATACTTTTGCTTTTATTACCTCTAGTCTTTAATTCGTCTTCTTCCACTTCTATATCTAAGTCATCAAATACAGCTGCTAGTGGGATCTTCAGTGTGGGATTACTAGGTATTTTAAAATCCTTAAGGAGAGGGGAACAAAAATAAATATTTACTCATATTTACTAGTTTTCCTTTCACTTAAGCTCATGTATAATTTCACCAACAAATCTAGTAATTAAAAAACGTGCATGCATTTTGAAAGCGAGGATTCCACAACTACTCTGATGAAACTTACAAAGAAAATCCATGTATTTTTATTTCCAGATTAGCAGTGACAACACTGCATGATTTTATGTCAACAGCTGAAGAATGAAAACAAAACAAGTTGTAGTATTTATTTCCTTTGGAAAACAAACAGTAAGACAGCACTGAAAAGCTAACACAGTAGTCATCACAAAAGTTAGTGTCTATTTTTTTGACGTGCCACCAGATGGCTCACTACATTTAACACACAACTGCTGGAAGCAAAATCTAGAGAGAAACGAAGTATTAGGCAGTTACTGCATAACAAGGTCTTTTTGTGAGCACACTAATAAAAAAAAAATAAAATTATTAACATCTATGACAGACTTCCTAAAAGTTCTACTTACTTATCTGTATACTATACCCATGCCCTTTGAAGACTAAAACAACACAAGTATTATAGAACAGAGGATCTGAAGTCTGGACCCAGCTGGAGTCAGGACTAGCTAGGCACTTTCACCAAGTCTTGTCTTTCAAGCCATAATCATAAAACACAGCACCATCTTAAGGCTGTGTTTTACTTAATTATTATGAACTTCCCAAATACTAATCATATTTCACTATTTGCCGTATTGATACTCTTTGGAATCACATAGAGGTTTGGGTTGAAAGGAACGTTAAAGATCGTCTATTTTGAACTCCTCTGCCATAGGCAGGGACACCTCTCATGAGATAAGGTTGCTCAGTGCCTGTTCTAGTGCCTCACCACCTTCACTGTGAAGAATTTCTTCCTTATACCTAACCTAAATTTACCCTTTGTCATTTAAAGCCATTACCACTTGTCCTATCACTGTATGCCTTTGACCCACTCCTGCTTCCCTGTAGGCTCCCTTTAAGTACAGGAAGGTTGCTCTAAGGTCTTCTCCAGGTTGAACCACCACAGGTCTCTCAGCCTGTCTTCACAGAAGTACTCCAGCCCTCTGGTCATCTCTGCAATAACATTGTCCTGATTTCCAGTTTCATATATACCCCAAATTACATACATACATAGAATATACATAGGTTAGTACTGCCTTCTCAGTAAATTACTGCATAATAGTTAAGTGCTTAAGCACTCTGAATAGTTATGTCTATACCGGTCCAGTGGAAAAATTTTCCCACACGCATGCACATACACAAAAATCAAAACCATTTCAGGCATTTATCAAAAATGGAAACTACACTTGTTTAAACCTCAGAAGCCAAGTTATAGGAATCCCCTTAAGTGCCTTATATTACTAGCTAAATAAGGTTAACAATTAGCATATTTTTCTCTCAAAGTACTGTGCTTGTACGAATGAATGTGTATCTCAGGCAAGTATCAATAAACACATACTAAAGCATTCTGCCACTCCCTGAAAGTTAGCCAGCAATTACTGTAATTCATTTTGTGAACAACATTTTCAAGAGCTGACAGAGTGCTGAAGGACAGGGGAACTACTCCCATCCTGCAGCCTCAACTGTGGGCTTCGTAATCTGCAATAAACTCCAAGGTACAGAAAAATAGACAAAAAAATTCTTAGGAAGCATGCAGTAGAGACAGAACAAAGGTGGTGATCACTGTCCTTAAGAAATTTCAGAGAAAAATCAATTGAGTGTTTGTCACAAGAAGAGAAGAAAAGTCAGTCTCTCACTTGACAGGAAACACAATGTTTACTGCAAAGCTACAGGTGCCTTTACTTCACTGGGCTAAGAAATACCTGCACACTGTTTTCTTGTGCTTGGTGAGACAGTCTTGCATTTGATAGTGGAGAATGAGATCCTAATTTTCTATCCAGGAATACTTCCTTACTACAGGCATAACACCAAACACGAAGTGTAGTAAGGTTGACAGTTAGACAGTGTTTTGTCTCCTAAAAAAGAGCAACAAAACTGTGATTCAAAAAATTGGAATAAACACTGTTACATGCAAACCAGGACAGCACTATCACAATTCTAGATTATTTCTACAATGAAATTAATATGCATGTTGTAATATTAAAAAATAGCAGTTTGATTACTGACATTTTGTAACTATACAACACTCATTTTTAGTACTCATGTAACTGACATGCCTCTGGGTAATTACAAAAATAAGAACAAAGCTTGTTGCCAGAAGTGTTACAATTCACAGCAAACAAAATTTCCAGGAACGTCTGGTAGCTGCCTCCTCTACAGGACAGGCAGTGTTTTATTTCTAACTGTTTGCCTTAGAAATTCAATCTATTTAACAATCAATCACAACAGTAACATAAGATTTTCCTTCTTGCTACAGTAAGATGTACTCATATGAAAACAAACATTCTAGAGTCAGCTATTTTGTTGACAGCTTCATACTGTGGTGCAATATAAAAATTGAGAGATCAATAAAATTTTTACTGGTCATATCTTCCTATTTCATTAACATTTTTGCTTACTCCAAGATTGTGTACAGAGTTGCCATTACCCTCTAGACTTCTATCAATCCTTCCTATATTTTTCCATGTATGTCAGCCATGTTTACATGCAATGAGGGATTTGCTAGAAGTCAGGAAAAGACTACAGAATGCCCAAATTCCTATTTCACTCATTTAGCAAGGTCTTGTAAAAGGACAATACTTAAAACAAACTATGGGCTACAATTTCATTACACAGTCCTCCTCCCTACTAAAAAAAAATATCAGATTATGTAAATATCTCAGAAAATTTTTATCATGAGAATGTTTGATTCTGCAGCTTCATTTGCATAAATAATTACAAGTTTCCAGAGGAACAGATTATTAATTTTCTTGAAGAGGACACTGAATATGACTATTTGCAGTACAGAGAGCCTTGATCAACAGAAATAAGTTGATTCATACTGGAGGGGAAGAAATTAATTAAAAAAAAAAAAATCTTTAAGAGGCCTTATTTAACTTTTATTTATTTAAACTTAATAGTAACACAAAAACCAAGACAAGGATGTTCCTAACAGCAGTTTAGCCATCCATTTTATCTGGCAAGTACATAACACTACTAAAACAGCATGTGAAGCAGAAATACACTATTGTTGAAAGCCAAGGGGTACAAAATTGTAGGCAAGAAATTCAGGGACCATCTGTTCCTCAATTGCTCTACAAGCAGCTCATTTATATATCTTTTGTAAATGCTTCAGAACATTGATTCAGCTTAAATAGCTGGCAAAAAAAAAAAATGTAGATTTTATTAGTGCAGTATTAATATGCACTCAAGTTACTGCCCAAAAAGAGCGGTAGTAAAAAAAAAAAAAAAAGAAAATCAGTCATGAAGTGTTTTCTATGCAGCACTCTTGTGTATGTTGTTTGTTCATTTTAACATGCATCAGGGTTTTTCTTTAGTATGTTTAGATTCCAAAATTACTCAGCATGGAACCTTAAATGTATTTTCTGATAGAAAAACTGTAAATTGGTGGCAAGACTTCAATCAGAAAAGTCAGTGATTCTGAAAGAATATGTCAATAAAACTGCCATCTCTTTGTCCCCAGCATATTTCTTAAATGAGAATGATGTCTCTCACTCCTGGCAAGTGTTCCACTTGCACATGTGTGTGTAGGTATAGACCAGACAGTGAGTTTAAGACCTAAACAGATGCACTCAAGTTGTCCAACCTTGCCAGAACTTGGCATGCTAGGGAACATTACTGCACACACTTCAGTGCGCCTACCCATCGGGATCCAAAGTCAGGACATAGCAGGAAAGACCATACTCAGCTCAGTTTATGAGTTCCTCATCTGTACAGCCACTGGAACATGGAGCACAATGCAAAGACAAAGCATTTGTCTCTGGTAACTTATACTTCCTATCTTAGGCTGTTCAGCTCTCATGTTCATTAAGTCAGCTCTCCTCCTCTTACCCATCTGGCTGCCACAATCATAAAAAGTTAGACTGAAGTAGTAAAGTACTACATATAAGCTGAAGTGCTCAAGAAATCATTTGTCCACACAGCTTCAAAATCATCAGTAATTGTTCTCATCTTCTCTTAGGAAGCACAATAATATCAGAATTACATTAAAAAAATTATGCATCTGCATAAACTAGACAGGTGCTCCTAAATTACAGAGACCTGCTTCTCCAAATGAAAAACAACCTAGCTAATCGAACTTTCAGTTATGCTAACATAGATTACTGACTTCACCAAAATCAGTAAAAAATGTTCTCCAACCACCCTTCATTGTGTCAAGTAACTGTATTACTAGCAAACACACATACCTGGGAATGGGTCGTACTGTGATCAACATGAGATTCACCACAGCCAACATAGGTGCATCTGTCCTGTTCAGCAAGATATGAAGTAGTATACAGAATTAAAATGTGGTGTCAAATAGGTTTAAAGAATATGACTATACTGTGAGTCACTTCAAAATTCACTCAGATTTCAAGCTTGCAGAGTCCTATACAAACCAAGAGACATGCACAGTAAGCATTAACTATCACCTAAAGCAAAGTAGAATGCTCTAAGATTTAACTAAATTCCTCTCACTGGTGGGCAGTGTTAGACATTTAATGTGTTTGGAAGATTTTTTTTTTTTTGACCATTTTAATGTATTTATTGACATTACAGTCAATGTGTAGCATTTGCAAATGAATGACTTGGTAGAGATTGTTACAGAAAACATGAAGTTAGCCCCCTATCTAAAACAGATTTTCAACAGCCTCAGAACATGGCACATTTATACAAAATATTCCTTGTATGCCCATATCTGCAGTGCTTATTTATCAGTGTGTTAATTCACAATTGATTAGTTTTTTCACCTTTAAATAAGAGCCTCCAGCACTAAATGGTTAAGTACTTACTACATTCTAGTTACAACATGCAAAATAATTGTTGATTTTAATTGCACTAATTGCAAAACATACTTGTCTGAGCAAAGTCTTGCAGCTGCCAATCTTCAGGTAATTCTCATTAATTCCTCATTTGCATGAGTCAAGACAATCACATAAGATAGTAGAGCACATTATTTGCATAACTCCCTAGGCATGTTAATTTAAGCAATCGTACAATAGCAGCTGGACACAGTCAACAGTCTATATTAATCACAGATACTTGTTAAGTTACAGATAGTTAACATGCTGGGATCTCACCATGTTTTTCTACTGAAAAAGGTGAAGGCAAGGTGCCAACTCATCCAAGAGGAGATACAGCACAGCATGATGCTAAGTGTCCTACTGCAATTACAAAACTCTCCTATGGAAGTGTTGGTATTAAATTGATTTTTTTCAGTTAAACAGCTCCAAGTGAGAAATAAAAGCACATGATTTCATTTTCACAGCATTTGCCCACCTGCCAGGTTGATACATCCCTGAACACCTCTTCCTACTCCCAAGGAAATTTTATATGTAAATTAAAATTCAAACCATCTAACAAAGAGAGATTAAACACTTTCTTTCCTCCTACATTTCTCTATCTTACTGACAGAAAAAGCAAAATAGCCTCTTGTCTGGTACTATAGGCCACTTAAAAGGAAATAGATTAAGTTGATTTTTAAAAATACTCATATGCACACCTAAAGGTTAGCATCTTCCTGACAGGACTCAGACAAAAGTCAAGAAAGATAGTCACAGAATTCCCATCTGTGAAAACACCTGTATATCTGAAGAACTCAAGAGACATTTTAAAAACTAAACCAGCTACATACTTTCCTATTGGTGTCATAGTTCAATTGGAACCAACATTAGAGTCTTTTTTTTAATTCAATACATTCAAAATTATCTTTTTCTGGTAGATATCAAGAAAAGGCAAAAGCATATTTAAGAAAGAACTACTTCCAGGATAAAGACTATATAAATTTGTACAAAGTTTGAAGAATGTTTAGTAAAAATTCCAGAAGTTTCAATAGAAGTTTCATTCTTAGGCAAAAGAAAGGAAATAAAGGCGAATACATTTTTGTACAGTTAAAAAAAAAGTATTTACTACTAGATATTATTACTACAAATGCTCAGAGAGTTTTAAGAGCAAAAAGCATCCTAACTCAAGAAGTAACCTAGTTTCTTATAAAAGAAGAAAAGCTAGTTTCTTATAAAAAAATCATTTTAAACACAGTACTCTTAAATTACAAGAAATATGTACCTGATGAAGGGTAAATAATTTTGAAAATAGAAATTTGCACAAGAGGTTTTTCTTTTTAAATAACTTAAAGAACTTGATTGTAATTGTTTCTTAAAAAAAAAAAAATTGCTACCAGCTTTATCTACACATCACTAGAGAAGACCCTACTATGGGCAGAACAACTTACCTCTAAGCATGCCCAAAGGTTGGGTCCTCTGACTTTACAGTCCTGGCAAGTGCCCTATTAAAATTAAACACACAAATAGAACTCTTCTTTCATTTACTTTCACCACATGAAAAACATACAGTATGAGCAGAATTTTTTTCCTTAAAATTCAGGATGTATTGATAAGCAAATCAATTTTTGTTTTGGTTTGCATCATAATAATAAGATCAGCATATTTTGCTAGTAACACATTGGATCTTTCATAGCCCAAAACCTATTCTTCTAAATAAAAGATGAAAATATATTATATCATGTCACTATAAATATCCTCAAAATTGGCCTTTTCTAAAAATTTAAAGACATAAAAGTGACAGAACTTGTAATAACTGCATATTCTTATTTGCAGACAGTCAACAATGCCTGCAAATTTTACAACCAAATGAGATGCAACATTAGAGAAATGCTATATCCACCCCTCAGGAGAACATGAGCTGATAAAAAAAAATTTAGCACCATGGACAGAAAAGGTTTGGCTTTTCATCATCTCTCAGCTGCTACAATGGGTTACAAAGTCTTTCTTAGCTCCATTTAGTAATACTAGTTGGAAAGTAAGAGTTCAGTTAGGTGCAGTTTCTCAGAACTGTGGGGCTCCTCCATCCAAACCTGAACTGTTGTTCAAGAAAAAAAAACTTAAGTGTGAGTTTCTTTGTTACACATTCCACTTGAAGTTGTCAGTTAACACTGTATTACATTAACATTTCAAGTAACTAACTGCTACAATGGCAGTATCTGAAAATCAAGCTCAGCTTAGTGTATGCTAACTCTTAAAATTTCTATTAAAACATCATTTGCTTTGGAAAACACTACTGGGCAAGGTACTCTTCAAGTGTTAAATACTGGAAAATAGTTTTTCAGTTTTACCAAGTCCACAATTCTTCCCATATTTTGCTTAAGCTTTGCTACTCCAGCACAGAAGATTCTACCCATGTTTAGCATTTAAATGCATCTTATAACAAATAATACATGACAAGATAAAATAAGTGACCCAAGTTAACAACGAAAGGAAGAAAGTATGCTGCTACAACTCACATGAGATTTCTGTATCAGCTCTTCTTTTGTTATCTCACCAACTGACTCCAAGTGTGGGCAATTGCTGCCTGGCGATGACATCGCAGAAGCTGTATTTTCTGAGATCCTGTAGCCAGGATTTTTTAAACCAGGGAATCACTTGCCAACAGAAATAAGAATGAGTAAAACCCTATCCCTTGCAATAGGCAGCATGTATAAGCAATGTAATAAGAAACATTTAGGTAACTTTTGAAAGAACATGCCTTTTTGAAGTAAATTACTATAACCAATTTTGTTAGCTGAAGGAGTCCAAATTAAGTGACTTCTGAAACAAAATCCTCTGACTTGTAGGGCATAAACTAACAGAACCCTTAATGGAGCAGAGCTGGTGATGAACTGTTGTTCAAGAGACCTCTACCATGGCACTCCACCAACGTAAAAACAGTTTTCAAGTCCACCCAGAACTGATGGTGGCTCTGACTATATATTCTGAAAAGTGTTAAGTGTGCTGAAGTTGTATAGGGTAAAATGCAAGAGCCCCTGACTTTCTCAGTAAAGGAGACGGAAGCTATCTTATTCACTTACAACAACACATTCTAGATTTGGGTATATCATACATCAAAAGCAAACTGAAACTTGTCACTCACATATAGTAGTGTAGTGTTCAGTAGAAGTTAACATTCAACATGCTGTTCTCTTGAATTATCTCTATCCATCCAAGGTTTCTGATGCAGACAGAATGCTTATCCAAGGTCTCTGATATAGACAGAAAGCTTAGCAGAAACAAAGAATGCTAAAATACAGTATCATTGTTTTGATGGTTGCACACAAAGCTGTTGTTTCACAGAAGAAAAATTTTTAAAATGAACATTCTTTTTTTTCTTAAATATTCAAACTGACTCATGTAGATAAGAACCTCACAAGAACTCTGTATCAGTCTTGTTGCTTAATTACTATTGACATGTCAGTCTCTCTAAAAGCCCAAGAAAACTTCATCTTTCTGTACCCATTTATCACCTGCCCAATCTAGTATTCCTTTACCAAGGCTTGCAACTCAGTCTTAGCTCAGTGATAAACACCTCTTGATCTGTCTGCAGCTTTTAGCACTATTACCAACATCTCTTTCCTCTTACCTTGTTTGCTTTGGCAGCTTTACATTTGCTCTTCCTGCTACATGACCAATCACTCCTTTGAGTACTAAGTAACCTAGGGCTTGGACAGCACGGGGAAAAAAAACCCTTGCCTAGCGGGCATCTCAGACACTTTCAAACAGATTTAAGATTTGTGGACTTGGTCTTTACTTCCAATTCCTTTGAATCATGATTAATTTCAGTACTCTGGTTATCTAAAGAGGGGTTTTTTTTAAATATATGTGTGTGTATAGGAATAATACAAGACTATTTATACAAACATTCGTATACAAATAATACTATTAAAATTCTGTATATTATTTGTACAGTAAGAGCACTTTATGTATTTTATATATATACACTGCATATATATACACACACACCCACTTAGATATTTTTACTTACACATATGCAATTATTTATATGCAATACTTTGAACAGTAAAGTTTCTTTTCAAAACAGAAATGGAAACATCAATCCATCCTTCATGCTGCACATTCTGCAAGGTCTGATAAAATGGAACACTGAGTTTCAAATAAAGATCTGATAATCTTAAATATAATTTAAAAAAAATCAGTGTAAATTAATGCTGACTTAACAGAAAGAGTGGTATCATGAATTAATAAAGTTTTAGACTTAATTTTGTTATGGACAAAGCTTTGAGTGGGTTATTCCAAGTACACAAACAATGAATGAAGGCTTCACCTCACACTAACAGATTTGCATTTAATAGCTACTTCTTCCCACTCTGCAACCGTGCAAATCCAGACCTGAAGCTCTGTTCATGACATATTCTGTTTCTTGCTGCAGTCTGCATCTCTCTTCTCATAACCATCAGAAAGACCAAAGCATGTTGAAGTTCACATGTCCCTGTGTGGTCTCTATTCCTGGCGCAAAGGAGAGCATCCCTTGTAGAAGTCTAGTTATGTATTCTTTACATGTTATTACACAGGCAAAGCTGAGTGGCCTTTCTTTCATCTTTTGTTAACAAGATTCTTACACACCTCCTTCCATCCATGGTAACTCACTGTACTGCCATAACCTTGGTAGCTTAATATACCTAGCTGCACCAACACATTTCAGAATATACAATACTGAAGTCTAAAACTGGGGAAAAAAAAATTCAAAACCATGATTCATCCTTAACCTCTCCAAGTCCTAGCAAGCCCAGCATTACCCTCCCCTCCCTTACTGCCTTTCCTCCATTTTACCATTTCGTACTGTATCTGGAAAGCTTATTTATCTTCCTCTACTGATGAATCTCATTATCATAGCTGCTTTTTTCACAAGCCTCTGCGCTCCAGTAACTTCATCCACAAGTCACTTTGTAGCTTCAGAAATGTTTAAAAAGACAAACTACTTTGGTAGTTTCTCTTACACTCCATTTTATTTCTCTCTCTTGAAGCTGGAGTTTCTATCCACTTCATCTCCCCAGTGATACATGATAGCCTGTACTGGGAAAGTACTTTGACATCTCACATGACCAGCTCCATGTGGGTCAGATGAAAGGTCTGTTTAGGTTAGTTTTCTATTTCCACCACTGACCAAAAGACATTCACAGAGAATAAAATTTTCACAAGGAAATATAGCTTCTCTGAATTCTTTACAGCTCTGGGGCATCCTGAACCAGAAGCTTATGCATTTGAAAGGATCTGTATCAGTAATTTCACCCTTCCCCACATTGCAGAATTACAAAAAATCCGTAAGACAGAAATTCTTAGACAGCGATCATGTGCCACTGATAACCAGAGTATATCTGTCACCTTCCATATCTGTAAGCTTAAAACAGTTAACCTACATATATGGGATACAAAAAGCATCTTTGTTTCACTCTAAGATCAAGAATAAAAGTAAAACTTAGCTGCAAACAGAACTCAAGTTTTTGCATTAGCTGCTTGTGCTAATGCACATGCAATACTCATGCAATAAGCTCTTCATCAAATGCTTTCCATCTATTTGGAACAGAACATGCAGTCTATTTCTAGCTCTTTCCAGTTTCCACTGAAAGGTCTTTCAGTCCATCTATCTCAATGCATCATACTACTTAGTGTAGTAATGCATCGCTCAACTTAGTGAGCCATTTAATGTTCAAAAGGACTTACTAACACATTTTTGGTTAATGCATGCAGAGTCATACTTCAAAGTAAAAAAACCAAGCTGTAACACTCATCTTGAACTTCAATGTATTTTTTGTTCCTGATTATTCTCTGCACTCACTAAGGAAAAACATACATTTACTCATGAGCCATCAGAGAAACGTGAACTGTAATTTAAAGCATCATGACCAGCAACCTGTTTATTATTTAGCAGAATTCCATTATCATCACACTAATGTGGTGCCTATCACGGTAGACTTATCTCACAGAAAAATCCCAGCCAACCCTAAGAGAATTCAACCGATTGTGAAAATTATCTTAGGCTCATGCATGGAGTCTGTTTCCTAAAGAAACATAAGGGATTTTAAATTCTCTCAAAAAAAAAAAAAACAAAACAAAACCTTGATGTTTTCACCTGCCTAGTTACAGTAGTTAAAACTGTGACAGATGTTGAAATAGCAAATATATTTCTTTATAATATTGATGTCCCTAAACATGGAGCCATTTTACAGGTTTCAGGGAGGGAATGCTGGTACAAGATTTTAAGAATAAAAGGATTATTCTGAAGATGGCAATTACCTGAAGCAGTAATTGTATCTTATTATTTTACCTGTACAGCTCTTAATAGCAGTATATCAAATTAGTAAGCGCTAAGCTCAGGCTTTTTATTTGCACTCAGTTCTTTTCCTAGTGACACACTGAAATAATTACACTTAATATTTATTTTCATTTTATAACACAAGGGCACGATTTACTAACTGAATATTTCATTATTTAAATACTAAAGAGCTCTGGAACTTCAGCAATTACTTATCATACTTTTCACACTTCAGACAAAATATCCACTAGCAGTCATTCCAAACTACTCATGCCCATTGATGCTACAGCCTTACACATACGTACTCAGATTTTTAGAACTGTGTTGCTCTTCAGAAACTTTCCTGAATTCTTTTACAACAATTATTTCAGCATAATAATGTATATAATGTATAATAGTTACCAAACTTGAGAATAGTCTTCTCAGGTAAAGGAGGAGGGAAGATTAACCTTAATATCACACACTAAACTCCTTTATATTCTGTTAATCATTAGGTGGTTTTGATTTTCATCTCCCATCCTTCTGTAATTTTTCTCCCTCGTCTATCAATTTTAAAGAAGAGTAACTCATTTCCTTGCAAAAATTACACCACTAGTTTTAACTCTGGTAAAAATATTACTTATGTATTTATTATAAAAACTAGTACTTTTCCAGTAAGTGACAAAAGCAGGCTTAGCAAGACGATGAAAGATACCTGGCCTGTCTCTTCAGGCAGCAAGAGCTACCTACTCATGTCAAACACGTTGGGTTTTTTTATGTCACTCTCATACTTTTCTTTTTCCCCCTGCCATGAAGTATTGCTTCCAAAGGCAAAGGATATTAAGAAATGCTTGAATTTAGTGGCTTATACTCTTAGGTATATAAATCATAGAATGGTAAGGTTGGAAGGAGACCTCAAGGATCATCTAGTTCCAACCCCCTGCCATAGGCAGGGACACCTCCCACTAGCACAGGTTACTCAAGGCCTTGTCATCCATTCGTTGCTTTCTTCCACCACTTTAAATGCTGACTCTGACACTTACTCTCTGACCTTTATATCTCTAAGAGGATTTTCCTAGCCCAGGCTCTGCCTGCGCATGTAAGTCTACAGTGATTTTCCACTAGGGGCTTATACCAGACTTTTTTCTTCAGTCTATTTCATTCCTCGTATAAGGTGATCTAATTATGCCGATATCTCAAGCAACGAACAGAGTATTTTATAGGTAAGTTCTTATTTGAAGAATTGCATCATATCTGCAATACCCTTATAACACGGCTTCAGCTTTAGCAGGTAATTCGGGAAGTCGATTCAACGCCCGTTGGCCACTTCCAGCAAGCAGGCTAGCAGACAGGAGTATCCATCCAGCCTGCTGACCACTTCGCACTCCGACCCCGCTGGCATGAAGGTGACGACCGCAAGTACCGCCACCCCACTGCTCAGTTCAACCACCTGGTGGGACAAGCAAGGCCGCGCACCGCCCCCAGCACCCGCCCAGCCCTCCGGGAGCGCGGCGCTCCGACCGCCGAAGAGGCTCCCGGCGGTGGCAGCGGCCATCTCCGCGTCAACACGCCCAGAGGGCCGAGCTGCTCTGGACGTTTGAGACCTACCGGAGACACCGCCCGCCATGGCCGCGTACCCCGTCACAGACGCCAGACCCGTAACCGCCTTCCCTGTTGCTAGCAAGACATTCCCTTTCTTACCGGAGCTGCCGAGAGAACGCACCGTGCTCGGTACCCTGATCTAAGCCGGGCCGCGACCAGCCCCACGTCTTCCACTGATGGCGAACCCCAGCCCCCAGGAACAGCGGTGGTGGCGGACAGGCAGGCAGCGCACCCCGGCCGGGATGCAGCACTGCAGCAAATCGCTGTGGGAGAGAAGACGCGAGTACAGGCCGCGGCACCTCCTCCTACACACAGACGTCCGCTGACTGCTGCTGCTGCAGCGACACCGAGCGCGGGACGAGCCCCGCACAAAAATGGCCGCACTGGGCGCCTCCGCCTGTCACGTGACTACTGCCCCCCACAAAGATGGCGCCGCCAGGCTCTCGCCCTATCTTTAGTGGTCGTCCACAAAAGCAGGTTGCCCTATGTAAAGATGGCGGACGCAGACTTCTATCGGAACGGGTCATCCTCACGTGGCAGCGACAGGGGCTGCGTCCTGGCTGACCTCGGGCCACTTCTCGCTGTCCCGGAAGTAGATTTTCTGTCGGTTTCGTACTAGCTACTGGTGCGGCGAGACAGCAGCCCGTGAGCGGCCGCGGCTGCTGCCCGGGGCGCCCGCCCCGGTGTTCGGCAGGTAACTGAATGCGGTAATCGTAGGGCTGCTGCGCCTGCCTAGAAAGAGGTGGGCTAAGGGGGACAGGGGCTGAAGGGGATGTGAAGCTGGTGTCTCGGCTCTGTTCGTCTCCCGCCCGAGGTGCCTTAAAGCTCGGGTACCCTGGACAGCGAGACTGGGGCTGTCTTGCCTGGGGAGAGCTCGGCACGGCCGGATGGAGGTGGCTTTTGCCTTCAATGGGGCCAGCTACGGAAGCGGGATTCGCTGCCTCTCCAAGGCCGGCCGGGCCCCGCTCTGTGTTCTGCTGGGGAAAAAGGCTGCTGTCCAGAGGAAACGCCTGCTGCACAAGCACAGTCCGCCTGTGGCCGGAGCTGTCGGCAGACGGAAGATAGCCGGTGGTTAAAGCTAACCGCTCCCTTGGCGTGTTGGCTCGCCCTCATCTTCCACCTTGTTCCGTGCCGCGGTTGCCGTCTTGGATATCACGCATCAGAAGTCTTGCCTTGTGTTTAGCATCAGGGAATAAGGAGAATGTGCCTTTAATGGGGGAGATTACATGAGCTGTAGTATTTATTCTTCATCGTGTGTCTGCAAATAAATCGAAGCTCTGACACAAACTTTTTATGTCTACTCTCAAATCTTTTCACTCTGGTAGCTGTCAAATATATTCTTCAGTAACAGTAGCAACCTTAGAAACCGTATTGTTGCTGTGTTTGATGTAGAAGATACAATAAATGAGCTGCCAGCTACTAAAAGCAGGCTAAGATCTTTGTAGATCCTGATTATGTAGGTCTCTGCACAGAGCAATTGCAAGGAAAGGGGCCTAAGCTGACCCAGCAAATTTACTGCCTTCTCAAAGTAAGCACAAGTCTTACCACTACTCAAAAACATCAAACAAGTCATGTACCTGTTATGAAAGAGATTTGAGCTTGTGGAAGAATGCTGTCTGAGGCTTCTATTGCATAATTAGTATGTATCCGTTATTTGACAGAGTATTCCAGAAACTATCTGTGATTTTTCAAGATAGTTCCACTTACTGAGGTTATGGGAGAGGAGGAGCCATGTCAGAAGAAGCTGTTACTGAGGCACGATTTTCTCTGAAGACAGTGGCTTTACGGGTATTTCATCTTCCCCTTTCTTGGTATTATTCTCTTAATCAGGCAATGTGTGTGTGTATATATATATATATATATATGCTATCGTCGTGTTTCATATATTTAGATGTTTAATTGCAACTTGTATTTGTTCTTCTGAGCTTAATGTTAGTCAGATCTGGACAGAATACCTTAATTTTTAGTTTATGTAGAACATAGAGTGAAAACTTTTTTTTTTTTTGCTTTTTTTTTCTGATCATAAATGCTTAGTGCATCGTCATACATCTGGCTGAAGAGATTGTTTTATCCGCAATGTCTATATGTGTTCCTTCTGCATGATTTTCATCACATAACTATCAAAATCCTTTTTAGTAGATTTGTAGATATTTCAGCATAACCATAAAGTCTGATAATAATATTGAGTGTGGTCTAAAGTGCTTCCTAGATTACCAGTACCACTCACCAAATTAATCTGAAAGATAATTCATTAGTTTAAACCAGCAAGCCTAATTCTAGTTTTCAGGTCACTCTGTTTTATTAATTGAATGGCACATGACTACAACAAGGCAGTGACTCTTAAAAGCAGACTGGTTTTTGAACCTTCTTGGTTCTTTCAGGTGGGTTGGTTTGTTTTATCTACAGAAAGATTATCAGAGAAAATCTTAAGGCTCTGTTAAAGTATTTCCTTTTACAGGTGGCCCTGGAGAGGTATCTTCTTAATATGTTTCATTGATATTATAGGCTAATTTTCACTAACAATATGGATAGCAGTTGCTCAAATCTGGGAAAAGACTATATTATGAACTTAGTTTTCAAGGTGACAAAAGCTGGAAGTATTTTGAGGTTCACACTCGTTGTCTGTAGAGAGTCATAAGATTTGTCCCTAAAGCCCCTGCATACTGAAAGCAGGGAAGAGGAGCTGTAATTGTGTTGTAGAATTTCAGAGAAGTGTTCATTGCTTTTAACTACGTGTGTAATAAATGATAGTGTGAAATAAATGTGAATTATTTGAGGAAGTATTAACGTTTAAGTTGTAACCCTCAAAGAATAAATTTATTGAAAAGAGTCATATCCCAATGCCATAATACCCAGGAGGAAAAAAAGAATATCTAGTTGGCTGTACAAAATACATTCCAATAGAATTTTTTCATTCTCTATATGCTGACTCATGGACAAGGGTAACCAAATGGAAAAAAAAAAAGTTTAGGAATCCCAAGAATATTTTTTTTAAAGTAGCTTTTAGCAGGTCCTGTGTTTTTAGTATGGCTGTGTTTTGCTTTTGTTGAATTAGATACTTTTAAGCAAAAAGTGTTTAATTTTTCATATATGCATGTCACTGCTTCTCAAAGTTTTATTGCATATAGAACCAGAACAAGATATTCTTGATCTTAGCTGCATTGGTTTATTTTCAATCTTTTTCTGTGTTTAGGATACTTTAAAATCTTCACTGCAATATCACGGATTTCATTTTTTACATTGTAGAGTACTCATCCTTTTAAAATACCTTGTGCAACCCCATTATGTGAAACTGTTCACCTCCCTCTCCTTGGGGGTTTTCATTTCACTGTTTATTTATTTATGATCATGTTTGTAGCTGCAGACAGTTGGGGGATTTTTAAAATCCACTTAAAGTTCTCTGAAACTTTAGTTCTAACATTTAATTCGTTGAGATTTTAATGTTATTTGGATATTAACTCTTTCCCATGAAATATAGTAGTCTTTTATAAGTACGTGTTGTGCTGTGCTTCAAGGTTTTCCTTTTCCTTGCAGAGTACAATGCTAGGTTTTCAGCATCAATGAGGATACAGTACCACTAAGGACAGGGTTTTCAAGTCAAAGATGTTTGACTTGTTGATTGTGAACTGAATGCAGAGTAGAGTTTTCAATGGTTCTTTAAATTGCACAACTCTAATAGTATTAACTAATAGCACAGTAACTAGGGACTGCTGATGTTCAATGGAGCTCAATGGACTGCTGGCTTTCATGTGACAAAACATTTTACAGAAACACAGTATTAGCTCCAAGGCCTGCAAATCTAGTTTTCTATCAGCTGTCTGTTTCTCAATCAGCATAGACTTCCTAAAGATTTTGTGAACATGGACTCTAGTTTCCAGTTAAATGCTTCTTGTCATCTTTATGTATCTTGTCACTTTGAATTTTGCAAACTTTGTAAATGGCTTCTAATTCCAGTTGCTTGTGCTAATTTAAATGTCTGTAAACCTGTGACTGATCTACAGCCAAAATAAAATGTAGCAATTAGAAAGAAAGAAAAAAAAAAGGTTATTTAGGGAAAAATGTTTAAGTAGACATTCTTCCCAAACTGAAATCATAGAATGGTAAGGTTGAAAGGGACCTCAAGGATCATCTAGTTGCAACCCCCTGCCATAGGCAGAGACACCTCCCACTAGCACAGGTCACTCAAGGCCTCGTCCAACCTGGCCTCGAACACCTCCAGAGAGGGAGCATCCACAACCTCCCTGGGCAACCTGTTCCAGTGTCTCACCACCCTCACTGGAAAGAACTTCCTCCTGACATCTAGTCTAAATCTCCCCTCTGCCAGTTTAAACCCATTCCCCCTAGTCCTGTCATTACAAGACCTTGTAAAGAGTCCCTCCCCAGCCTTCCTGTAGGCCCCCTGCAGATACTGGATACCATGCAAATGTTAGCTCTTTCACGGTACAGTTGTGAAAGATGAGTTTCTTTTAATTACTGTTAGAGAATTAGTTGAGGCCCTGCATTGTCATAGCATTAAAAGCAAATAAATGAAAAATTTGTCTCAAAGTCATTTCCTTAGCTCCCCACAGTTCCAAAGATTTGCAGTACACCTTACCATTTTTAGTGCCAGAGTGTGTGTCTCAGTGCAGGCACTCACTTTGTCACTTTGTCAATTCTCTGATCTACTGGCCTTCACAGATTTTTGAGATGCAGTTGATGTCCTTCCTTAGGTTTGGTTGTCTTTCAGGCTACGTAAGAACAGCATCTGTTACCTTTCTCAGGGAAACTACAGCCTAGGTTGAACCAAAAAGGCGGTAGGAGGAAAGATGGCAGTTAAGAAGCATAGAATGAAGTAATGTTCTTTTATTTTCAGATCAAGCTTTCCCCTGGGTTAAAGAAGCTTTTCACAGTAACAGCAGTGAGTGCAATATCCGTTATTTTTCTGGCCCATCATTTCAAAAGAAGACGTGGAAAGAAAAACAAAGTGCCACAATGGGAACCAAGTCACCTAGTATTAGAGTGTACCAAAGCAGCTGCATCAGAAAAAGGTGCATAAGTGAACCTCCAAGATTTTTACTGGGTTTTTCTGAGAGGAAGAAAAGGGGTGTGAGGGATGGGGGTGCATTCTAGTGTAAACCAAACTGTTTAATGCTAAGTAGATTTAAACCAAAAATTGTGCAAATTAGGAATAAAATTACAGTGCCTTATAAGTAAGGCAGTCTTGTTCCTAGTGGTGAAGTTTTAATCATGAATTTGGATTAAAACTTTTTTTATCAATAGTATATTTACAGTGGAGTTTTCAATTTTTGTGGACATAATACTAAGAAAAACAATTATGGGAAAATAATTATGCCAAATGTATGGCTATTGTTAAATATACTGAGTGCTCTAGTTTGTAGTTTATTATGTAAAACTGTAAATGGAAGAATAATTGTTTTCTTCTAAAGTGAATTTTGTTGGAAAGAATAGGTGTAATTCTTGATAGATCTTCTTCAAGAAGCAATGTTTTGAGTTTGCAGAAGCATTAAAAGCAATATATCTCTTAGGTTCTAGTTGTTCCAGTAGTCGACAAAACTTGACTCTTTCTCTGAGCTCTGCCAAGGAAAAAGGATCTCAGTCTTGTATCTATGCAAATGGAGGACTTTTCAGTAAATACTCTGGTTCAGTTCAAAGCCTGGCCTCGGTAAGTGAAAGTGTTTTAAGGCTCTTGAGTGTCTGTTACCTTGCATCAGATAGGCATCTCTTTCACTAAGCTGAAACAACATTCTTGAACAAGCTATGCAAAAAAGCTAGAGGTGCTGAGAAGGCCTGAGAATTGTACTTACTACATAGAATAAACATTTTCTAAGCAGGTGGCTCAGATAAAATGTGCTCTGTCAGGAATGAAGTTTTAAGGACAGAATGTATAGCAACATTTCAAAATTTGTTCATTTTTATTCAGGTTCAGAGTGCCACCTCTTGTCACAGCTGTGCTTGTGCCAATTCTAATTCCTGGGATAAAGCAGATGAAGATGATATTAAGCTTGTCAATATTCCAGTGACTACTCCTGAGAATTTGTATTTGATGGGTAAGTTAAAATGAGAATGTTCATCATGGACCAACAGTGAATACAAATAATGTCTTGTTTTTATGTCAAAGCAACAATTTACCATACTACTATGATGGTCTTTCACAGTGTCTTAAGCACCTTTCCATAAAATAATGAGACATTGCTTGATCTAGAGTTAATTTTTCCAAATGCTACTTTTTTATTATTACTCCTATGTTTGTAATAGTAATCTGTATAATTATTTTAGAAAGCAAATAGGAAAAAAAATGGAACATGGTTGCTTTAATCATATTGGGAACTTTGTTATTAAAAGGGCAAATATCTTGCTTGGGTTTTTTTGTTTTTTATACTTGATATTGCCATTGTTTTTTAAAAAATGACATCTCTGCTATATACGTGACTGGGTTGTGGGAATTCACGAGGCAGGAATTATAAAATATGCAGTTATTTTATTTCTGGAAAGCCCCGCCCACAACTGTATATAAAATTAATTAGTTGAGGTTCAGAAATTCGTTCGGGAAAATCTTTCACAAGGATGTTTACAGGGAATTTAGTAATTCGGGGAAATCAGAAAACTTGGAAAAGGTTTGCTATAAAAAAATAGCTTTGCCAGATTTACAAATAAAGGCAGCCTGGAGCCCTAGGGAACGTCTGCGGTACTCACGGCGGTGGAGTAGGAATTCGGAGATAGTCCCTTGGCTGCTTGTCGGCAGTCTGTGCGGCAGTGCCTTGAAGTGCAAATCGTGGGGCAGCACAGGGTGAAGCTCGGGCTGCTCAGCGTACCCACGATTACGGCAGAGGCAGGTCCCTTCAACAGGCAGGCAAGATCTGACGGTCGAGAGCGGGGACTGTGCCTTCTCGTCACCGTTCTTGCAGATGCCCCTCAAGGACCGACTCCGGGTCTAAGTCACGGTCCGAGTCCGTGGCTAGCAGTCCGTCTTACAGCCCTCTCAAAGTCCCCCATAGCAGTCTCCTCAAAGTCTGCTCCAAGTCCCACTAGATAATGTGTCCCATTGCCATATGTATATGCTAGGGCAATTTACTCTCCCCCGTTTAAGCCTGCGAGGATGGGGTAAGGTACTTGACACCTACTCCTTTCACATTCCAAACCCCAGAGGTGGGGGAGAGCAGAACAGTTTCGCACCCCATTCAAACCTTCGGTGGGGCAGGGACTTGGGTGTGCCCCACAGTTGCAGGAAGACCCCACAGTTGTCTTCCTGCAACTGTCAAACATGAGCACATATGAAAGCTATCTGTTTTGATGGACTGATCACCCCTAGGTATGGAGCTCTTTGAAGAAGCACTGCGTCGATGGGAGCAGGCACTAACTTTCCGTAACCGGCAAGTTGAAGATGAGGCAAGTTGTGGTTCCATTAAGCTGGGAGCAGGAGATGCAATTGCGGAAGAAAGTGTGGAAGTGAGTATGTTCAGTCTGTAATCTACTGTTGCTGCCTTGAAAATTCACTGCATTTTGTTACCTGAATCTTTTCAACTTCTAATTCAGTTACCAAAACTGTGAGTTAATTCACATTTCCAATTTAGTGGTATTTCACATCTAACTTTGTTCCTTTTGATTTTGTTTTATGGTTGGTTATTCAGAGGAGGACAAGGGGAGGGAATTAGTGTCATTTATTTTTTTGGCAATTGGTATTGCATCAGTGTTTGTTTCTAGGTGCTGTTATTGAGCTACCAAGCATACTAGCTATCTGCATAGAATCCCTTGGGTCATCCTTATTTTGTATAACTGTGTGAGAGGATACCTGCTTAGCAAAGGTCTTGGGAAAGATGATCAGTTTATGAATATTTACAAATAATGTACCTAAACTTTATTCCTTTGTTCTTAAGAACTAAGTGCTAAAAATATCTTGGAATAAACATATTCCTGTGTGGCTTTCATTATTTCTTGTAGAGTTAAAATCACAGATAATGTTAAAGTATTTTAAAATTTAGATTTTATTTAAATAACATGTCTATGTTTAGAAAACTGTGTATTTTGGATGTTCAAGTATTCATCTGATACTGTCCTCGTGTGGTTTCTAGGAAATTAAAGTATCATGGTTTGCTCTTGGAGCTTGAAGAGCAAGCTTAAATATTAAGCTTTGAAGGCTTAATATTCTTAAATTCTACAAGGAAATCTTACTGACTATGAACAGATTAAAAAAAAAAATCTTCTAATATCTGCCTTCTCACAGGATATCATTAGTGCTGAATTCATTCATAAGCTTGAATCCCTTCTTCAAAGAGCTTATCGCCTCCAGGAGGAGTTTGAAGCAACCCTTGGGACTTCTGATCCTGCTTCTCTAGCTAATGATATTGGTGAGTACTCATATTTTATATTTTTATTGCTGTAGTATCCACAGAGCAGAATTATACTTATCAATTAGTAAACTGGGAAAAAAATTTTGGTTCCTTATCATCTAATGTTTGGTGTAGTGCTTCTGTTGTAGATAAGAATGGACCAAGAGGAAATTCTTTTTGGTGGCTTGTTGGTGTACTTGAAGTTTCATAATATGTCTCAGTTTTCTAAAGTTTGCATTGACTTGGGTGTTTTAAGTATCTATGCAGTAAGAATGAGGTGGTGGAGTCTCCACCTCTGCAGACATCCAAAACCCTCCTGGATGCCGGGGGGGAGTTGGAGTAGATGATCTCCAGAGGTCCTTTCTGATCCCTGTCATTCTGTGAGTCTGTGTAAGATTTTAACCTTTTTATGGCATGAAGGGACAGGAGCATTTCAAAAGAAATGTTGTATGCCTATTGACCTGTCAGACTTCATGGGTGTACTTTGGGGTTTTTTTGGGTTATCATAATTTTTTTGTTAGAACCCCCAAAATCTGAAGCAGGTGTCCATTACCAAAACTCTTACCCCCCGGTGATTGAAATTTATCAGTTATGAGTGATTTAGCCCAGGATGTCAAAATGGCAAATATAATAAGTAGTTCCTGCCAGTCATACTGGTACAGGTAGTTTGATTATTTTTATTTAAATAATTGGTTTAATATGTTCTTAACGACTTGGTACTTTTATGTTCTTTTGTAATTCAAGATCAAGCATCTCAAATAATAGACTTAAAAGGCAGAACATATTTTGGGATTCCAATCAGGAGTCTTGTTTGTTAGGCTTCAGCTTGACTGGCACAAGGTGGCAGTACTCTCCTCTCTCAGCCTTCATGCTGTCCTGCAACTCTTAAATGCAGCTTTAAGTAAGGTTGGAATTAAATTTAGGTCAGAGTTGGCATCCTGACATATCTGCATGCACCTGTTAATGTAGTTCTTAAAGCAAAAAAGCATTTTAACGTTTTAATTTGGTGTACGAAGCCATAAGTGAAGTTGCATTGTATATATCAATCATTAAATTAGAAGTTTATTTGTAATCTCAGTCTTCAGGCAGAAAATTAGTAAAATATGTGATATTCATCCCAACGTGATATTCAGTGTGTTTAGTGTTTTACTTGGTTACCCCAGAAGTATTTTTAATTGCTATTTTATTTTATAAGATATGATAGCTGAATTCTTGTCTATCAAGAATGTTCCAAGAATGGAATACCTTTCAAATGTTTATAGAAATTATTTGTAATCTCTTGAGTAGATGCCTCTCATTATGAATTCTATTTGTGCTGGCCCAAATGAGTGAGGAATAAAGTAGTCGGTGTTTAGTGAGTAGAGTTTTCACTTAGCAAGATTTGGTATAAATAGCACTCTTTACTATGAATAATATCCTGATGCAAAATACAAATGATAGTTTTGAAGAGAAATGGAAATGAAGATACCTCTTTTCTCTAGAAATGTGTCATTTGTAACAAAAGAAGCAGCACTTGGGAAGCCCAGATACAGGCTTTACTGAGGCAGGCATAAGCTGAAGTGAATCAGGAAGGAGGCAACTGGCAGAAAACTGTGAAATACTCATTTTGTTATTTCTGAGTGGTGAATGTGAGGGAGTAGAGGGTTAAAAGTTTCTAATATTTTCTGTAGCCTGTCCTTGAAGAAAGTGTTGGTTTTGTTTGGGGTTTTTTGTTTTTGTTTTTTTTTTTCTTTAAGATCTTTTCTAGCAGACTGAAATATTAGTCGAGCTAACTTAGGAGGAGCGCAAAGAGTTGGGAGAGAAACAATACCTTTATTTATGAGGAGAACTGCAGGTCAGAGGGGAAAGTTCTCAAATTGTGGGGCTCCTTGTCACTACTGGATTCATAATATTTCATATTAATATTTTGATTTCTACTGTAGAAATGAATGCTGGCACTCAAATTTAATGGTGATTTGCATACAGTGGCCTTTCAGCTTTTTGCTAATAATATTACAACCTATGCAGTGGTTACATTTTTATTTCTAAAAACCTTTTATATTAATTTTACCATTTAAAACAATTGCTTGAGCTACTGCAGTAGAAGATCTTGGACAAAGGTCTGTGGCGTTGAATGGTTTTGTTGGAAGATTTGTCTGTTTCTTTTTTTAATTTTCTTCTCACACTCGAAAATATGCCTGGCATTTTGAAGGGGGTAAGCAAAGCCTTTAACCTAGTGACAAAGAACACATTTAAAGAACTCTTAGAAGAACACATTTACATATTAGAAAGCTTTTCTCCAACTGCACTTAAACAAAAAAATCTTTGCATAGTCAATGAAACTGTCAAAAGATAATTTTTATATATTTCATTAACATAGATTTCTGTAATGTTTTACTGTCCATGGATGAATATCCAAAGGTTGTATTTTTCTTTCTGCCTCTGAAGCACTAGTGGAAAAATTCTAGTTTGAGAGTATTATGTTTTAAATGCCTATGCACAAGAATTTTTTCTGTTTGCAGTTCTCAGCTCCAATGAAGAGGTTAGCAACTTGTAATAATTCAGTCAGGTGTGCTTTAGTAGTCCATACTATAGAATATTTTCAAAGTAGCATAACTTCTAGTCAGCTTGTAAACTTTTGCTTGTTCCCTGTTCCTTAGAAATAATTTTACATTAAATAAGTTCTTGATTCCTTGGAGAAGTGCAAAATGCTTTTCTAATAATTGAAATAGACTTCAAATCATAGAATCATAGAATGGTAAGGTTGGAAGGAGACCTCAAGGATCATCTAGTTCAAAAGAAAAGAAAATAATAGTGTGGAAATATATTCATCCCAAGATGAATCCTTTGGTAAAGAAAACAGTATTACTAAGTCTGAGGAAAATCCCAGAAAAGTTATTCCAATCGTTTTTTAAAAAAACATAATGCATATTTTGAACATAATTTAGCTATTACAATTCGTGGAAGTTCAGTAACTGCTGAAGTTTACTGTGTTTTACTTGCAAGATTTTTGCATTGCAACTTGTTGCTACAACTCCTTATTTCTGACTCAAAATAAATACTCGAGGTGCAGGTGTTTGAATTGGATAGTATGTCTTCTGCTACCAGGAACATTCAAGGCTTTCCTTTAAAGGCATATTTGTGTAATACTAAGAATCTTTTCTTTATAAATCACCTTCTATACTGGAAAGCATCTGAGTACAATGCTGAATAATAGAGTAAGACTGGTAGTTAAAAGTTCAACATAAAGCTGTAAACAAAAGTAATTCAGCAGATGTTGTGTCTATGGAAAGATGATAATGTCTGGCTTTCTCAGCCATCTCTTAGTTTTGGCAATACTATACTAAAATGCAAAATAGCTTTGCATGGACCTGAAGTGAAGTTAGTGGTTCTGAAAAAATATTTGTGTTTGCTAGTCTGTATGTTGATGTTGGTATTTGATAACCTGGAGTGTATGATTGTTTATCTTAAAAGCTGGAGCTTAGCTGCCATTTCGTTGCATAGTAAAACAGATTAGCTGAAGTATTTTCATCAGTGGCTCAAGATAATCTCTTTCACCATACACTGAACACTGGAGCACTCAAGTGTTGCAGAACTGAAGATCGCTTAATATATGTTAGCCTGGGGAGTGATATATAAGAAATTTCTGAAAGCACTTCAAATAAGATCAGAAAAAGACTCTGTTTCTGATTTTTAAGAACCCTTATTACCATTTGCCCAACAGCTTTGCACTTAGGTCCAACTGTGCAGGCTATTTATACAACTTGCTGCTTTTCCTTAAATGGCATCCCTGAAACCTGTCTTCTTTCTGTCCACACCACAACCCCTGTTTAAGCCCTTGTCTCTCTCACTTCTTGACTCATGTCATGTTCTCATGCCTTGCCTTGTCTGTTTAAAACTTGCTTCTCTCACATGGACCGAATTGTTGTTTATAAAAATCACCTTTGCTCATTTTTCTGACCAGATGGTTCCTTTCTCTTAAGCTGTCCGTCTTCCACAAGAGCTTCTCACCAAATGAAATATAAGCTGTTCCTCTTTTTAGTTATAAAGGCTGCTCATAATTGAGCCACAGTCTACCTGCCTGACTTAATTTCCCAAACTTTTTTTCAGTTAGCTGTTCCTGCGCTTCCCTTTTCAGTTCTAATGCAAAATCTGTCTGATCCTTTTCAGCAGTTTCTGCTCTTTACAGCATATGAGCAGCGCAATCAACTGCTTCCCCAGATACTTTTTGCGTGAACTTCTTGGTTCTGTATAGTTACTGCGGCAAACTCTAATTGCTTCTCTTTTCCCCTTCTTTTCTATCCACTGATTTAAAATCTGTGATATAAAGGGAGGAATACAGTAAAGCTGTTGTAGTTTCTTAAAGTGAGTAACATTTGTACAGCAGTTTATGCAGTTAGTGCCCCACAATACTGCTCAGGTAGGGCTAGTTTCACATAGATAACATTTTGCAACAGCAAACAGATGGGACTAACAGTACGTTAAATGTGCATTTTTGCATCTGTTTTATTGGATGTCCTAATGCTTAGTTTTAGTCAGTAGCTTTTCCAGTCTTTTTAAACATTTTTTTTTTTTTAGGTACATGTATATTTGCTGCCTTCTTGTGCAAAGAAAAGTGATCATTTTCCCCATGCATCTGAATTTGATTTAATAATCACTTGCCTTCATTTTGAACACTTTTGAACAGTGGTATATATGTGGAAACAGCCTTCCAAAGGCAGGAAGTCACTTGCTTTTTTTTTTTTTGTTTTCTCCTTTTGCATGTTCTCATGGTTTATTCTTAACAAGTCATAGTTTACAAATGCTTTTCCGCACTAAAAAGGATGTATATACACTTAACAATTCTGTGTTTATATACATTGTGAGTATAAATGTTCCAGAGGCAGGAAAAATCTTAGCAGACAAGTGGGATAAGTGTGGGTTTTTTTTTTTCTGCCTCAAGTATTGCAGTGTGAGGTCGTATAAACAAATCATCAAGAACATGTTTTCGCTCATAGGACTAATTCCTGGTTTAGAACTTCTACTACAGTTTATTCTTGTGTTAAAGTCTATTTTTAGAAAAGTCTTGTCCAAAATATTCTTGGGCAAAGTAAAGGAAGGAGAGCCAGAGAATGGAGGAGAGGTAGACAGTGATAGTTTAGAGTTTGTAAAGAAGTCAAAGGTAATCAACTGTCTTAGCTTGGTAGTTTAATTTTGAAAGTGCAGAAACAACATTTTGAGCTTCTCTCATTGCTTTTGAGCACAATATCAAAATGGAATCATGACAGAATTTTATGGAATTGTCAAATGTGTCTCTCTGACCTGTAATTCCTTTATTAATTCAGCAGGGACTAAATTAAATAAACTTCCATCTGCAATTTATTTTCAAGAAGTTAAAATGAAAACATGGTGTGCACAAACATTCAAAAGCTTACAGCTTTTACTAACTGGGGTTCTACCACGTTTAAAACTTGTTGCATTTTAAGTCAAAGGCCCTGACCTGTCCTCCTGGCATAAATGTTTGTAGCTTATCCACATAGCAGCCTTGAAGGATTGCAGTTTCCCGGGCTTGTTACTCAGTGCTAGCGATACCCCACCACTACAGCAATGCACATTTACCAGGCATGTTGTTTGTGTGGTGGCTTTTAATTGTTTACCCTATAGCTGGCAAACTCAAGTAGCTGGTGTCAGCATTTTGTTCCTAAAGGCCTTATTATATCTTAGGAATTTCTTAAACTTTTGTTTCAGTTTAAAACATTTCAAAGTTGAACCTATATATGGGAGCAAACCCATTTTGGTAGAAAGTTGTAGCGTAACTGAACAATAACAACAGAGGGAGTAAAATTTGTTACGTATGTGCTTCTGTTTATCCAGTTCATTACTAAGACTGTTACAAAAGATCAGTTGGGTTTCTGGATGTGTATATTTCCCTTTTTTAGCTCAATCTAAATTTTAAAAAATAAATTGATGTCAGGTCTTTTAATTCTTTATTGGATGTATGGTCTGTGTGCTATGTACCGCATTACCTAATAATCCTGTTTGTAGCAAAGTGCCGTAGTGTAGCTGATACAAGAGCACATGTCCATCACATCAGGCTTTACTCTCTAAACTGCTATTTAAAACTGCCCTTGTTCTACATGCAGATATGGTGCAAGTATTTAAAGGTAAACAGATACATATTTCCAGACAGCCTAAATTTTGTACATTCTTTATTACTCAAACTTTGCTTTTATTTCACTTTGATTTACCACAGATAACCAATAAATTGACTAGATAGCAGCTTTAACTACATCAGTTTGAGTAGCTGCTAATCAGTGTCAGGTTATTTTCCAGGCTGCACTAATCATTACTTTCATTATACTTCATGTATTAATATGTTGCTCCTAATGGCTCTAGAAACCTCAAATTAAAACACAATTAGCAGCACTTTAAGTTTGATAATTGCTGTTATTTAGTAAACTAAATATCCAGAGAAAGAACACTTCATTCACTACAACTTTTCAAGGATTCTTATCTCATTCTTTCCTTTGGGGGCAAGTGGAATGCAAGCAAGCCCCAATCAGTAAGGCACTTAAGATATTCTCTAAGTCTTATTGTTTAAAATTAAGCATCTGTCTTGCTAATTTAAGTTCTTAAACTGTGTGTTATGTGCAGCTGGGTTTGCAGAAGCCAGTCACATTCCTAAGCAGTTTCACTGGAGTCTGCAGAATTCTGTAAGACAGTTCTGCCCTGAAATTCAAGTGAACACTACGATTATTATGTTCTTCCTGCAGTGTTTGCCCATGTCAAGTATGCTGGAGTCTCCATTCTGAATATAGAATCCAAATGTTAATCCATTCCAGATACATGCATTTCTTTCTTTCATGTTATTTCACTGAGAGTCAGTTGTATAGTTTTGTCCTTATCTTCTTATTAATTCCAAGGAAAGAAAGATATCAATCTTTCTCTTCTAATGCTGTCCTGATACATGTAACAGGAACTACCAGCTGCTAGACAGTATAATTTTCTTTCAATGGAAGAACAAATTAATATGTGGATTCCTTTTCTCAGACTGGCTTATTTGCTTTGAAATTTCAGCATATGAAGAATAGTATACTGGCTAAAAAAGAACCTTTTCCAGAAATCTTGTGTTTAAACTCTTACTTTGAAGAGGACATGTTGGATAGTCCCATAACCTTGTGCTATGTCCAGCAAAACAGAGTATATGCTAGAATACTAACTCTTCACTCTTTTCTCTGTGTTTTGTTTTATTTGATGGGGAGGGGGAGGGGTTTGTTGGGGTTTTGTTTGTTTGTTTTGGTTGGGATTTGTTGTTGTTGTTCTTATTTTAATACAGCCATCAGGAAACTCTATAAAGCAACAGGTTTCGAGAGCTGAGAAAGAGCTGCTGGTTATTCCTGACCTTTTTCATGACTATCTGCTCTTCTGTGAAGAGGTGCATGGTGGGAAAGCCAAGAAGGTGGCAGCAAACTGCCTTGGAAAAAAGCAAGGGATACTGCCAGTAATGCACTTGTGTAAACATTTTGTTTTAAGTACTCACTGATTTCAATAGATGTACACAGGTGTAGTAGAATTAAAGACAAAGGGATAAATGCACTTAGTTTTAACTGACATTCCTCTCACAAGTCCCATGAGAAGTGTTTTTACTGAACATGCTTATGGAGGCCTCTGGTGTGGATAGGTATTAAAGGACCTAGTTCTAGATGTGTGAGCCTCAACCTTGTATGTCTTTCTCCTGCGAATACAACATTGCATTTTGAATCTGCTCTGCATCACAGAGAGTTATGTACTGTCACACTCAATGTGGTTGAATTGACCATTCCATTGTCACTAGAAAGTGTCTGTGCAAAAATAGTGGTAGGTTGTTCTTGTTTTTTAAGATGTGAAGAACTAAGAAAAGGCAGTGACGTTTGAAGCTGATGACTAAGGTATCTGGCAATCTTCACAGTGCTGTGCTATAAATCCCCAGTGGACAGCCTGTGTTTTAAATAAAGCAGCACTGGAATTCAAACTAGACTTTGCTGTGAACAAAATGGATGTGCTGAACTACAGGAGAATGGAGTACCCCTATGAAGAGGAAACGATAACAAACTTGTGTTGCACATCCATCTAAATACTCTAGCCAGATCAGGCAGCTAAGCAAACCCAACTGCCAAATCTCTGTCAAATCCTAAAAATCGTACAGAAACTTATGTAAACTGTTAGAGAGTGGTCAGAAATCAAATTATCTGTAAAGGACAAGCATTTAAACCTTAAAATCATGGAAGATCCACTGATTTTTAGCTTCAGGGTAGAGAAAAGAAGTTGCAGAAAATTGTAAATGTAGAACCTTATGCAGTAAACAGATAATCAAAGTTTACATTTTCAAAGATGTTTCAAGCTATGATAAGGAGAGATCTAACAGTGGCACATAGTTTACATAAGATAGACATCTCAAAACTGTTTGTCTATGTCAAAAAGAATGTCAATGCAGTAAACCAGAGAAGTGAACTTATATATACATTTATTTTGTGTTTTCTAAGCTGATTTCTCAGCTGTTAGCACACATGATGTGCTATTTCAAGTTACAAAAGACAGATTAGATGCTCATCTCCATTTTCTTAAAATTCAGATCTCAGCTGTCTAGCACCATGTGTGCCTCTTCCTGGAGATTTGAATTGCAGAGTTCCTCATGGTCAGGTCTCTGTTTTGAGATTTTGAGTTTACAATAAAGCATGCCACAATGATTCAGGGACAGATTTCACAGGTCACATTCTCTATACCAAAATTATATATTTAGACTTTTGCTGATTTCTTTGCTTAAAAAAAAAAAAAACAAACCACCTAAATTGCAACTACCAGCAGATGTTTGAATTCAATTATCAAATTTGTGGAAGAGTTATTTAGCAGATTTAAATCTTGAAGTAATTGCTTGCTTTTTCACCATTCCAGAGTATCAAAGCTATATAATATTTTTCTGATACTCTTAAGTTATTTAATGTACCCATGTCTATGGACAGGAAATAAATTTTCACATTGAGAGACTAAAATGAGTCCTTATGCATAAGCATATTGCTGGATGAGAGTAATCAAGGTGCTTGATTTTACTGTTCTGGAATGAAAGAATGTTAGCCATGTTGTTTGGTTTTATACATCATTAAACATATTGCTGCTTAGCAGATAATATAACTTTGTGGACCAAGTCAGTAACTTAAAGGTGTGAAAATAACCACATTACTATAAACATCACAGAAATTGCTGCTATATCTTTCCAGACTACATGGAAAATCTCTTGAAGATTATAAGATGTTTTTTTTTTTTAGGCAAGCTAAATTATCTTCTAGTCAACAAATACTGTGAATCAGTTCATCTCAGTTTTCAGGTGGATTTTATGGCTTATGTATGCAATAATAACAGATTGCACTATTCAGTGTTTGCATGCTTTCTCTACTTATTTTGGCACGAAGAATCTACTACTGTCTTCTGTTCACGTGCCTGTTACCCAGCTTTTAATCAGCTGAGCTCCTTTTGCGATAACATCGAAGCAATAAATACAGAACACAGTGTGAATGAAGAACATCCTCTGTTTTGCTTAATGATAATTGGGTGAGCATCCACTGTCCTGGAAGATGGGCCTTTTTATGCCTGAAAGTATTGTAGTGGAAGGCTTTTATGTGGACCTTAAAAATTATAACTCTACTCGGAAACAATTTTGAAAGCTGTTGCCTCGACTCTTACTGAGGAAGTAAGATTTGGCCTTCTGTTTGCACAAAACCAGAAAATTATACTCTGAATGAAAACTACTAAAGTACTTGCTAAGGATGTGATTCGAAGGTTCAGCAGTTACCTCAGTCAGAAAAAAACTTGAAAAGGTTGGTGGGTACAAGGAGGAAGGGGAAATCACAAATACTAAGTACTTGGTGCTGTCTTATACTCTGTTACTCCCCAGCTGTTCCTTTCCATTAGACAACTGCTTTGGTTGCAGAATTCCTAGTCAAATATTGGTGAGCAGAAGCTGTGTATTCACAACAGGGACTTACTAGAGGTGTGAGCACATAATGACACCCAAGCTAGATGATCATGTAACACGGGAGTGTCTTTTTGTGGGTTTGTTTGGTGGGGGTGGGAGGACTGTTTGTTTCTGTTGATTTCCCCTCCAGGATTCAGTTTACATCAGAGTCATCCCAACATGTTGATGTATTGGCAGACTACAAGATTTTGTTAGATATATTTCAGGCCAAGATACTTTAAAAATATTTTTGTGCTGAAGTCAATAATGGATTTATTTGAAGTGAAATGAGATGCCTCCAGGTATAGGCACTTTCTTGAACCTAGGTATTTGTATTACCGGAGAGTACAAACATAATCTAGCAAACTATTAAATCCAGAATGGTCTGTATGGACACCTGCTTCCCATTCTTGACTTGCCTTTTTTAACCTATGGCTATAAGACCCAGCCCTCAGAATGTGCCATCTGAAGTTGGAAGTTGTTTTCTTATTTATAAATAGGACACAAAGCGAAATTTGCTGCTTTCTAGGTGCATCTGGTAAGACTTTATTTAATGCCTTAGTAGCTACTTGGTAGAACTGATGATTTAAGGAATATTCAGTCAACACTCAGAGTTACAACTACTTATAAACATAAATAAAGGTACTTCGGGATGCTTCAGCAACAGTGTTGACAAACCACTGTGCTGCTGGTGGCTAACTGGAAGACTGCGACACATTCTGTTGAAACAGGGTAATGTAGTAATTCATGCTTATTGCTCTCTGAACTTAATTACTGTAATTGCTTTGCCTAGGCATGAAGCCACACATCTAAGGGCCCCGAGTAGCATGTAGGGTGATGGCTGGTGGTGTGGTAGCCTGGCAGAATACTGGAAGCCTGCTGCCCTTGGAGTACCTTAACTTTTCCTAAGTGGACTCCTTTGCAAGGTTTTTCTCTTCTTCAAAGTCCATCAGGTCTTTCTCTTCTGGTCTTGCTTTCCTGCTTGTGATACATTGCTGCACTGATATTCCACTGAAGCGGGAGAACAGGAAACTATGGCTTTAATAGTGGTAGTCACAACTAAATTCCTTAACTCCCTGTGAGTTCTTTGCCAGTGGGTAAGTGCTTTCCTTTTTTAACTGCACTCAAGTGTCAGACTCACTTGCAAACTCATGCCGTGTTTCATTCAGGGTTGGAGGAAAGATATGTAAACAGTTTTCAGAACTTTAAAACATTATGTGAAGGTGAATACTTCCCAACTGAATGATAAAACAAGTCAGATTTTGCTCTGAGAGTTTAAATAGTGAATTTTGTAGTCTGTCTTGCCACACAAATCTACCAGAGGAAAGACAAATAAAAATTCTTAGTACTCTATGAATAAATGTGAAAGTAGTTTTGTTCTGTCCTGAATTTTCTTTTTTTTAAAGCTTTCTTAGTTTCAAGTAATTGTTCTCAAATTCTTACAAAGGTAGAATTAATTTCACAAGCTTTAGTAATACTCCATGTTCTTCCAGTTTTTAATACCCTTAAGTGAATTTTAGAACCATGTATGCATTTTAAGGCACTACAATTAAGAATCTTGATGGCGATTTCTGTGGTCAGTATCACATCTGAAACTCCACTTCCTACAAGTATAAATGAACACAAAGTAACTCCTTGGCTTCAGTTAAGTGAAGTATATTTGTAGCTCACATACTTGCCAGTATTCCTTTGCTGAAGTTACCAGACTACATAATAACTGGAGATGACTGTATGAGCAGTTGCAGCCGTTGGTGGATGGATTCCTCATGCAGCTGTTCATTCCAGGACTCTCATTGTGCTGCTGTCAGATTTTTGTGGTTTGTTTTTTTTTTTTCTTTCTTTCTCAATGTTCTTGTGTCTAAGAATGTTCTCCTGGTACTTGCATGGTATGTGCTTCAGCTGTAACTTAATTTTCACCCTAGCATTTTCATAATGGTATGCTTTTAGCACAGCAGGAGTATTGCTGAGCACTTTCTTGGCTAAGGGTATTTTGGGGTATTGGGGCGGTGGTGCCTAGAAAGTCAGAAATAGCTGACAAGGCTATTTTGGTTCCCGTAGGGAGGCTGTGCCAAAGGTATTATTTCACTTACCATTACCAACCTTTTTTGGCTTTTTGGCCAGAACATGCAAATTTTGTGCCTCTTTTTGTAGTAGTGAGGATTTTCCTTGAGCAAAAGGAAAAAAAACAAAACCAAAAAACCCAAAAACCAACAAAACAAAAAAACCCCAACCAACAAAAAAACCCAACCAAACCAAAAAACAGATGTTCCATATTCAGCAAAGATGTTAAAAACATACTGTTAGGTGACAGTTTTAGGCCCATATTAGAAAACTTGGAATTATGACCTTTTCAGCAAATAGAGATGTATTCAAAATCTTATCTCTATAGATTCATTTAATCTGTAGCACTATGGCTAGATTAAAAACCCTACAGCATAACCCCTGACTTTGTGGTATTCTAGGATGAAAAATGTGGTTCCTTCATTTACACCATATATGTATTTTCTTATGTATGTAGAATAAACTTCAGTTAAGTAGCATTATTTCTATTTCCATGTAATCAGTCACACAGTTGTGTCAGTTTGGGCATATGTTGTTGTAACTGAGACATAAACTTGCATGCAACGGCACAGTAATTATGAGACAATATACAAAGGCTTCAGGCCATGGTATAGGTGAGGCTTCCATGTGAGAGTGGTGGAGATGCTCGTGCATTCTGGATAAGTTGTTACATGAGACTAGATTACAGCTCCACTTCATGTATATGACTTGGGTCCTGCCTATAAGATCTTCATTAAACTGTCGGTAAAATCTTTATAAGTATTTGCATTGCTACTTAGGAATAAAGTAACTGTTGCATGTTACCTACAAACTGGAAGGACCATGAAAATAATTTCTTTGGATTGCACTTGAACCAGGTGCTATAGGGCTTTTCAAAGCTTGAGATGTAGAAACTTCCATTTTAATTGCAGATTCATTACGGAAAACAACTTAGCCAAAAAGAAAGCTTCAGTGGAAAAATCTTTAGCAACCGGGGTATATTTCTCTGTATTGCCCAGTGTTTAGTAGTATTATTGCAGTTTCAGCAACTGTTTATATGAAAAAGTTATGTTAGAAGAGCATTTAGTGTAATATTAGAAGGGGATTAATGCAAATTATGAGCTAGAAATAAGAAGGAAACATCGTGTTACCCATTTGTTCTTACCAGTACTCAAGCAAATGCTTTGGAAACCACTGTTTGGTTTTCTGTTCCATCTCTGTGAACTCCACTATGTGATTGTTTCTCAACCAGCTTGGGTGCTGCTGTAGTTTTTCTCATGGCTTTAGAGGTCACAAGAAAGAACAAACTATTAAGCATTATCTTTTAAAAAAGAGACTTTCATATGTGCATTGGTAAAGTTCCAATTACAAGTAGCAATCTCCCTAACTTAATCTAGTAAAATCTTTGTCCAAACTTTTAATAGTTTTTAGCCACAGTGTGTAGATTAGAAGACAGATATTTATTACATGCATTTTTTTGAGCTGTCATTTCAAGACTGTAACCAATAAACCCGTAACAACCACCAAAATAGTAATTAAGTTATGTGGATTTGTAGCATTTCAGTTGATGAGTAAACCATTCTAGTGTATTGGCATTTAGCCACTTTGCTATGTAATAGTGGGTTTTTTATGAAGTATTGCCATAGCAACAGATCTGGATGACATTGGTTAGCTGGTTGCCACTGACTGTTGGAAATAAAACAGACTTTTAGCAACACATGTGTAATGTCTGAAGGTAAAGTAACCCAAAAGAAATGCCTGTGCTCTACTGAGAATGTAATAAGGGGCACACGAAGCCAAAGCCTGACTTACTGACTTATGAGTTTAATTCTTCTCTGAAAGTATTTCTGTACAGTGAAAACTAAATCATGTATCCTAGTAATGCTTGCAGGAGTTTAAATCTGAGAATAAAATAAAGGAAAACTGAGAGTAACTGTACTGCAGATGATTTTAAGCAAAAAGTATCTGGCATTTAAAAGGTCTTGAGAACTGTAATGCTACAGGAAGTGCTTCTAGATGTGTTATTTCAGTAATAAAGCTTATCAAGGAAAGAGGATGTAGTGAAGATTAAAAACTTCACTTTGCTTTCCTCCAGAACTAGCAAGTGAAAAAAGGCATGAGAAGTAGAAAGTGAAATTAATTCAAGTGAAGCTGACACCTCATTTTTTTATTAATTGACTTTTTTAAAAACAGTATTTCTTGATTACTAAAGGTTTGAGCTTTGGTTACATAAAACAGACAAGTTAAAAACTTGATTAGATCAATATAGTGAAGTAATATCTTTAAATAGACAGATTTTCAGAAGGGAAAAGCCCTGGAGAAATAACTATTCTTTCTTTGCTCATTGCAGGTGATGTTTATAAGTCCACTTCAAAGACAGCAAAGTGCATTCACTTTTACATATGTTGCCAAGTCATAGGAGAATTTACTCTCATAGTAGTACAATGTTGTACTACTTTGGTTGCTGCAATGTACTACTACATAGTAGTACAATGTTGTTTCCAAATGGAAACATCAACATNGTAGCTTTGGAAAACACAAATGTAGTAACTTCTGGTGGTGTTTGTTTCTGTTCAGTTGTAATGGAGTCGCTGTTGCCTTGCCTCTGGGTGTAGAACATGACACAGACCTTAGTTCATTCTCTGGTCATAGATATTTATAATTTTATTTATATATATATATTTTTTTTTTTTTAAATTTTTTTTTAAATTTTTTTTTTTTAAGCACTGGCAGAATGTTTCCCTATTTTTCTCCTTATAAAAAGAAGTTGGCTTTGAAAAATATCTCAGATTTTCATGAGTGAAGAAGCACAGTCAGAGCTCTAGTAGCTCCTTTTACCATGAATTGCATTTTTCTGGTCTCTTTTCTATTCCCTTATAATATAAAACCATGAAGAAGGCTTTGTCTTTTTTGGAGCTCTTTTGGGTTTTTTAGAGTAAACTACTAAAAACTGACAGCTCTGTATTTTAGTACATTCCTTGCACAATGTAATATAAATCACACCACTTTTCCTAATCTTGGATAAGACCACAAAGGATACATAAATAAATAATCTTTGGATATCAAGACATCGTCTATTAGTTGAAATTTGCTACAGCTCCCTTGAAGTATTTGAAAGAGTTTTATATACAACAAGAAGCTTACTTGAATGAGGAATATCTTCTTTTATAGTCTCTAAGAAGCTGACATGATCTTTAATAGCAGCCTTCTCCAAATTACAGGAAAGACAATTGGTCTCACGGATACATGTTATGTTAGATATTGCTATCATATATGCACTTTGACTAAGCTACTAAACTCAGGCAGTTGTAAAAAGAGAAAGAGTTGCATATATGTTCTTTGCAGTTATCATTTTGACTGTCTATTGGATGGCTTGTTTTTCCATAACATCATTACCTTGATTTAGTAATTAACATTACATTGTGATTACTTTGATTTAGTAATTGACATTAAGTTTATGATGGTATGCCTAAGATTCATTCCTAACAAAGCTTGTGTCTCTAGAGACTGGTGACTCCTTCCTGTAATTTGGACAAAACCAAAATTGAAACTGGCAACAACCCTATCAGCTCATGAAAGGAGCTGTAAACTTAGTTTGTATACATTAGGGTTTGTTTTTTTTTTTTTGGTGATTTTTTTGTTTGTTTGATGTTTATTCATGAACTTTCCTAATGTTTTTGGAAGTATATGAAAATAGGAACAATTCATTACACTCATTTGTGTTTCTTGGCTTAAAAAAGACCCAAACCACGGGATGCATCACCTCAGTGGAATAACCAAATCATCCTGTCCTGAAGCTAAATCATCTCATTATTTGCTAAGAAAATATTTGAATCAAAATTGACAACAAAATTGTCTTTACGAATGCTGAAAATACTCTCCACATTTTGATATCTCAAAGCCAGCATCTGTCAACTCTTTCCTTGAGAATGGTTATGAAGATTTTTTTTTTTTCCTTCCTTTTCAGCTGTTCTGGTCTTTGCCAATAGAACAAGCTCTTTGATCTCCTTGCTCAGATATTATAGAAAAATCTTAACATTTTAGCTGATAGAAAGAGTCCTGAAGATTAACAAAGCCATAAACAACTTGAAATTTGGTATTCTAACCAGAATGCCATCAAAATACTGGATTAAATATCAGCCACTTGGTGTAAATTACAAGACCTGTTAACTCTTTACTAGTGGCTATTAGGGCATCATTGTGAGGTGCTGGTAGAATAAAGCTGTGAATTAGTCTGTTATGAATATAGCATTACCTTGATGTAAAGTTTTGCCCATCCTCTGGGGAGAAATAAGCTTTAAATTAGTACTACAAATAACTATGGCAATGAGGAGAAATAGCTACTCCCCAGTGTATTTCAGCTAGTAGAACAGTAATCACTTTGATGCAACTGGATTAAACCAGATGATGTCAGATACCTTCATGCTTATCTACTTCTTTCTTTCTTTTTTTTTTTTTTTTGCAAAAAAAAGTGGAATGCTTCAAGCTAAGAGATGTGAAGCTCTTGCAGCTTTAGATTTGTCTCAGTTATTGGGGAAATAGGCAGCTGTTCTTTCATCCTATGCATCCCAACTGCAGTTAGGATTTTATCAGCACTAAAATAGTAAATTGCCAGACATTTCTAAATCTGAAATTCCTATATGGTGTGTATGCTGTTGTGTGATTTCTTCTTCTTTTTTTTTTTTTTTCCTCCTACTGGAATCATCAGTAATTTTACCCTCTAGGAAAAGAAAACAACTTCTCTGTGCTCACATTATGCTACAAGCTATATATTGACAACTAGTAGTCTTTTTCTACACTGCATACTGTCCCAAGGAGCAGAACTAAGTATTCTGTGTGGCTCTTGCTTTTAGAGACTGGAAGCTATTTTCATGTTTCAGTGCTGACACACAGTGAAGTCAAATTTAGTTCACTGCCCTCAGGAGAGATAACAGCAAAGACAGAGGGAATACTGAAACAAGACAACAGATACAAGTTTTGGTGGAAATTGATAAGGGTGCTGCTTAGGAGGCAATGAGGGAGTTTTGCTGTGCTGTGTTAGTACAAAACATAATAAGATGCCTTTCAAAAAAAAAAAAAATTGTACAAAACTGGGGCAGCTGGCAGATTTTAAACCACATGCCCTTTCGATGAGCTCTACAGGACAGCAGTAGAGTATGCCAAAACTTCCTGCTGACTTATGGATGATAGTCAAGAGGATGCCAAGAATCATGCACTTGATGACTTCTTGTATAGACTTGTGTCAGTCTGAACACCTACAATACACAGGTGCCTAAATATTTGAAAAGATTATTTAGACAGACAGTTGCCATCACCAAGCCCAGACACACTTCTATTCCTAAACACACACAGACTCTCAGAAGCACTGCAGAAGGGATGGTGAACACAACCATTTGCTCTAATTAAGTTATTGATATTATATACAGTAATAAATAGTGCTATTTTCTTCCCCATTTGAGACTGCCTGCCATCAGCTTGTGTTTATGAGAGTTAGGATCCTGTGAATCCTGTGATTCTTTTCATACTCCTGCTATCTCACCTACTGTGTGTTGAAAATAGCTACCACCTTTGGCAGCAGCAAGTGTGCCAGATAAGGTCTCCACCATCTCTTTCCTGACTTCTTTTCCATCTTAGTGATAGAAGGTCTTTCCTGCCCTCCCTGACAGTGAGCTTCATTGCAGTCTCTCTGTTGTCATTGCTTGTGCATTTTTATATTTTGACTAGAACTCAATCTGTAGCAGTTCTATTATCAAATAAACTTTGCTATCTTTATTATAATATTAACTCAGTCCAAAGCTTAGGATGTGTTTTTTAGACTTGTGAATAAAACCTTATCTGCTCTTATTTTATTGGTGATCTCTTTACTAAGGTTGTTTTTTCTCAATTTAAATCTATTAGAACAAAACAGAGCAGAAAGGAGCAGGCTGTGATAACAGGGAAAGAGCACCAGTATCCATATGCCTGTAATTATTTGTATATGGCTCAAAAAACTTCAAAGTGACTGAAATTGTATTTTAGGTTCAGAAAGTATTGAAAGGACCCTGTGACTAAAAGGTAGGGTTACCTTTTTCCTAATTTCTAGAGAGATATTTTATCCCTTTCCTGAAACAGGGAATACCAGAGGGAATAATGTTGGCAAGTAATAGCCAGTGTGTTACTGTATACTGACTGCTCTTTCTCTGGGTACTGTACAGCTTTTAATTCTTAAGAGATATATGTAGCATTTGTAACAAATCTCTTACATTAGCACTGAACTAATCTTTGTACCATAATACCTCCATAGTATTACATAGGTAAAAATCTCTGTACCAGACTCAGCACATAGCCTAGGGTTTTTCTGCCTGGCAAGGAGTAGTACTACCACTGAGGCCCACAACATAGTGAGTACAAATTCTTCATTACACTTAAAATTAATAAAGTTCCAGCAGTAATTCAAATAAAATCATGTTCTAAATGTGTATTTTCCTCAAAGAAAACTTAACAGATGCCTTGTAATATATACAAGTAATAGAAGGAGTTCCTGAAAATACATTAACTTCTTTTCTGGGTTTTTTTGTAGATATTAGGAAGAATGCACCACATTATCATTTCAGTTTATTAGAAGCACCATTTCAGATGTTCTAGTTAGCAATCACTGACACATACATCTTCTAACTCCTAAAAAACATGTATCATACTCATCCTTCAGCTACTTATGTTTAAAAAAAACAAAATAAAACCTTTTAAAACATGAAGCCATCCAGATAAAGGAGATAATCAGCAGCTTTTAAAATGTAGAAGTATAGTTTCTCCAAATGTAAGGAATGCTGACTCTGACAGTAAACTGACCTTTTTATTAGGGAGAGCAAGCAAGAATTCCTAAAAGGTCTAGCATTGTTTATTTTCTTACACTCATGTAGGTGGTTATTTTGGTAGTCAACAAGATCTTGATGCACAGCTGAGAATTTTTTTTCTACTTAAGAAACAACTTGTGGCTGGCAAATCAGAGTACTGAGTCTGTTCATTAGACCAAAGCAGTCAGGGAATCCCAGGCTTAAAAACTGTTCCAAGTTCCAGAAGTTTGATGCTTTACAACAGTGATTTCAGGATTTCTTTGCTAGCAGATGCAGCTGCAAAGATGAACTGTCTAGAAAAAAAAAATGTCTAGAAAAAAAGAACAAAACCCATCCAATCTTCAGAGGCTGCTTTGTGGCACTGTGTGTAGAGACAAAAGTTGCCACTACAAGCTTCAGAGATTTGAAGATGTACATAAGTTGGATTACCCAGTGCAGGTCATTGTGAATGTTCTGTGCAGTGGTCACCAACAACTGCCATCTCTAGAGCTTTAAATGGATAGAACTAAAGCATTGCAAGATTAGGCTGCTGCTATAGAGCGATTCATCTTTTCATCTCTTTCTCTGCATTTTCATATTCTTCATATAACCCCACATGACACTGAAAAAATGGCTATGCAAGGAAGTGTGCACTACAGAGTGGTCAGAAAGGGCTGAAGGAGCTCAAGAGTCCAGCTTAGCTGTGATGAAAGGATGTAGGATGCTGGGGCTTCCTGGTAACTTCTGATAAACACTGAACCACTGTTCAGGAAAGTTATGTGGGGTATAGCAGTATATAATGGGGTAAAAAGCAGGTACTTATATGGGGTAGTTAAAATGATCCATATCATGTAAAACTAACATTTCTCTCTACCTTTTTCCTCAAAAGTAACAAGTCCTCAGAGATTTTCACAACAAAGTGTTCACTTTCCTTATGATGTTAGCTTGAAGTTTGTATCTAGAAAATGTTGCGTGTTCTGCATGTTGTTAAACACTGTATATGATTTGGCCATTCTTCTAGTAGCTGAGCACTGCTGTGTTAGAAATGTCAGCATCTTCAATTAATTTTGCTTTGAAACAGGGTGTTTCTGTAGACAAGCCTTCACCTTATTTGCATCTCAAAAAGAATGGCTGTTACTGAGTTGCTTTTGAGACCTTTTAAAATATGATGCATGTGTATGTTTATGTATAAAATATTTCTATATTAATACCATTTTAAATAACAGAAAGCATCAAAAAAGAATCCATGATGACTCCAGAAGCATTATGATGCAGCTTCAAAGCTCGTCTGGAAGTTCCATTTTGTAGTTGAACCTAGAGATGGTTTTAGTTTCTGGATTTTGTTTTTTAATTTCACTCCTTTCCTTTTTTTTGCATGTTAAGAGGAGACAGTGATAAAGGAATTTGCAACCCTTTACAATATGTTACTGGTTGGAACTAACCTCTGTGATCAAAACCATCTTCTCATCAGAAGAATGGTTATACCTTTCTCTCCTGCTTAGTAGCCAGTTGATTTAGCTACTTTCTTTGTTTGAGCTTGATAACACATGCTAGAACAGCAACACAGGTATTTTATTTCATCTGCTTGCATGAAAGGAAGTTTTCGTTGTATTAAAAAACATTTTTTTAAAGATGCAATATACTCAAGTGCCTCACCCAAATCCTAGGTGTTTATCTTAAAAATTTGTTAGCAAGCTTTTTAATGAACAGCTTTTTTTTTTCCAGCTTACAGAACACAGAGAGATTCGTAACACCTATGGCCTAGATTCCCTTTGTCATTGCCCGTTGTATGAAGAAGCTATGCACTTGGCAGAAGAGGGCAAAATTTATTCACGAGTGTTAAGGTATTCATTTACATCTGCTTAATTATTTTCATGGAAAGCAAGAATTAAATCATAGAATCACAGAATGGCAAGGTTGGAAGGGACCTCAAAGATCATCTAGTTCCAACCCCCTGCCATAGGCAGGGACACCTCCCACTAGCACAGGTTACTCAAGGTCTCGTCCAACCTGGCCTTGAACACCCCCAGTGAGCGAGCAGCCACACCCTCCCTGGGCAACCTGTTCCAGTGCCTCACCACCCTCACTGGAAAGAACTTCCTCCTAACATCCAGTCTAAATCTCCCCTCTGCCAGTTTAAACCCATTGCCCCTTGTCTTGTCATTACAAGACCTTGTAAATATGCTATGTAGGACTAATTCAGGTTTTAGAAGCTAACTTGCACTAGTATTTTTTCTAGGAATTAGTTGAATTTTCATAGGCTTCAGTTTTTAATTGTTTTTGAAAACTTCTCTGTTTTATATAGGACTGAAATGTTTGAATGTCTAGGAGACAGTGACTTCCTTGCCAAGCTTCATTGTATTCGACAAGCTTTTCAGGTAAATAGGAAGAAGAGTGATTTATCTGTCTCACTAAGCCTAAAGTATATAGCTTTAGATCAATACTCTACCTGTGCAAGCATTTCTGTAACATATTCTGTAATTAAATATTTTCTTGTTACTCTTACATTTCTATAAATCTAAAATGGAATATACTTGCAGGGGACTCCAAGTTTGGATTGGCTTTGGAACCTTTGTACCAAAAGCTTGTCAGGAGCTTGCCTACTATAGTAGTGGTTATAATTATAATAAATTTGATTGAAGTGTTTAAGGTTACTCAGTGTATCTTGTGAATAAATATGTCTATATTTTCTGAAACATTTTCTAGATAATTCTTTCAGAAACAGCAAACAGAATATTTCTTGCTGAAAGTGGAAGAAAAATTTTGTCTGCTTTAATTGTGAGAGCACGGAAGGTAAAAGCTTTTTTTAACCTTTTTGTTGATGTAACTACTAGAATTCACTTTCCAGAGTAAATAGACTCTCTCTCTTAAGTTTGCTTGATAGTCATTGCTTACACTCCACAGAATCCAAAGAAATTTGAAGATGTCTTTGACGAAATGATACAGTTTTTGGAACAGACCGACCACTGGGATAATACTGAAATGGAACTTGCTGCTAGAGGAGTGAGTCTCAATTTCTGAAAAATATTTTTGCCCTTAATTGTGTAAACCATAGCATCTAAAAATAAATGTTTATAGTTCAGAATTTGTGGGAAAGGCAATTCTCTTTTGTTTATATTGCTGATTTAGAGAAATGGCATTCACCACTGTAGTTTAATACTAGAAAGCATGGCATTTTTTTTTTTAACTTCTCCTTTACTGACAAAGTATCTTTACTCCTTATTTAGAACTATCACAACACTGCATATGTTGCTACAGAATTAGAATGGAGTGCATGCTGAGTTCCACTGTTGAAAGAGAAACCAACTAACTTAGCTCATGTTCTGATTTAATTTAGGTGAAAAACTTGAATTTTTATGATGTTGTTCTGGATTTTATATTAATGGATTCATTTGAAGATTTAGAAAATCCACCAATATCTATACAGAATGTAGTAAATAACCGCTGGCTAAATTCCTCTTTTAAAGAAACTGTAAGTATTTAAGTGTAATATTCATAACCAGCATCCTGTAGTACATTACAATGAGTAGTTGGTATGATCAGCATAACATCAGAGCGTGAGCATTCTGATACAAAATTTCTATGTGTGCCAAAACCGTTCTTAGGGCAATCTGTGCTTTATTTTGTTAAAGGACAAAGGAAAACCAACACTAAATCCAGCAACTTAGCATAAAGGCTGTGTATATTGTCTTGGTAATAGCATTCATTTTGAAGCAAAGAAACTATACTGGGTTTTACTGCAAAGTCCAATTCAGCCGTCAGTATGTACCTGAAATACTCCTCAGATAAAATCAAAGATTATATTAATCATGGCTCTCGTAATAGCAATTTCAAAGCTACAACTCTAGGCTCAAAATATATATGAATGATTAAGTATATTGGAGAAAGTACTTTTAACTTGTCATGCTACCTGTTCATACACTGGCACAGGTTGCCCAGGGAGGTTGTGGCTGCTCCCTCCCTGGAGGTGTTCAAGGCCAGTTTGGACAAGGCCTTGAGTGACCTGTACTAGTGGGAGGTGTCCCTGCCTATGGCAGGGGGTTGGAACTAGATGATCCTTGAGGTCCCTTCCAACCTTACCATTCTATGATTCTATGCACAAATGAGTTTTGTCAGAGAAGCAGAATTTTAGAAGGAAAGTTTCTATTGTGCACATCTTAGATAAAAGTTTTGGTTCATGTACTGGAGATAAAATACAGCACAAAGTTGCAAACAAACAAAAGTAATTCAATACAAACCAGGAACTGACATGTTGGTAACATTTAAAGTTTTTTTTTTTTTCAGGTGTGCCTGTTACAGACATACAGGCCACTGCCATAGTCAGCTGGCAGAGATACTACTGTCATTTCAATAGAGTTCTATCTATTAAATGCTAATTTTCCTTCTGTTTTTGTCTTACATTTGAAATAGTCAGTCTAGAGGAAAAACACGAAAGTAACATGCATGTATTTATTTTTTAGGTATGTGATAACATTGTGTTTTCTGAATAGTAAATTATCTTTCAGTACTGAAGGAGAATCAGATGGGGATGGTTACAAGCTATGGGGAGAAAAAGCCTAGTACCGATCTCTCTGTATTTTATTTCTTAGGTCCATATTTGGACAAAACTCTGTAGCTGAATCTGAAGCTATTGCAAGAATGTTTTCACTAAAATGTAAAAGGATATTTCAACGTGTTCACATGCTACTTTAATATCTAAAATAGTTACTTAAGTCTGAGCACACACTTTGATATATGAGAGACTGGTCCTCAGTGAGAGTTGCTAACTCTTGCAACTGTAAAATCATCCGGGTTAACAAACTACATTTTAATTAAATACAGTGTTGCAAAAGAAGGTCTGAAAATAACAAATGTGAACCATATATACAATCAGTTCTTTGCATCAGCTGATATTTTATATTTTTTAAAATGTGTGCTATCACAAGAGTGAAGAAAACAGATCTGCCAAATATAGAGATGTGGTATTCTACAGATCACTACTTTTTTCAAAATTAGCTATAATTTCTGTTCTAGTAAATTTACACTGAGGTTTGGGTGCTTTTTATTTTGTTTTTTTTTTTAACTTAGGCTGTGGCTTCAAGTTGTTGGTCAGTACTGAAGCAGAAAAGACAGCAAATGAAGGTAAGTTGCTTTGGAAACTATGTGGGCCAAAGTTACTGATTGGCTCCAAAGAATTTGAAGTTCTGTTTTGTAACCTTGCCAAAATAAATTACAGACCAACCCTTAATCCTGTAGACATGTTAGCTTAGACAAGAGGCTGCCAATTGTAGAAGCTTAAGCAATGGAGCCTTAATACCAATTTTTTTTTTTTTTTTAGCAAAAAGTTTTAGCTGAAAGATTTTTAACCTAGCTTGTCTAGTTGAACAGTGGTGACAGTAATTTCTCTGACTTAGGGCCCCAAGCATGTACCTCAGATTTTTGCAGGCCAAAGTCATTAATCTTGTATCTCACCTGTGTGCACTAGGATTCTCAACCCCATCTCCTTGCATCATCTCCACAGCTAAATAAAACTTAAGTCTTATCCCTTTACCTACTTGAAGTACCATCATCCTCACCAGCAGCAAGAGCTCTGTTGCAGCCTCCTGCACCCCTTTTCTTCTCAGTGAGGGAACTCGGAAGATCTCATAGTAGAACTCCTCTGTGCCAGCAGCTCCTTACTTCCATCTTTGGAGGATTTTATTGGATGTAGAAGGCAAATGCTCCATCTCTGTAACAGCTAGTCCAAAAGCAGAGTTGAGGCTTGCTGCAGGACAGCCATAGCCATTGAAAGTGATTTTTGCATATCACAGGTGAAGAATCTCTGCTGAAGTGATTGGCACTGACACCTTTATCTGATTCTCAGAGGAGCTAGTAACAAGACTTTCAACTGCTAAAGATTTACTTCATCACTAAAAAAAAAAAAGGAATTGCTTCCCGTGGCAGTTGTGTTTTATAAAAGGCTCTCAGCTACCATTATGTCTTAAGATCTGAGATGTTACATCCCACGTCAATGTGATTGGGAATTTTTTTTATATAAATATGTATTTTTCTACACTCATGTTATATAAGTGGATTATATCCCTTTATTATCCCACATGTTACAGCAACCTATTATTTTCATCCCTGTTTCAATGCACAACTACCTTACTCTGTAGTTCCTTTCTATACTGAAGTCTCTCTCTGTCTGAGTTTGTAAGTGTGTGGATAAATTTTACTCCTTGGGACTAGTTTCATCAGTGCTGCTGGAGTCATTCAAAAGCAGGTAAGTTAAGCATCATGGAAGTCTTTGTAAGCAAGAGACTAACAGTACTACAAGGAGTTTGATGGACTTAAATATACTTAAGTGTATTTAGTTCTTTATGTGGTATTTTATGTTTTAATTTACGATTCACTTATACTTTATAACCTTGGTTGCGTTATAGAGTAATAAAAATTATGCATATATGTTCATGAGCATATAAAATAAACTGTACATTCAGATGTGATAAATTTATACTCTGCTGTATTCTCTGAGCACCTTTAAGTTGTAAAAATAACCAGATGGACATTCACAGATGTTTTTCTTGAGCCTTAAAGATGAATTCTTGTAAGGTGTATGTTTTTCCATTCAGGTTGCTTCCCTTTTTTTGCCAGTTTCAGCTACACCTAGTGTACAAGAGCTCTCAATCAAGAATAACTGAATAGAACTATCTGGTCTGTCAAGTGGAAGTCAGCATAGATTGTTCATGATCTTTTGGTGCTTGTAGAAGTGAAAACGTTTTGGTTCAGAAAGACCTTTAAGATCATCAAATCCATTATGCCTATACATGATAAAATAAAATGTACCACTGAAGTAAAAATCCAGACACTTGTTTAGTATAGTGACCCTATAACTTAAAGGAGTTCAGAGTTAACACAGCCCTGAAGTAGTGAGTGCTTTAGGCTCTTCTGAAGACTTAATTTTATAAATTTAGTGTAAATTGTCTGTGTAACTTTTTTGTCTACAATTTTTACATCACCAGGTGCCTGATGGATTTTTTGCACATTTCTATGCTATATGTGAACATATCAGCCCTGTTTTGGCGTGGGGCTTTCTGGGCCCTAGAAATTCCCTTTATGACCTGTGCTGCTTCTTCAAGGTGTGCAATTTTTCTTTTTAATTACTGCTTATCTGAATTAAAAAAAAAAAAAAAAACTAGGATCTTATTTATAGATAGATACACATTTTCATAGAATCATAGAATGGTAAGGTTGGAAGGGACCTCAAAGATCATCTAGTTCCAACCCCCTGCCATAGCCAGGGACACCTCCCACTAGTACAGGTTACTCAAGGCCTTGTCCAACCTGGCCTTGAACGCCTCCAGGGAGGGAGCAGCCACAACCTCCGTAGGCAACCTGTTCCAGTGCCTCTCCACCCTCTCTGGAAAGAACTTCCTCCTAACATCCAGTTTAAATCTCCCCTCTGCCAGTTTAAACCCATACTAATAACCCATTTTCCTAAGTTTAATAGTAAGAAATTATCAAAAGAAGTATTTTTGTATTGGATTTTTTTTTTTAAGCAAAAAAGCCTTGTTTTGTGAAGTCTCTTTTAGTGCATTTCTGTCTTAGGTCCAGAGAATGTAGAACTGGCTGATGTGGGGGAACATGTAAAGGAAATCTCTAGCATTGCATATTGTTGTTGTCTTCTAAGTCAATACAAGTTTTTTCTTCTTTTTTTCCCCTGCTAGGATCAAGTGCTTTTCTTCCTCAAAGACATTTTTGATTTTGAAAAGGTGAGATACTCAACTATGGAGAGTTTGGCTGAGGATCTTATGCAACTCTTAATCAGACACACAGAACTTCTAATGGCCTATCTTGGAGCAGATTCACTAAGACACGTTAGTGCTTGTGTAAGTGGTCATGGGCATGTCATGGCCAGTGGTCTCTTGGAAGCAAAAGTACAGTAAGCTTAAAATCCATGCCAGCTGAAACGGGAGAGCGCCTTAGACGTACTCCTTCCCACCTTGCTCCCTAACGTGGAAGCTCTGGTTGCTGTTAGTGAGCAAGCAGCTGAAATTGTATCATGTGGCTAAATATGGAAAAGGACTCAGGGAGGTTAAATGTACATCTATGAAAAGAACAGGTGAGCATATTATTGTATATACCTAAATTAAGTTTGCAGCTCAGCTGTCACAGTATTTATACCTAGTGTATCCCAAAGCTTTTTTTCTGTAATATTTGGGTAAAGTTTATTTATGAAATACTGTACTTTTGCACAGATAATTTGTAAAGTGAAGCTGATGGAGTTGTTTTCTTTAAAGGCTTATAGTGCAAAATGTTCATTGCAGAGTCTCCAAATCATTCTGTGTTCTAGATATAGAAGGTGTTTGGACTGGGCTATATGCAGCCTCTGCTTCATGTGACATGTGCAATAGAGTAATCACACTCACAAAACTAAACGTGTTGCCACTGCCTTGAAACTACATTTGTGTGGGTGTAAGCAGTCATTTTGCACTAAAGTGTAATAGAGTGATGCAGGAATGACCTACAGTATGCATTTTTTTACTTCATTTTGTTTTAAAATATCTAAACATCACGAAGGTGTTGGAGAGTACTTTTATTTAAAAAAAGCTATGCTAACTTCACCAATTAATTTTAAAACTTTCCTTTTTTCTAAAACTTAACTACTTTATACAGTGGTGGTAAAAAAATACCATTCTCAGTTCATATGTAGCATTTCAAGATATATTTTTAAATAACAGTGTGAGATGTCTGATGAGATTTGTTAATCAGGAAACACAATCAAAGGCAGTGTTTTATAATTAAAAACATTTCAGTCTTCCTCCCTTCCTTGTAGGAAGTCAGATGTGTACTTAAGAGGAACTTGAAGCAATTGTGGCAATCTATGTGCACTGCAAAACTGTGGCTCAGGGTATGGAACCCTATGGAAATTTAGGTAGGAGCACAGCACAGTTAAGAAGGCATGAGAGAACTTGAAGTATCATTTTATTTTCCCCCGTGCTAGAGGTAATAAATAGTGATGATCTAAAATCTCCCAGTTTCTGTAAGCTGAAACAACGTTTCACATTAGCTTAGGCTCTTAAACTACACTGACATGTGCTTTGCCACACAAAGCCAGCCCACAAGAATCTGTCCTGTATCAAGTAACACACAGTAAGTAATTACAGAGCAATTCTAAATATTCAGATATTTGAGAAGCACGTTGTTAAAAATCTAGCATACTGCAACAAACTTCGGCTACAAACATTTCAACTTCTGTGGCAAACAGAACCCAAAAAGTTGGTGTCTGAAGGGGAGGCCCTGTGTAATTCCATAGATTTTACTGAAGCCAACATTTTGCTCCTTTGTTGTACTCATTTGATAAATACAGTAATTATGGAAATTTGTCATATGGCTTGTGTGAAATGCCAAATGATTGTAGTTTATTAAAGAAAAAAAGTGTACTTTGATGTGTAATAAACCAGAAATTGCAAATCCTGTTGTTGGCCTATTTACACCACTTGGGTTACTGAACTGGGCACAATGCTCCACGCTTCTTTTTTTTTCTGTGAAGTTTGTCTTTGCAATACTGGAATGTGAAGTTCTTTTCACCCAACTCACTTAGCTTAAACTTACTTACCTGCTCAAACATATCTGTATTCTGGCAGCTTTCTGCAAGTCTGTGAATGAGATTACATGGAACGGGTCTGGTGTCTCGTTGGGTTCAGAATGAACAAGAATACCTGAAAATAGAAGGAACAGAGGAAATTATGTATTCTACAGGAAATGTATGACCTGGAGGTTGCAATGTGTCTGCTGTGGTTTGTATGAACTAATAAAATGATAGGAAGAAAATTACACCTTAACATTCATCACAGGAAAACAGAAATTAGCTTTTTCACAGAAGTAAATGCATATTTGAGTAACTTTCCTATTATTTATGAAAAAGTCTTGAAGGGCAGCAGCATTGCACATGAGATTATAATTTAAAAGTCTATGTTTTGTTGAAACTGAAATTGTTTTTCTTTTAAACAGAAGAATAGAAAAAAAGTCTAATGAAACACTGAAATATTTAGAAAGTGGGGGAGAACCTGATACTATCTGTCTTAAATAAATGTATCTCTTTAAGAACAGGAGCACTTCCATGTACTCAGAGCTCTCAAAAGCTCATACAATCAGGTTGGAAATGGAACTGATTGTATTTCCCATCCAAAATAATGCTGTAAGTTACTACCAGCAAACAATTGACTCAGGAACAGTTAAGAAGAAAGGGACAAAGCTATAAATTTAATAGGGAGATAGCTTTCTCTTTTTAACACAGAACTGGCATCAGTTGTATTACAACCTAGGGTTTACATACCTTGGCTGGAAGCTGTGTACAGAATAGCTGTTGGTAAGCAGCCATATGGCTTAAGGATTTCAGAAGTCCACTATCTTTGAAAACACAAGTGCCAGAGCTATACTTGAAGCAGCATGATGCAATTCTACTTCAGTGAATTCATAATCAAAATAAGAATTTAGTTTATAGTATCTAAATTTTAAAGTAGTTTTGAATGCCACTTCCCATGCTAATAAGAACTTAGCTAGATTTAAAAGCCATCCTTTTCTGCCATAACTGTGCTCCCAAGGTCAGAAATACTGAGTGGGGAGGGATTATATAGGAGTCAATTATTTGTATCATTTGTAGCTTAGTTGTGATAATGTTCTCACTTTTAATGTGTTCTTGATTATTATACTTTAGTAGTGTTTGGTTACCAACAAACTGAACGTGTCAAATCAAGTGGCAGAGTGAATGTATTTGGGAACTTTTTCTTGCCTAAGTGAACCACAGCTCTGTTGCTCATGTGACCATGTCTAAAACTTCAACTGGCACAATTCTTGAAATCTAATGCAAAATAATTTAATATGGCAGGAATTTTGATACCAGTTAGCCATCCTGGAATTGGAATTTGCCCCCTGGGAAAAAAAAAATCCCCAACTATCACAAAATATAAATTAAAAAAAATAGTTTTTAAGGTATCCTGTTTAAACTGATTGTGTCAACCTGTTTAATTCTGCTTATATTAAATGGCTCACAGCACTGATAAATCTTTAAGCCACAGGCAAATCATCCAACAAAAATCAAAGTTTCTAAACTTCTGGAAGTCAAAAATTGATTCAGACAGACACCTTCATAAATGAAGAAACCCCCATTATAAGGAAGGCTGCAGTTACTTGCAGGCATGATGCAGGTGAAGTACAGGCAAGTGGTGTGACACAGGCAGTAGCTGATCAGATGGAGAGAGCCCTGCTTTGTGGTGCTAACCAGAATGGTTTGGTTGCTTACCTTACCCTATGGCAAACTGTTGCTTCTTTTTCTAAGTTTAGGAGATGAGTTCTCTCAGGGTCGTTCTCAAGCCAAACTGCTAAAGTGAGCTCCAGTTATGGAGTAAGACTTCCTTTGTGGAGTAATGGAAAAGATAAAGTGTTTAATCCTTACTGCTGTTGAAGGGTAATGTATATATGCTTTGATCTGTTTTATGTGTAGTACATGTTCACCCTCTGAAAGCTGTTATTTTACTGACAGTTGAAAGCCCTACCCTAACTGAAGCCTCTGCTTCAGACATGCGCGTACAGCTATTTTGAGGGTGGCACTGGGGGGAAAGTTCCGGCGCTGTCCTTCAAAAGACAAACACGTTTTAACTTTGGCGGCCGTCGTTCAGATGTGCAACGCCTCAGTCATGTCGTTATCGTCCTAGTATTTATAATTCCACTGAAAGTTAGGCTCCAGAGGGGCCGACACAAGTGAGATAGGGAAGAAGGAAAAGTTCGGCACTGGGGACCTTGCAGTTGAACATGTAGGGAACAAGTCACCCGTAAGCAGAAGAAGGAATGCAGTCAAATGCAATAAAATCGTGCTTCTGCCTCTGCTTCCAAAGTTTCCAGAGAAAGGCGCTGCCTTACACGAGTGTACTGTGTCTGGCAGTCTGGCACTACCTCGGTTCCGCTCCATCAGCTCCCTGTCACATTACTATTATTAGTTGATTGCTCTCCATGTGCCATAAAACGACCTCAGACCCGACCACCGCAGGTATAAAACTCGCCGCTGGCAGGGCAGGAACTAGTGGCGGCGGAGCGCTCTGTGCGAGGCCGCGCTTCTGGCCAGCTCCGCTTTGGGGCCGGGAGGCGAGCGCGGAGGTTTGCGCAGTCTGCGGTACTTGTAAGTACGGGTGCTAACGAGTCCCTGCGGCGGCGGGACCCAGCCGCTACCCGAGGCCGTGATTGCTGCACATGTGGCCGTTAAAGCGCGGGAGGCAATAGCGAGCGGGTGGCGAAGGCTGCGGAGCAGCAGGGTCCTCGTCCCTTTTCCGCTGGCAGCAGTCGCGAAGCCCTTTCCTTGCCCTGCGGCAGCAACGGCGAGCCCAGAAGCGCGTTAGCGGGGAGTCGGTTTCACCCCCACCTCCCCTGTTATTTATAGCTCCGTGGTGCTTCCAGCCCAAAATAAGCCTGTTGGCGCGGGCGGCTGTCCGGGGGGCTGAGGGGGGGTGCCGGGGCGGCCGGGCTGTGCCCCCCGCCGCGGTGAGGGGCTGGGCATGGCGTGCCGAGCCGCGCCGCAAGTCTGGGGCCGAGGCGGGCCGGGCCGGGCCGACACAGCTGCCGCGGCGCGGGGCTCGCCTGGAATGCGGGTGCTGGCCGCACGTCGCGACTTTTATGGAAACTTGCAGCGCCGGAGCGGCGGCCGCAGCCAAGGGGCGCTCCGCAGCCGTCAGCCCGCCCGCCGGGACCACGCCGAGCCGCAGCTGCGGGGCAGCGCTCACAGGTAAGAGCGGCTCTGCCGGCCGCGGAGGAGAGAGCGGGCTGCGGCGAGCTTCCCGGCCCCGCATCGCCCTCAGCAGCGCACAGTCCGCCGCGCGCTGCTGCCCGGCTCCCTCGTCGTGTGGCAGAGCGCAGGCCGACTGCTAGCTCGCTGTCCCTCCGCGCCCCTCAGCGGGACCCGCTGCAGAGCGGCATCTCCTTCCGCCACCGGGGAGCCTACTCCGTCGGCCTCGGTTTCACAGCCCTGGTGGCTCATTGCCCCCTGGGGTGGCAGGGCCGAGTCGTGGCTCGGGACCCCGGCACTCTGTCGGGAGATGCAGCCCCTTTCCCAGCGCGGCCCCAGTGGGCAGGGCTCGGTGGCCAAGAGCAGCCGTCAAGCTCCCTCGGTTGGGGTGGCAGCCAGAGGGGCAAGAGCCTGAAGGTGGTAAGGGGTTAAGGGGTAACGGGATATGTCGAAGGAAGCTTCCAGCGGCCGCCAACGCTGCCTCCCTGCGGGCAAAGGACCCCTCATCATCCGGGCAGGGGCTGGACGCGGGCTCTGCGCTGCTCTGTCCGCGGGTGCAACTCGTAGCTGAGTTTAATGTAAATGAATGCAGGCAGAGCTTGCGCCACCGGGAGTTCCGCCGAGTCCCGCCAGTATTAGCGCTCCCACTCGCCCCGCGAGAGGCGACCCAGGGCAAGCTGGAGCCAGCCCCGGCAGCCAGTGGGGTTTGGTGCTGGCACGAGGTGTGGGGTGTGTGTGGAGGGGCGATGTCAGCCCACCTCTCTGCGGTATGCCTTCAGTAAAAGTTATTTAGAAATCTCCTATGTTCATAAACCATGTCTCTACATAAAGAGGAGTCCGATTTTGTTACTGTGGTCTTCAGCAAAGGCACATTGAGTGCGTTTGGAATTCAGCAGCATCCTGGATGATGATTGTAAAGCAGTACAGCTTGAAAGAAAATATTTGGCTTCTGGGACAGCTTATAAATAATTTATTATTCCGTTTGTTTTAAGTAAATAAGAGCTTTTGCTAACACAATAAACATCCTTGGGAAAAAAAACCCAGCAACTTGGTGTTTTGAAAATTAATCAGCAAGTAGTGACATGCTAGAAAATGCAGTATTCTTCACCTTAGATATCAGGTCTTAAGAGACTTTAAGATCTCTTAGAAAAAAATGTCCAGTTAAATGAAATGGTAAAATAAATAGTCTTCTAGGAGAGCCAACTGTATTAAGGAACCTACAGAAGTATGAGAACATGGCTAATACATGTAGAAAAGCCTAGTCTGGTGAAATAAGTGGGTAGATGGTTTGAAACATACCTAAGAAATACCTCCTCTAACTGCTTTTGGAATATTTTAAATTAGTAGTTTCCTCAGTGAAAGAAATCTGACAATCTTTCACTATACTTGGATATTCAGCTTTGCAACTTCTTTAGCATGGCATGTTGAGCTCTCTGGAAGCTAGCTGTGGGAAAAGGGAGGTGAAGGTTAACGATGAACAGTTGGGGAAGAAGTAGTGTCCCTTTTCTGTGCACTGATGGCAGCCATACCTGCTTAGATGAAGGTATTATGCATAATCTGTCTTTTAGAGGCATCAGGCTACCAGCAGAGTAGGGTTGGTCAAGTGGAAGCAGCAGCTTATCTCCATGAAGCTGGGAGATCTCTCCTTTGTGGCAGAGGCATAGCACGGGCACAGTGGTGACCATGGTGTTTCAGTCTGACTGTGAGGATTTCAGAGAAGAGGCAGATAGGCTGTGTCCAGTCATCAGAGAAGGGAAGAAGCAAATCGACGTAGTGATTCATCTCTAGTATTTTATCTCACATTTCAGTAGCCTGATCTCTGAAGTCCTGTCAGTGAAGTCAACAAGCATTGAGCTTGAATGGTGCTTGTTTCTCTTCAGCTGCTGTTATACAGCAAGAAATGAAGGAACTGAAGCATGGGCAAATTATGTTGTTTTTTCTCTTGGGGACTTGGTTTGCAATTTACTGCTGCCCAGGATTAGGATGAGAAGCTATCTTCAAATGTGAAATCATGGGCCAGAAGATCTCAGCAGAGTTTCCTCCATAATAGAGCAGTCTCTCAGTCCCAACTGTGTTTGCTCTGGAGCCTGTGTACCTCATAGTAGTATCTGAAGAGAGTAAGGAGTTAATGGGCAGACCTTTTGTACAGAGAAGGGTGATTTTTTTTTTTGTTTTTAACACACCAGTTGGACTGCATGGCACTGTTACATTCTTGGTATTTATAGTTAGATAGACATAGAAGATACCCTCTATAATAAATACATTTTCATATTTGTGAGGACTACTGTGAGACTCAATAAATGTTGAAGTGCAATGAATTCAAAGATTGAGGAAGAGATCGTGTGTGAAATTGTCTGGATCAATCATCAGTAAGCATTCTAGTCTTTAAAGACTTAAGGAAATAGAAGCAAAAGAAAGTAATCTTGTACTTTTCAATCAGCTGGTGTTCATTGTCATAACTCATTGGCTTCAGTGAAGCTGGTGGTTTGTGCCAGTTCAGGATCTTCCCCTGTGTGTGGTAATTCCAGTTGCTACTTTAGTATCTGTAATTTAGTGCAACTGGTAGTGTCACTGCAGACAAGCTACAATGAGAAAGTAGATGATGAACATAATTCTCTTTTCCTTCCTCCTTCCAGTTTTGTTTAGTGCTTTGTTAAATATTTTAACACCTTGGGCTGCCTTTTCTGCTCCTAAGTGTTTTGGCTGCAAGTAGCAAATTTCCAACTCTCACAATATGTTTTTCTTATATAACGGAGTCTTCCCTGCAAGTGGATCACAAAGAGGAGACAGATGGTAAACGTAACTTAGACTGTGCTGTGTAGGGCTTATTTATAACTCACAGTAGCCATAGGACAGCAGAGGGGCTCCTGAAAGGAGAACACCCACGTGGGAAGGAGACTTTTTAAACAATCCTGGCTTCCTACTCCTGTTCTAAAGAGAAGCGTTTGCTTCAGGAGAATGCTGCTATTTTTCTATGTCTCATGTGAGGATGTTAAGCATACCCAAGATTTTTTTATGTTTTCAAATGAAAGGCAATTTTATTATTTATGGAAGATGATTTTTTTTTTGTAACTCACTAAAGCTGCACAACCTGTTTGCATCGAGGATTCTGACTTCCTTTCAGAAATGGAAATGAATTCAATTTAAGGAGATGGATTTGGGGACTCGTGAGCCATCGAACCATCTGTGTCCTCTTAATGGTTTTCTTTGTTAACTTTATTTTGCCTAAAGTAATGTTTTAGGGAGTCTGCTTGAAAAGTTGTAACAAATCAAGACCTCTCTGAGGCAACAGCTTACCCATTTACAACAAATAGGATGCTTTGAAACAGTTTTGTTTGCTTGCTTGTTTTACAGAGTATTTCTAACCTACCATCTAGTTTCCTGTGTATTATTTAAGTTTTGTCTTGAAAACTTCTTAGAATTGCTCTCTGCATTACAGCTAGTCAATTCATTCTAGTAAATACATTTTATCTTCCATTCATTCCCAGAGGTAGAACTGTTGATCAAAGGATAGAGGCTCAATTTCTCTTCTAGGAAAAAGCTCAGTGTAGACATCCTTTGAAAGTGGAACTGTAATACAGTACTTCCAGTATAAACATTTTAGCAGCAGACTAACATTTCCTGAGATAGTTTGTTTAATCACAGGAAAGGTAAAATGTGGAGAGGGGAGGAAAAATAAGATTACTATCATGTGAATGCTAGGGCGATGAGACTGGATAGGCAAACAAAAGCCTAGCAATGAGCTGAATTAATTTTTTGATCATGGTTATGATCTGGAATTTTTCTGAGTTGAAAGGTTCAGCATTTTGTTTTTGTTTTTTTTTGAGATATGTTGGTCTTGGTAAATAAAAGACTGAATTCTCAGATTGGGGAGTTTCAGAATAGGAGGACATCTCTTATGAAGTACATATATAAGCAGACTCTTGTTTCCTCAAGGAATAAGCATTTACTTGTATTATATGAACTCTAGTAAAAGTCTAACTACAAGTGTGTTGGCATTACATATATATAGATCTATCTCTCTCTCTCTTATATATATATATATATATATAATAAAGATATAACTAGTCTGTCCCAAAATGGGATTAGCAGGTCAAGGTTTCATGAGTTGGAAAATTTATTGCCACTTATTTTGTGCAAAGCTATTGGCTGATGATGGAGGCACTGTTCTTTCCATGATTTGTTGGTACCAGGACTTCATGACTTAACCACCTCAGTGTCCACAGCAGCAATACATTGACTGTGTGGATCCTCTTCTAATGATAAAGCAGATACAAAGGACCTTCAGTCCACTGTTGTTTCTGAAGCAGTGATCACTGACTCACAAACTTAACCCAAAACTCAAGGAGTGCTTTTTGGTGTGTGTGTGGGTTTTTTTGTTGTGTTTTTTTTTCTTTTTTTTTTCCATGGAAGATTCTAGATTGTCTTTATTGGAAATTATTCAGTTGCCTTGAGAGGTCCTGCTGCTGTTCCTACTGAAGGTTTAATTGCCACAGATAGGGATGAAAGTGTAAATATGGGTGGTATCATGTTTAGTAATGCCCTACTGTTTTATATCTGTATCTTTCAGCATCAAAGTTAGAGGTAGGATGACTTGCAGATACAAAATGTCTTAGAGCCAGCTGGCTAACCTTCAAGCATATTAAGAGTTTGTGATGCTAGAGAACTGGAAAGTAGCCTAAAGTAATAGTAGATATGGCAATATTCCAAATGAAGAATTGGATCTGCCATCTTGAAGGTCCACAGCCTGTTGGACTGGCACATTTTTGGAAGTTCAGACAGCANAAAGGTAAAATGTGGAGAGGGGAGGAAAAATAAGATTACTATCATGTGAATGCTAGGGCGATGAGACTGGATAGGCAAACAAAAGCCTAGCAATGAGCTGAATTAATTTTTTGATCATGGTTATGATCTGGAATTTTTCTGAGTTGAAAGGTTCAGCATTTTGTTTTTGTTTTTTTTTTGAGATATGTTGGTCTTGGTAAATAAAATAGACTGAATTCTCAGATTGGGGAGTTTCAGAATAGGAGGACATCTCTTATGAAGTACATATATAAGCAGACTCTTGTTTCCTCAAGGAATAAGCATTTACTTGTATTATATGAACTCTAGTAAAAGTCTAACTACAAGTGTGTTGGCATTACATATATATAGATCTATCTCTCTCTCTCTTATATATATATATATATATATAATAAAGATATAACTAGTCTGTCCCAAAATGGGATTAGCAGGTCAAGGTTTCATGAGTTGGAAAATTTATTGCCACTTATTTTGTGCAAAGCTATTGGCTGATGATGGAGGCACTGTTCTTTCCATGATTTGTTGGTACCAGGACTTCATGACTTAACCACCTCAGTGTCCACAGCAGCAATACATTGACTGTGTGGATCCTCTTCTAATGATAAAGCAGATACAAAGGACCTTCAGTCCACTGTTGTTTCTGAAGCAGTGATCACTGACTCACAAACTTAACCCAAAACTCAAGGAGTGCTTTTTGGTGTGTGTGTGGGTTTTTTTGTTGTGTTTTTTTTTCTTTTTTTTTTCCATGGAAGATTCTAGATTGTCTTTATTGGAAATTATTCAGTTGCCTTGAGAGGTCCTGCTGCTGTTCCTACTGAAGGTTTAATTGCCACAGATAGGGATGAAAGTGTAAATATGGGTGGTATCATGTTTAGTAATGCCCTACTGTTTTATATCTGTATCTTTCAGCATCAAAGTTAGAGGTAGGATGACTTGCAGATACAAAATGTCTTAGAGCCAGCTGGCTAACCTTCAAGCATATTAAGAGTTTGTGATGCTAGAGAACTGGAAAGTAGCCTAAAGTAATAGTAGATATGGCAATATTCCAAATGAAGAATTGGATCTGCCATCTTGAAGGTCCACAGCCTGTTGGACTGGCACATTTTTGGAAGTTCAGACAGCAGGAATTTGGGGGGAAAAAAAATCTTCCAACATTTGCACTTCTAAAGAAAATTTCATTTTTATTGTTTGAGGGTAGGTCTTGCTGCTGTCAGCAATCTTGGTGACACTATCAAAGGGATTCACACAATTAGAGGTATCTGAAAGGTTCAAGACAAAGGGATCCAAAAGCTAAGTAATGTTCTCAGCCTTGTGAACAGTCTTCTTCCTACACTTAATTATACCTAACAAATTAGACTTTGAAATAGTCAGTTTTCAAATTATTTTGAGATAAAGCCATATAAACAAGAGTATGTTGCTGTGAAGGTTAGCAGCAATATTCACTAGAGATATTAAAGTGAAATGGAATTCCTTACAAAAGACTACCTTTGGGACTGCTCCAGCCCCTGGCTGTCTCCCAAGCTACTTCAGTGCATGAATTGTACCAATGCATGATGTCCCTTTGTTTTCTGATGGGTTCATGCAAGAAACCTTTCATTCAGCTTCTGTGTTGCAAGTGCAAGGCTAAAGGCTATCAGCCACAAGAAGAGATGAAGAAATTAGAAAATCAGAGTAGCAAAAGAGTAGAGAAGGACTTCTCTATGACCTGCATAGAAAAATGAGGAAGCTCAGACATTTTAATTAGTTTTAAATCCACGCTGATCACAATGGGGATTTTACTTATATGCATGGAATAAGATAAAACTTACAAAGATGTGCAAACCCAAAAAACACATATTAAAATGTGGAGGGAAAAACATCTCAAGGTATCTAAGAATGTCATTCAGTCTGCATAGCTACAGTAGCACCAGTGAGCACAGCTGATGTTAGTGTACTTTTTAGGAGCTTGTATGACAACTTTTAATGTTTATTACTTTTATCACCACATAAAAATTCTTATGTTTATGTTTGTAATTAGGAGTTAGAGAACTCGAAAGCTAAGAACTAATAACAACTTAACTTTCTGTATGACTGAATGCCCTGACTTCAATTCTTCAATCCCCTTCTAGTAGTTAGCTACTTCTAGCCTTTTTACTTTGGATGTGTGTGCAACACACTTGGGTAATGAGTTTTCAGGCTTGCCTATGACTCAAGGCACTGGTACAGCACAGACTCCAGTGGCACTGAAGTCATGTCCTGATTGCCATCCTCCCCCAAACTCTGACAGACCTGATGATTGTAAAGAAAAGGAAATAAAAGCCCCAAGAAGCTTGCCCTGAACATGAAGTACCTTTCTGTTGTGCTCCTAATCTATACAGTGTGATTTAACATTTGTAATCCCTTTTCCCTTAAAAAATGTGGTGCAATTTCCAGCCCACAATTAAATTAGAGAAATGCTTTGTCTAAGGTATGTATGTGGCTCTCCTAACTCATTTCAGCTATTAGCGCTAGTTTTTCCTAGAATAGCCCTAGGAAGAAGGAAAGCATTATTTTGTATTCCCATACTGGGTGAAGAGCAGAGATTGTTGCCAGCTTGGCCAAGACTGAAGCAAGAGCATTCACCCAGGCAGGAGATCCAACTGCATCTCTGGCACGCAGGTAGGTCCCCCAGTCACCAGGACGTCTTTCTTCCTGTCAGCCCTATAAAAGTGAAGCAGCATCTCCCAGAGGCTGTGAGGGTTTGGCCTGAGCATGCTGCAAGCTTCATGCAGCCTCAGCTGAGTGGAGTGGAGCATGGAGGTGCAGAGCACATTCCTTTCTGCTAGCTGAGAAAAACAGGTTTGCAGCACACCGGCCGGGGCAGCCAGAGCTTGGATCCAAGATTGGGTTGAGTTGTGGTTTGGTTTTTTTTTTTTTCCTCGTTTAAATGGAAATTAAAACCCAATATCTATCTCTATATAGAGGAGTTATGAGCACGAATAGTGAATCACAAGCTTGTTCTTTTAATTACTCCTGCATACTTAGAACCTATTCATGTGTTCAAGAGCCTCAAAGGACCAAATGAAATTGTGATATGTTGATTTCAGCCTATGCAAACTTACTTACAGGAAGATGGTTAAAGCATCATTTAAAAGGAAAGAAAGGAATCTAACTACAACTGTTTCTTTCAGGTAGAAACTGAAAGCAATCTTAAACATACCAGGTGCAGAGCACAATACAGTAGCCATGAATGACATTGCACAGAAAACTGAGGTATGTACCAATTTTGATATAATCAAAGTAATACGGTAATTTACAACTGATGCTTGCAAAAAGAGTAATTTCAAACAACTGTAAAAGACAAATGATTATACAGGAGATCTGCTGATATTGCTATTATTTTAATACAATGGAAGGACACTGGAAAGCAGCTTAAGGAAATGATCTGATTTCATAGAATCTGTGAAATATGTTCTTACTGTTGATATAAAAAAAGCAACCAATGTGAAGGAAGAAAGCAAAATGAAAGTAACAAAATATGAAGGAACTTTAAATGTTGGAAGGGAAATTCAGAACAAAATCCACATCTAAGTCTACAATGTAAATATTAAGCTACTTGAAATATTTCTTCTGTGGAGACTCACTGAACAACAGGAACAATAACAGGAATAAAAGCTATTGGTTTAGATTGAAAATGTGAAACACTGAATGTTTTCAGCCATTTTTTCCAGCATTTCTATAGTCATTACAGTAAAAACAGAGAAAACCTCCCAGCAGTTACAAAAAGTGGGAGCATCTCTTACTGTTTGGACACAGAGAGAGTAAGCATTGATAAAGAAGTGTCCATTAGCTGTGTTGATACCAGAGTCCTGCAAGTCAAGTGGGCTTGAGTTTCTTTAAATGTTATAAAAAAGTATATACAGTAATGGATGTTTTAAATGAACAAGTAATTCTATTTATGTAAAACCCATATAGGCTGTTGAAGTGTTGCAGAAGGAAACATGCATATTGTATAAGTCTGTGTCTTTATATCTGTTTTATATGCTAGGGGTAGAAAGGCTCTTTGGTGACTGCTTATGATAGAAAGCAACAATATATATTTGCATCTTTTTTTTTTAAAGCTGTAGCATTTGAAAATGTGCATTCACATAATTCATATACTTTGTTATGCAGCTATTCAGTACACTTACATATACTTCAACTGTAATACAATGCTAGATGTTGTTTTGGATATTTTAGAATTTATTTATGAACAAATAGGATGATGCTTAATTGATGATGGCTAGTGGCACAAAGTTCATAATCACAAATGCATTTCTGTTTTATGTTCTTACATTCTTTCTAATCCAATCTATCAGAATATTTCTGTCCATCTGTTTCAACATTCTTATCTTCATTTCTTCTTTATCTTCACCAAGATTCTACTCTCTTCATCTAAACCCGTCCAAAAATCCTATGTGCCCAAGCTTCACAAGGGTGATGTAAAGGATAAATTTGAAGCTATGCAGAAAGCAAGGGAAGAAAGAAATCAAAGGAGATCTAGAGATGAAAAGCAAAGAAGAAAAGAACAATATGTTAGAGAGAGAGAATGGAACAGGAGGAAGCAGGAGGTTATTTTCTTTGCAAATATTTTGTGTTATTTGAATATTTAACATTATATGTGAAAATCCTTTCACATTATTTTAAGACAATAATATTAGAATTTTTAAGGGATAAAGACAGTTTACTTTCTGTGTTTCATCAACTAGATGAAAGAACTGCTTGGATCTGATGAAGATGATGAAGCAAAATCATCTAAAACAGAAAAAGGTTACGTTCCAAAGCTAATAGGTAAGAGACACTAATAGGTAAGGGACTGTAAAGACTATGTAATTCATTAGGTGAGTATTGGATGCAAGCACTGGACTGTACTTCATATTCACAGGAACAGTTAAAGGCAAGTTTGCAGAAATGGAGAAGCAAAGGCAAGAAGAAGAAAGAAAAAGAACAGAGGAAGAAAGAAAGCGCAGAATTGAACAAGACATGATTGAGAAAAGAAAAATTCAAAGAGAACTGGCAAAAAAAGCACAGGAGGTATGTTCATCTGGTCACAGCAGTCAGGATGTGGTTGTAAACAATACAATTAAAGCATTTGGTATTGGTCAGAAGGATTCCATCTTAAGAGTTCTGATGATAGAAAAGTACATGGGAGATGCTCCACATGGGGAATCATGTTTGGAGAATCTTCACCTCTGTGAAAAATTGTGACGTGCTAAACCTGAATTATAGTTGAAACCATGCAGGCATAAACCTGCCCGAAATGTGAATCAGGCACAAATTTTGGTGTCATGCATACAAGATTTATAGAATTTACTGAACTAATTTGAAAATGTTTTTAACTATTACTAACTCTTACTTTAGATATTTTTTGTTTATATATTAGTGAATGCAGTTCAGTGATAGATGAAACTAAGATAAATAAGAAGAAACAAGAAAATGCCATCGGCAGGCAAAAATGAGAAGATATTAATGCATTAAAAAACAATTTTTGAATATCCAGATCATGTTTTTTTTCTTTGCCACTTTGTGAATCTTTATTGTACATATATTTACACGTGTGTATATGTAGCCATACATGTGTATATACACACACACACGTGTATATATGTGTACAAATTCCAATTGTTGTCAATGCCATTAAAGCAGATTTTGTTTTCCATAGTTTTGCATTGAGATATCACATTTAATTCCTTTTTAAAGCTTCCTTCAGTGCTGCAAATACTGCAGTGAGTGAGTATCTGAATGATAGCCTAGAATTATAAGAGAATGTTTATTTAACTAAAAAGTAGGACTTAATTTAGGTTTCTTTTTGTTGTAAGAAAACGGTGCTGTAGGATACCTGAGTTTTCAACAAGGACTTGGATAGCATTTTCTGCTAAGACCTTTGACATTGTTAAAACTGCACTTTTACATGGAAGTGGATTTAGCAGATATTTAATTTACTCTGAAAGGCATCTACATATGATGTAGAAGTTTAAAGAGTGTGCTAGTTTTTGGTGAGTAACATATGAAGACACTGTATGAAGTAAATACAGCAATAGGATTTTTGCAGGAGTAAAAGGGAAGACAGTGTCACTTGAATGAGAAATAATCAATGGTCTTGCTTTAGCTTTTTTGTTTTATACAACTCTGGAATGCTTAACTGAAGAATGACATCTAAAGTTCTTGGTTCATCACTGAAGAGTAAAAATGCTTTAGCATATTTTGTGTGATGTTTTATGCCATATTCCCTCTTCCTCAACCAGATAACCTATCTGAAATATTCCAGCAAAGGTTCAATCATTATCACCTCCTTGAATTTAAATGCTACAAACATATCACTGCTACCAAAAAAAAAAAAAAGAAAAAAAAAAAGAAAAAAAGAATTTCCAGTTCTGTGTTTGCAAATCTAAGGCAAAGAGCCAAAGTAATGTAATCCTATGAAATTCTCATTTAATAGATTGATGACTTTAACAATACGGGAACTGAATCAGCAGCTGAGGTAATCAGATTTTTTTAAAGAAATGTTCACCTACTTTTTTATGCACTTTGTCTTATTATTGTAATTTGGGCTGGGAGATCTTAGAAACACAGTACACAAATACCTACATAAACTCTGACTATGAACCTAACAAATTTTTAAAGTACAAGGAACTGTATGTCTGCACTTCAAGACAACTTATTTGTTTGAAATAGAATCTGAGTCTGAACTGTCAAAACTTTGTTATTAGTTAAACCCATCAAAATAGAAACACTTGAAGCCATCAGCATGATTTGAGGTATACTGGCAATGATATTCTAAGTCCTCTGGCTCTGGAAAGTATCACCTTAAAAGCTCTTTGCCTTAAAATTGAAATTAAAAGGGATAAAGAAAAAATACTTATGTTTGATACTTATGTTTGAACACCTTAGTTAACTTTTGGTTTTTTTAATCACTAATTTACTGTATGAGTTTGCATTTTATGTCTTGCAAGTAACTGTTAAAAAACCCTAGGTCCAAAGGTCCTATTGCCTTTCACTAACACACATAAGAAAATCACATTAGCTTTAAGTTATTTGACAGTATCCCTGTTAACCATGATATTTTTGGGGAGGAAAGGTAAAGCTGTATTTTGGCAAGTTTTGAAAACAGCTTTGAAACAGCACCATCATTCAATAGAATTACTTTGCCTGACTAATTGAATATTACAACTGCAGTATTACCTTTACATAGCACATGCAAGACTGGAATTGTGGCTACGATTGCTACATAGTCAAAATTTCAGCTGTTCTGCTCCAAACCATAACTATTTGTAACGACAGTTAATGAAAGTATGTCAAGAAAGTAAGGAGTTTGCCAGAAGCTATGCTTAAAATGTAATTGGGTCTTGATGCTCTTCAGTTATTACAAGAAAACTAGTGACTGCCACAGGTAGATGGATTTATTTCCGTGGTTAGAACTCAGTCCAAGCTTTGGTGCCACACAGGTAAAAGCAGCAGCTTTGGTAAGAAATAATCTAGATAGAAGTCAAGCTTTATAAAAATATAACACGTATCTTTTTGGACAGGAAGGGGATGACTCACTGCTGGTTACAGTAGTGCCTGTAAAACCCACCAAAACACCTGGGAAGATGAAAATAAACTTTCAGAACACTGGAAAGGACAGAGCAGAACAAAGAGAGAGACAGGATGAAGAAACCAAGCTAAAATATGAGGAACAAAACCAATTCCTTAAGGAAACTAAGTGCCTTTCACTTGTCACGGTAAACCACTCATCTAAAAATACTTAAGACATAAATATCTATTATTTAAGATACAACCATTTAACTTTTCTTACACAGGGTGAAAATGAAGGCATTAAAACACAAGAGCCTCTGTCTCCTGGTAAGCTAAAAGTAACATTTGAAGAACTTGAAAGGCAAAGACAGGAAAATCAAAGGCGACAAGCAGAGGAAGAAGCAAGACAGCGTTTAGAAGAGGAGAAACGTGCCTTTGAAGAAGCTAGACAGCAAATGGTAAATAAGTATTTTGTTCATGTCGCTACAGAATTTTCATAGAAGATCTATTTTTACATTCTTTCCTGTACCTGACTCTTCTTTTTTTTCTTATTCCTTAACCACATTTCAAGCCATTAAGAGTCTGAAAATTAATTTTTGAAAGATGTATTTTTTTACCCTATCTCTAACCTTGTAATTATGCTTCTGTATCTACACTTTGTAGCACCTTAACCTGTAAGCCCGCAAGCAGATAATTAGTTGTTTGTTTTGTTCTTAGATAGTGCCTCATGGTATTTCAGTAACCAGTTTTTGATTAAAACATTCTGTAGTAACAGAATGTTATTTCTTAGTCCACGTTTATTTATAAATATGATAGATGAATGTGTCAATTACAACTTTCTTTGAGGAAAGGGAAATAAGACAAATCAGCTCTCTTGTATGTAGCTCACAATTCCCATTTTCTATTGCTACCAAAACTGCCTCCATGTGTTCTTTATCATAAGACAGACACTTTAGATCAGCTATGAGCGTCCCTCACTATAGTTTATTCTTTGACCAGAGTAAAGGAATTGTACACTTTCTATTAATATAAACTATTTGGTGTGTCTAAGGTCTTTATTTTTTCACTTTACCATACTCCATTTCCAAAGGCATTTTTAAAGTTCTGTATTTAAATACCTTCATATATGTTATTTCACATACCAAAAAAAAAAAGGAAATTTTAACCTTCCAGGAAATCCTTGAAAATAATATTTCTCAGAATTTGCTAACTTTAACAGAGTATAAATGAACATTTCTTGGACAAACAAGATCACTGTATCAATGTATTTCAAAAAACATTACGAAATTTACATTCTCCAGATGAAAAAAAACAAATGACCCTAACAAAACAAACAACACAGAACCTCCGTAAAGCTGAAACACACTGAAATTCCCAACTGTTCCACAGTGGGAGGGTTCTAGGTTTAAGTAGATACCCAAACTGTAGTTTAGTCCTCCACTCCCACCTGTAATAGATCACTTAACCTTTCCACATCAGTAACCTTGATGTTATGTCAATAATGCATTTTTTCCTTTTTATTTAGAGTTGGGCAGGGGATCCTATTTAAGAAAGAAAATGAAGGAGAGAGAACTTCATGGAGTAACTAGCTAGTCTAACTGAAGTTTTGGTCACACCTCCCACCCATATATATATTCTTTTATTAACCAAGTAATAGAATTAACAATTTTACTACTTCAAAAGAAACTTTTTAACATGCAGTTTCATCTGGTATCAGTAGTTGTCAAAATCTGAAGTAAGAAGTTTTCTTAAAGGAAGAGTTTATCAGTTAAATTCCTTCAATTCTTTCTTTTTTTTTTTTTTCCTCTACAAGTTCCAAACAAAAGATTTTTGCAATTCCCTTTATGGGCTACCCCACATACCAGTGTCAGGGCTGCTTGCAGTACACAGAAATGTGGATTGTCAAAAGTGTGACAGTTCCCAGTCCATTTCCTCCATTAACAAATAAAGTATTCTGAGATGTTCTCTGCAGATGGTTTGTTCTTGTGTTGTTGATTGAAGTTTGTAAACCATAGGCTTCTCTTAGTGGGTAAGTGTTCACTGGAGGCAAACAATAGTGAAAAGATTGGAGTATCCCTTTCTTCAATGATGATTAAACATCTAAACAGAAAAGAAACAAAAACCTCAGGTTGGAGTAATAGCAAAATGTTGATTTCATTTTGCTATAAAAATCTACAGTATTTTTAAACTGTCAAGTACATTGGTAAAAACAATTCAGATGCAAATTAAAGATTTGATGATGTACAGGTCTGTGAAAATGATGCAAAAAGAATGAATAGGGAGTGATTTAATGATCCAATCTTGTATTTAATTGTTCAGCCTTTTCCTGATAACACATTGTTCCTTGAATTACACACTCAACAGATTTTTAAAAGTTATAGAAGCTGCATCTAGGATACCAAAATACTCTTGTCTTCCTTCCCCTGGCTAAAACCAAGATAAAATGTTTCTTGTAAGAAGCAAATTCTTGATAGAATTTTTCTCCCAGAGGAAACCCCATTTACAAAAGATCAGAAAGGAATTAATGGAGTATTTATTTTCTATGAAGAATGTGTTGATGTTTGAGTAAGTACTTTAAAAATTTTTCTGTTCCCTTTTCTCCGAAGATAAATGAAGGTGGCGATGAAGAATCTGAAAATTCTGTTAAAGAATTCCGTCCTGGTAAACTTAAACTTAGCTTTGAGGAGATGGAAAGACAGAGGAGAGAAGAAGAAAAGAGGAAAGCAGAAGAAGATGCAAGACGACGCATAGAAGAGGAGAAGAGAGCATTTGCTGAAGCAAGGAAGAACATGGTATGGCATTTTTGTTTAGTATATAGCTTAATTTTTACCTAAGTCTTAAATGAACTGGAATGCAGGTCTCGGAAAAAGCTTTAAATACAGTTGGGGGATGCATGCTTCAACCCCTTCATTAACTAGTTCACCTCTCTATTTATTAGAAAGTAGCAGGGTAAAATAATAAAGTTTGTTTATTAAAAATAATCACAGAACAATCTCTCCTCACAACAAGCCTTGAACAGATTTTGAGTAATTTAGTCAAAACCAAATGTTGTGTCCAAGGGTATTAGGATGTTAGATGCAAGAAACTTGGAAAACAAAATGTTTTCACGCAAGGTTTATTGGTTTTTTTTGGGGGGAAGAAGAAGAGCAAGCCTGTTTACTTCAAGTTTATCTCCCTGCTTTTCTAGGGTATCCACCAAACAGCTCTTTCCAGCTCAAATGTAATCAATGGCATACAAGAAAAAGTTTCACTCCAAGTACAAATTTTATAGTCCTTCGGAAAGGAAAAAATAAGCAAGCTGAACTCAGCTAATGTTTTCATTGCATTTCATTACTTGTTCAGAGGAAAAGTCGTTTGTGGCATGTACCGTTAGAAGAATTTGTAATATGAACTTCCTTAGACAGATTTCTGTGATATGCAATGACTTGTAAAATTTGAGTTAAGATTATACTAAAGGCAAATTTTCAGGCACCTAGGACTGACATACTGATACTACCTGAAAGAAGAGAAAGATGCCAGATTTCAGAGAGTGGCAACAATATTATTTATTTAAAAAAAACAGCATGGAGCTTTTCACTCTATTCTTCAGGCTTATTCCAACAATTTATGTTTTAGAAAATACAGATTAAATTACATTAAGTATCAACTAAATATACTTTGTTTCAAAAAGGGCAAGACATGCCATACAGAACTGTGGAATAACCACTAGCATCTATCAGTCTTTCTACATTCCCCCCTGCTTTCATCAGGAAAGAATAACTGGATGCCTAATGAAATTTTATTCATCATTCAAAGCAATAACTTGTGAGACAAGTTGTATGACTAAAACTATTGCTAGCAGTGCTGCCTTTGCCCAAAAACTGGGCCTAAGGCAAGAACTATGTGCTGAAAGACTACCTAGAGGAAATAAAATGTAAAATTATAGTTGATATTGTACTGGTAAGCAATTACGGAAAATAGTGTCCATAGCATTAATGAGAGAAAATAGAAGCTAAAGCCACTAGGAAAAAGGAGAAAAAAAAGTGCTACTGGACTTCTGCCATTATGATATTTATAAAAAGCTATCAGACAGCTAAAAGAAAGTAAATTAAGTATGGGTTTTTTGAGAATCTTTTTTTCTGTCTCAGAGTAGCTAGAACCTAAGCTCAAGTATCCAGCCAAAACAGTTTAATCCACTAGATGCACCAGAGAGTCTATGACTGCACTCTAACCACAGACAGTGAAGGAATTCAGTCATGAAAAAAAGTAACTGAAAACATATTTTCAGCATGTACATATTTGAAAGTTTTCTGTTAACTAGCATCCTGAACATTTACTATTTCTTAGAACAGAAACGATAAGCCTGTGCTTTTCCCTATTTTCCACAGCAATGCAGACATGCTTCTGAGCACTTTAAGAACCTGTACTAGTGGGAGGTGCCTATGGCAGGAGGTTGGAACCAGATGATCCTTGAGGTCCCTTTCCAACCTTACTATTCTATGATTCTAACATACTACTCACCTTTCAGAAACAGTAAAAACATCATATCCTATCTTCATTTAAGCATCTAAACAAAGTAGTTATTTAAAAACCTTTCATGTTTACTCTTTTTAGTTTTGAAAGTATGCACACACTAAAGTAATACTATTGTAGCTGAAAACCACAAACACCACCTTTTCCATCTCCCCATTTCAGATTTACTTGTGCTACATTCACACCTGCATGCTTCCCATCATCAACATGTTCACTTTCCGACTTGCATTTGTCTTTCATCCCTTTTCATATCCATTATGCCTTTATGTATCTTTCCATTAGACACTGCATAAAGAGCCTGTCTCAGCACAAAAGAATAATGTTCTACTCTCAGACACTGTTTGCCCACTGAAACTTAACTTGCCTGCTGCAAGTGCTATGGTTGTTGCAGGACTGTTTCTCACTACCATCTGTTCCCACTTTGCAGAAAAAAAGAAGCCTGTTCTCGCTTCACAAAATATGGCTAAAATATTTACTGAAGTAACCACAGGGATTTCATACATCACACAGTGCAGCTGATTTTTTTTCCCCCCTGTGTTTTATAATCAGGAATAAGTCAGCTTGCTATCTTTTCATCACTTAGTGATTTCACAAATACAGAGCAGACAGCTGCTGGTTTTTGCTTATGTGCACAGCTTTTTGAAGGTTGTAGATTGGTAAATTCTGAATTAATGCTTCTCCTAAACACTTGGGTTCTGTACATTCTTGAAGTGACGAGCACATTAACTAATGCATCACAAGCAAGAAACTTAAACATTTCTTTGCTAATTTAGCTGTGGTTACCCTCCAAAAACTATGTGGCTATGCACTGTTTTTGTTAAAGGAAATAGTTCATAGCTTTGGTGTTTGACTCCACTTCTCCATAACAGAATTTCAACAAATATGCTCATGTTATGCAAAACAAATGAATGGAAGGAATGATGGGGCTGAAAGCCAACTGTAACCTTACTCATAGGGACAAACTGAAGGACATCTACAGCAAATAGCAGTATTTGAGTGGGGTTGGATGAAAAAACATTGGAAGAGCTATGACAAAAAGGACACGGGCAAAGTAGGTCAGTACAGTGGTCCCAAATAAGATGGCACAAACAGCAGTGAAAGGTCCAAGTTACAATGGCAGTAAGCAGCAATAAAAAAGGTGTGCCTAAGAATCTTAATTAACATATTTTCTGTTATTTTGTAAAGCTAGTCAAAACAATTTCTGAAGAGTTTTGCTCCTTTAATTCTCTGTTGTATTTGATGGATTGTTACTGTTGGGAAAAACTACAATTTAAGGCACATGACACTCTTTAGTGTTTGTAACAATGCTTTTCAAACTTGGTTAGTGCCAAAAGCCACTCACCAGACTTCTGTCAGTGTCTGACTGCATCTCAAAGTTATCTAGATATCATTCTTGTACTTGGGTTCATATTTTTCTAATACTTTACTTCAAATTCAGTCTGATCATGTATTTGTTCTTGCACTTCCTGAATTTTTAATTACTGAAGAGTGCATTTCCTAGGCCCTAACATCTTATTAATTAGTCTTAAGATAAGTAAACCGTTCATGAATGACCATCAAAAGCCCAACTCCATTGTGAAGCCTGAGAAAATAACAGGGAAAGGAGGAAGCCCCTATTCCTGGGTTGTACAACCCAATGAACTGGCAGTGTAACTTAGCATAATCCACTTATGCACAAAGAGTTTCTTGTAGAAAAATTCTATTCAGTTACCCTTACTAGGAATACTAGTATTGCTTAAGAACAGGAACATAATTCAGTTTGCTTAGAATTAGAAATGAACAGGAAATAACTGTTCTAAGTTCCAAGGCTGCATTTCGAGGACTTCCTCCCCATCATCTTGCAAAAAAAATAATATTTCAGTAAACATCACCACTTTTGTTATAGAAGTTTAGCATTGCAATAATGAAGAACTGAAGTCAAATACAACACCCTCTGCAAACATTCCATCCCAAAACACTGGGAAGAAATATCCACTGTCATATTGCATCTCACTGTACTATGGCAGATGTGGCAGAAAATTTGACACTTGAAGTGTCTGAGAAATGCTATGATTTCATCACACATATTGTTAATGCTCTGAATTGCCAGCAGGTGCTGGATGACGAATCACCAGAAATGTTTAAAACAGTTTCCCAAGAGTCTCTCATACCTGGTAAACTGGAAATTAATTTTGAGGAGTTACTGAGACAAAAAATGGAAGAAGAAAAGAGACGTGTGGAAGAAGAGCGTAGGCAAAAGTTGGAACTGGAAAAGCAAGAATTCCAACAGTTGAGACAAGAAATGGGAGAGGTTTGTATATCAATGGATATGATAGCATGCTCTGCATAAAAATGGATTTCAGTGAATTACTAAAATCTCACAGCTGAAGATTAAAACAAAATTCTTGTAAATGAAAATTTAAATATACTTTTCAGTATCGTGCAAAAAGAATGTAAAATTAAAAATACTTTAAATAATATATTAATACTTGGTAATATTATGCTTTAATAATATTAATAATTTAAATAATATTGTATGTACTAGGATACATATTTTTATCACTAATCTACCAGGAAAATGCATCTATCCCTTGCCATCCTTAAAGTAAAAACATAATTTCAAAACTGTGATGTTATTTTACAGTCAATTCTACAGTAATACTAACGTAGTATTTACACCACTGGGAGAACAGAAAAATGCAGCTCCCAAATAAAAACACAGAAGTGAATTTAGGGAAAAGCAAAACTCTTTCTTTTCTGTAAGGGAATGCTGTGTTAACTAACTAGGAAAGAGTTTCAGTGGCCTCAACTTTATCAGTGTCCTCAGCATATCAAGGGTTTAAAGACTGTCACAGCCAATTTTAAGTGACATACAAGATTTGCTTTGCATACCAAATGCCTAAAACATTATGTTCATGAATGTCACACTTCAATTAGATTTGGTGGTGGGTAGCAATTCTTTTCTTACTCCTTTCTTAGTGTTAGATGACTACATTTATTTATTTAAGTTTTGCTAAGTGAAACTAGAGCAAGTAGTAAAGGCCCTAGCTTGCAAACTTTTCAGGTAGATTTTGTATTGCATCGTGAGGAAGAGACAGGGACATCCAACTGAAATGCATAGATGTCTTCACTGTCAGCCAGAGGCTATAAAAGGAAGGAGTAAAATAACAACAATTAGCGCTTCAGCTGTGGTTTGACTGCAGGAGCCAGAACTTCCATTTCTTTTCTCATCAGAGCACCTTGAGATCTTGCACCAAAACAAAGCAAAAAACACCCTGAAAGTAGTAATTCTGTTTAACAATGTACATGTATTTTGGAAAATTGTTTCACATCAATAGTGCAAGTAAGCCAGAGAGGCAAATTAAAGATCTGAGATAACAAGCTTTCTGTATTGCTAAGTGTCTGGTTTTCTGAGTCTGTGAAGGGTGGTTTGTTAACAGCAATCCTTGAACAAAAGGCACGTTCAAGCAAGGTGTGCAAAAATGTGTATCTAATTTAGAAATAACACAAATGCAGTAGTCCTGTGAAAAGAGAAAAAACTGGAAAAGGCCTCTGTGCTGATTTCAAGTAACTAAGAGAACTATTAAGTCATTTAGTTACTGCTATCTGTGGGAAGAAGATGTAGTAATATAACTATGGCATTATCCTATCTCATACATTCTGTAATTTGTGAACAGCTGGAAGAAGAGTCTGAAACTTTTGAACTAAGTAAAGAATATGAAGAATTAATAAAGTTAAAAAGAAGTGGTTCTATTCAAGCAAAGAACTTAAAAAGCAAGTTTGAGAAAATAGGACAATTGTCTCAAGAAGAAATACAGAAGAAGATTGAAGAAGAGCGAGCTAAAAGAAGAGCAATAGATGAAGAAATAAGAGAACGGGAAGCAGAACATTTTCAAGAAGTAAGTTGTATTCTGTATGTTAATGATATACTTAACTAGGACCCTAGTGATCTAGAAATGGACAATACTACTACTTTCAGCAAAGTTTGCTATATTCCCAAAATTATTTCCCTCTTTCTTTCCTCTTCCCTCCTTTGGGGTAACAGAAAATCTCACCACAGCATCCCAAAAGTAAACAGTACTATTTTATTACTAGTTGTCTGGTCAAGTGGAGATCTGTTTTTCTGCTCTGATGTAATAGCTTAATCTGAAATCTGCCAGCCTGAAAGTTTGAAATTCATATTTGAGAATGAATCTATTAATGATCACATAGTTTTTCCTTAACTCTAATTCATTCCCCACCATATGAATTAAGCTAAAAAAGACCCCGAATAATACAATTTATAGATCAGGTCTTTTTATCCTCTTTACTAGTTTTCAGAGAAGGATGTCTTATCATCTGTGCTTCAGATTGGAACCTTTTGTATTTTTTCAGTGGGGGAAAAACAAGAAACAAAGGTATCAGTCTAACAAAGAAAACCAATAGTATGCTTTGTGATGCAAAACAGCAACAGGAGGTTTCATGACAGTCTTGTGGCAGTAAGGGGAACAACAGTAGGCCTAATACAAGCCTCATTCCGAGTTTCATATCCACAGTCATTTCAGTATCAGCTCAAAGCAGTATCTTTTAATTTTCAGCTTTTAATTTAGTGATGGACACTCTTAACTATGTTTCTGTAAAATCAACCTGTGTTGAAGCTACCATAGCATAAAAGTTAAGTCACTCAGGATTTACCACTGCCAGAAGACAATACTGGAAATCATTCTTTAGTGGTCTACCTAACTTTTTTAGAAATTACTTTTGGAAGTATTTTGCCCTATCCCAGGGGTAAACTACCTCTGAGAAAAACAGGACTGTAGATGGCTTTACTTGTTGAAGAACCACTAATGTACAGAACTAGTTTTATTATGATACACATTAAAAAGGTAATAAGTGAGTTAAACCCTTTTCTCCCCACCCAAGGATGATGAGGTGGATGTGAAACCAGCCAAGAAATCTGAGGCTCCATTTACTCATAAAGTAAATATGAAGGCCCGTTTTGAGCAAATGGCAAGAGCCAGAGAGGAAGAGGAGCAGAGGAGAATTGAAGAACAGAAGTTACTACGCATGCAGTTTGAACAAAAAGAAATTGATGCAGCACTACAGAAGGTAATTACACAGTACCTTTTTTCCCCCAGACTTAAGCATTATTTAACTTAGCTTCCAAGTACCCCCGAGAGTGACATTGCCAGAGGTACAAAAGGCATACTATCCTTGTTTTAGTGGCTGTGGATTCCTGCAATAATGTAAGATTACTTTTGGTGTTTTCACATACTGGAGTATGAGAGATGCTGCAAAGAATGTGCATCACGTTCTTTTCAGTAGTCTGAAAATGGAACCTGCATTTGTGCCTGTATTTTAACCAAAAATTCCACCTTTCTTCAAATCCGTTTTACTACTTGTTCCACAGCCAAATTCAGGCATTGTTAATCTAGTGAGGATAAGGTGGAACATATCTCCTTGTCAGAAACAGGGTAACTTGTCTGTAATTTAATACATATCGCTAGCAGTCATTCCGCTCTTGCTGCTTTTAATGTTCTAAATTGAATTATCTTAAAACAGAAAAGGGAAGAGGAAGAGGAGGAGGAAGGAAGCATTATTAATGGTTCTACTTGTGAAGATGAGGAGGATCAAGCTCGATCTGGAGCTCCCTGGTTCAAGAAATCGCTGAAAAACACATCAGTTGTTGATGGCGAACCAGTGAGGTTTACAGTTAAAATTACTGGAGAACCAAAACCTGAAGTTACATGGTGGTTTGAAGGGGAAATGTTGCAGGACTCTGAGGACTACCAGTATATTGAAAGAGGAGAAACCTATTGCCTGTACTTGCCAGAAACCTTCCCAGAAGATGAAGGGGAATATATGTGTAAAGCAGTCAACAACAGAGGCACATCTGCTAGCACCTGTATTCTCACCATTGAAAGTAAGAGTTAGCATTTTAATTCAGTTTGTTCTCACTCTCCTTGCATCTTTCCTATTATGAAAATCTAATTATCTGTTTTCTCTTAACCCTTTTATTTTCTAGCTGATGACTACTAATGCTCTGCTTCAGCTGGAATCTTTCTTCCCCTCATTACTTTCTTATTGCATCATCTCTCTCTCTCATGGGGCCAACTAAAGAAAGCAAGGATATGCATTGATTTGTCATTCCTGCATCAGATAAGAATAACCTTCTAATTGTGAGTGTTCAGGTTCCTTGCTCAGTACAAAAAAACACTATTAAAGGCTAAAAAGAAGGAATCAATGTATGAAGTATCAACAAGAGGAAAAGCTCCCACATTTGAAGACCAACTGTTGTGTAATACTGTAAAGCTAAGTACACAATGTGGAAACTTACAGATTAGTGTAAATCTGCTGGTATATTTTGCATGAACACTAAATATTTAAGCTGTTTTACTTAATCCCAGAGGCACTGAACTGGCAAAAGGAAATACTTGATAATTTTCAAAAACCCCAGTGCACTATTTTTAAAGAATAAAACTTTACATAACTGCTCACTTCTGTTTTGTTAAAAAGAGCATCAGTTAGTTTTAAAACGGGCTTGCGTTTTAAACTGTTATGCTCTTGTCAACCTATGCAGCTGGTAATTCAAAAGGAAAAAATCTCAGTAAGGTCTACAGTGGTCTTTATGGTAGCAACATTTGCTTGTAAAACTTCGAATTTTTCGTTGCTTAAATGATACAGGAACATTTGGTGACAAAATATGAGTCTATCATAGCTAAGTTGGTAGGAAGAAAGCTCTAAGAAAAATACTTTCAGAAAGTGCCTAACTTGTCAATCTTTGTGCTCTTTATGAAATAAATTTACTGCTCCATCTCAAAACATTGTCTTCTGAAAGGCTACTGTACTATTTTTCTCCAGGACCTCTTGATATCAGCACTGTTGTTACTGTGCTTAGAACATCTGAATCATTTGGCTCAAGCTTCTGAAGATGTAATTTTACAAACATTAGTAATATTTTAAATTCAGAAGTACACGTATAAGCCTTAACATGAAAAGAAGGTATGCTGCAGCAAATCAGAGTTATGCAGTCATTTCCAAAAGAAATGTTACTGTGGTTGAACATTCTGACTGTTCTCTGTACAGTTAACTTACTGGAAGTCACTCTCTTGCCTCAATAAAATGAGTACAAATTCAGGGGCATTGTAATAAGCTGCATGTTTTGAATGGATATCCTAATAGCCATGTATTTTACTTCATGTGGTTGATGTTGGTTCGCAGTACTATTTGATGAAATACCTTTCATCTGAAGCTGTTATTTGAAACTAATGAAGGCAACGACAGAAACATTAAAAAAAAAAAAAAAAGACCAAAACATTGCTATTATTATCCATTGGTTTACATTTATTGAGAAAAACCATACAAAAAACATTACAGTTAACGTGTACCCATATTACATACAATTTCAATGCAAGCTCAAAACCACATTTTTGTAAAGCATTCAATTTACCTCAAGTCCAAGCTGCATCTCCCTAAGACACTGTTCCCATCACAGTTGCCTTTTAAAGCCAATCTTCTTTTTACACACGGGTAGTTTCTGCAGAGAACACTTTTCTCAGGACGAAAAGGCATTTCACATGCACGCAAGAGAAATATTTCTGCATACTTAAGAGCTGTATAAGCTATTACTAAGTAAGAGGGAATCCTGTCAACTGTACGCTTTCTGAAAAGCCCAGTCCACCCTTCCTCCCCACACTTCCAGAAGGCGGCAAAACAAAAAGCTTCTAGCATGCAATGGCAAACTTAAGAACTGGAAGAGAACAGGGGAAAAAGTTTCTATCATCCAATAAAATGCCACTAATAAAAAGATGAAATATTTCAAGATAGGTTGTGCAAGTGAATAATGATCCTGTCTGCCTGGACAGCTTAAATGACTTACGATCATGCTAGACTGAAGATTATCAACCTGATGTTTTGTTTTACATTCTGTTGAAGAACAGGCTGCAGAAGGGGATACGAAAATGTTTTTCCTACTTCCAGCATTATGCTTCTCTCAAACTTTTTGTACTCTTAATGTTCTATTTGTTTTGTAAGACTTTAAGGTGTGTGTGAGGGAGAGGAGACAGCAGAAAACATTTGAAAGGCAAGTTCATTACATTTCTAAGAAAGTCCAGCTATCGTTTTGAATTAGGATAACTCAAATCTATTTTCTGTTCCCCTATGAAACATGAGTTTGGAGACAAGTAGTTGAAAAATAAACACTATGCTTAGCACAAAACAACATGTCTGTAAGCCCAGCAGTGAGAAACCTGTAGGTCAGTACACCTCAAATGCAACACAACAACATCTCATCTTTCACACAATAGCAACATACCAATGAACTGGCTTTTTTCTTCTCTATCTCCTCCCACTGGCTAAATGTACAACTGAAAGACTTAAGATACTTAACAACAGTTGCAGAAAAAAGTATCATGTAAAAAGAAATGAAGAAATGACTCACCCCAACACTAAATTCACAGTATCAAAATCCAAGTGGTACACACCTAACCTTTTCTCACATAAAAAAATGAAGTTACATATCAAACTATAGATGAAATAGTAAGTGGCTTGAAAAACTGAAGCACAACTATTAGTTCAAAAATTGAACATATCTAAGCTTGGCTGTTTAGAAGAATATAAATTAAAATAGGTGGTTTATATTATTAAATCACAGTTTAAAAAAAAAAACTTAACAGATTATGGAACATTTATGGTCAAACAAATAATACTTTAAAGAATGAGAAGTGATCAAGACAAAAATTATACCCTACACCATTATGTATGGGATACATTTCAAATCTGTTATGTTTTTGCCAATTTTACCTTCTACATGGAGCCCTTCTATGGTCCATGCTCATCGGCTCACCAATGGCATACACTCAAAGGATTCCTCTTTACTGGTAGTAACTATCTCAGGACCTGATTCTATGAGCTATGATTTGGTGCTTGCAGCATCTTCAGCACTGTGTGTGAAAATGAAGGCAGGATTTTTGAATATTTTCCTTTGTTGTACAGGTAAGCAGGACTTTTGAAAGAGGAGCAGCACATTTTAGAAACAGAATAATCAACAAAAACCCAAATAGATGCTGCTTTAAGCTAAAAACAAAAAACAAACCCAGAACAAAAACACAACACAAAACAAATCCCAGAAACAAAAACCTGTACCAGACCATCTATAAGACATACATACATGTTAAACTATCAAAATATACAGCAATTCAGTTAAAGTATCAAGAAACAGGATACACTGACTGCTATATGGATAAAATATTATTTGCTGTAGTTAACATTTAATTGGTGCACATGCTTTTTCAGTTAGAACGATCTAATCTGTGAAACTCCAGAATCTGTTTTCCTACCATGTCAAGTATGAACAAGCAAACTAAGTTATCTAAAAGTTCCACTAATACACTACAGCTGTAAGACAAGTTATCAAGTTCAATGATAACAAGAAGTCACATTCTTTATATTCAGGTTTTATGGGTTTGAATGGGAATACTGTCCTAATATAAAAAACATTTGTGAAGGCTGTTGACATTTCTAACCAAAGTAATTCCTGAATATTTTAAAAGGTTTTTGATTCTTCAATTGCAACAATTAGCTACTTCAGGAAAACCAAAAATTATGTATTCTGATCAAGTTTCATTACTGCAATCTACTCATCTCTTAAAAAAGAAAAGTATAAAAAAAATTACATTATTTACCTAGAAATATAAACAGCTGTTTAAAAACTTAAAGACTTTCCACTGAAATGGAACCGTGAGTTACAATGCATTTGGGGAAGCAGCAGATTGCTTTTCAATACACAACCACAAAGATCTCACAGGGACAACATTAATGTACTGAAATAGATTAATTTATATACTTCCTTAGGTTGTGCTTACCTGTTGCTTTTTTGCAGCAGAACCTAAGGTGGAAGGTCTGGGAAGGCACTGTGAAGTATAAATAATTGCACTGTTTGCAATTAATAAAGATTTTATACCTTAAATGAATCAAAATCAACAGCCTCCATTTTGTGAATGATAAAAAGAATCCAGTGAATTTAATTTTGCTCAGTTTAGTACATAATAAATGCACCATTCTATAAGTTTATCTACAAACTTCATGCAAAATACCTGAACTATTAAAACTCCATACCCCACACTAAAGATTGTAAATGCTGTCCTAGCCTTTTCTAAGCTACCAGAATAACTCCTAGTTTTAAAAGGGATAAAAATGATTCCTTCCATTTCTACAGCACAAAACATACATTGCTAATTACCTGAATAAACTACTGCAATTTTCAAGCCTCTGTGCAGCCACCCTAAAAAAATGTGTTCTCAAAGCAACAATATGGTGTTCCAAAAGATAAAAAGCAAGTAACAGGTATATTTAAAACATACCTAGATCACTACAGAGCTGCAAACTATCTGAAGACAAAGACAACTTCTGTCTAACAAGTAGTTCCAAAGACTTCAATGTTACAATATGCATACTTTAAAAAACACTTGATGATACAGCTGTCTCAGGAGTACTAATGGAAAAAACCCTATTGCTTAGATAAACAGAAACATGATTTTCTTTAGCTACAGCTAAACGTTTCAGGAATACTTACCCACAAAGCTCTTACTATGTATGTATACATATACGTATATATACACAAACCTATGTTTCTGAATTATTAAGCATTTATGATTTCCTAAGATACCAGCACTGTATTCCAACATAATAGTCACACAAATATGGCATTTTCATTATGTGGAACATTGACAAAAAGATACTGTTGCAGTTCATCAATTTGTCATTCTGATGTACTTACAGTGCAATGCTCCTTGAAGGAACAATCAAGGATGATACACAGCACAGTCCTCCTCACCCCTACAGAGCTAGTTCTATACTGGCTGGATCAAACCTGCACTTCAACAGACAATGGCAAGACAAGACTGTATTGCATGTAGTCTAATATATGCAAAGAGCAAACATAGGATTTCAAGAGAATCAGATTTTTAGTACGAGCATCAGAGCAAGAAGTTTCAAGTATATATATTAAAAAAAAAAAACTAGTCAATTGATTCAAATACTTGAGTATTGACAAACAGAAGTTATCTGCTCTGCAGGAAGTTTTCAACCACTCCCACCACTCAAACATAACAGTGTTTTAAGGACAGATGCAATTTTTCTAACTACTATGCATACATTGACTTTTCTAAACTGAATTTTGAAGTGGACTACTTTAAACTGGAGGCTTAATAAGCACATTACACTTAAAATAAATTTTAAGTAGTGTGGAAAAAAAAAGAAAAATCCATAAACAAGTTATGCAGGAACAGTTTTTCAGTTGAGAATAAAAGTTATCTGTTATAGCAGCTGCACAGGTCTGAAACAGTGGTCATGTATAAAAGGAAATTTCACTGTTAATGCAATGGAAGTATGCCAAAAGATCATTTTCTTAAACACATGCAGTTTTAATCAAATAGAAAGAAAATTAAAGTATCGAGATTACTGGTGCTAGGCAGCAAAAATACAATGAATGAAAGAGATCCTCCACCTACAACTATTCTGGAAGAGGGGGAAAAACATACTAACGACAAGTTTTTAAACTCAAAAGTTTCATAGGGATAAAACCAAAAATCATCTAATTTGTGTACAGGTACCTTGATTCAGCATTGCAAATCAATCCTCTAATTCTTTATATACCCAAATATCCAACTTACCGACACAGGAGGTTTCATATTATTTATTGTAAAGCACAAAACAGGCATTTTAAAAGTGATAAAGTATACATTGAAAAAGTACATTTATATCACAAAGCATTGACCACATAATTGCAAATACATTTGCTGGAATGTGTACATCTACACTAATACTAAAAACAAACCATTTTTCATTTCTACACAGAAATATTACCTCCTATCAGTAGTGATAGATATTTTGTACATTTTCAAAACCACTATTTTTTTAACCAAACAAAATTAAGATCTTCATCAAGGCGTCTGCATCCATACATTTAACAAAGGTTTTTTCCCCCACACAATGAAGCAAATACTGTATTGTCCACTTCTTATTATTGGCCCTGTGCAGAAGAGATACATAAGAGATACACAAAATGTTAAAGAAAATCCTTTAAATCGAGCTAACTCAGGAGTGAAGCCTTTAAGAAAGAAAAATTGGTTAATGCAAATGGTGGTGGCTTCTTGCATGGTTTTCAAAACCCTAGGAGGAGAAAGATTTTTTTCTTTTTTTTGAAAACACACACAAACATAAATCACCAAACATGGATAGATAGAGAACTCAAGTTATCAGGTAAACAAAGTCATCTATTAATTATACTGATAGTTACTTTGTAGGAAAAAAAACCCAAAAACAAACAAACAAACAAAACCGGGAAAAAAAAACAAACAAAAAAACCAAACAACCAAATAAAACACAACACCCAAAAAGATGCATACTCCACAGGTAACAAAGCAGGAGACATGCAAAAAAAAAAAAAATTCTATACCCACTGAAACAGAAGCCAGCCAGAAAACACAAAAATTTTATACCTGTGGTGCTGGAGGATGTTGTGGCATTCCCTGTGGACTTGTCTGGGCGTAATACGCTGCCTGCTGCCTGTAGTACTCGGCCCATGCTGCACTGTAATCTGGCTGACCACCAGGAGGAGCCCCAGCAGGGGCAGGAACTGCTTGACCTATAGATAATTAAAAACGTACAGCTATTCTATTGCAATAGGAATGAGAAATTTCCAAAATCGCACCGCCTAACAAATATCACCTAGCTTCTTGCAATATTCCTCTGAGGTTTTTTGAACTATCTCGTGGTGGGTTGTTTTTTTTTTTTCCACCTAACTGCTCAGCCTCTTATTTTATTTTTGCTTCTTTAACACTACTATGTTACTGCAGAATAGTTTTCAAAAAGAGCATTAATTTTTGTAAGCATTCACTCTACACAGAATACAGTCCTGAAACTTCCCCTTTCCAACCTCTGCCTAAGTCCCTGTCCTCTATAACTGTGTACAGACTTACACAGACTCACCCAGACCTACAGGTGAGATCTACTGGTGCTTCCGACAAAACAAACTTGCAGCTTAAAACCCTCTACAAATATGACAGACCAATACACATGGACTCTTTAGCATTCCAAAAAATAACAACAAAAAATGACAGTCAACTTTTTAAGACCTTGTTCATGCTGTTCCTTTGAAGGAAGGTTTGTCATAGATAAATTTTCCTTTTCCTCCCTTATTTCAGAAGCATCAAACACTCCACTTACAATTATTTTTCACAAATTTTTTATCTGATAGGTGCTTTTGCAGTTACCAAAGCATGATCTGCCTGACAAGCAGACCACCACTGTGTCCAATCATCTGTCGTCACCCTTGCATGTAACAAAAGGGTTTTTATATGGAGTGCTTAATTTTAAGCTTCTTGAACTTCTAAACCAGAACTATTACTACTGTGATATGACATTTTTCTGACCTACCGTTTTTCTCAAATAAAAGAATTAGGAGAATACATAAAACACATCACATCCTTTTTTCTAGAATACCAGAAAACAAAACCAAAATGCCACATCTAATAAATCCAAGCAAAATGGAAGCCTGCACCCTGTACAAACCCATGTACACCAAATCTTCTGTTCGGCTTCCAAAAGATGACAGCTAAATTTTTAAATCCTACCTGAGAACACCTTACCCTTTTACTTAGATTCAAGATGACTTCTGGAGAACACAAGTATCAAACATTCTAGTGAACTGTTTTCTAGGTATCAGATATAAGGTTGAGCTTACTGGGGTTTTAGTTTAAAATTTTTAATATTAAATTCACATGAAGAATACCACATTCCTGTTATGTGTGTGTATTCTCCTAATCCTCTCAAAAAACATTAGGTATGAGCTTGAGAGTCTCAATATTTGGCAAAGCACCATCCTGAGCATCTTCAAAATACAATCTTCCAATTCCCAACCTTCTATGCAACTTACATAGTTTTTTCGACTTGCACTGTCACCATATAAAGATGCCACACAAACCAAACAAAAACACCCAAAGCACACATAAAACCCTTCAGATTTTTCGGGTCATATAGTAAAGCAATTGATAGTGGTGGAAAAAAAAAAAAACAACACAACCTATTTCTTCAAATCAGAGCTTCACATCAGAGCTGAAGAACACTTTACAGTCTGTATTTACCACAATTCATACCTCTGATCAATTACTTTAAATCCAAAGTATCTTTAATGTGCTTATACAAATTACCCCAGGGATACAGGTTTTGTAAATTCACTATTAATTTAAAAATTATTTAGCAATGTCATAGCTGTCAACATAGCTGAATGTCACATACAAGATGTTTTTTTATGCTGTATGATCCAAAAATATTCTGATATTCAGTCAGCTACCCCAAGGCAGTGGTGATATTTAAATAACAAATCCAATACAGGAAGCTTAACATCTACTCAAAGATGTCATACTGGACTTCTGTCTTGAAATAGGTTAGCAAAAACTCAAAGACTGTTTTTTATCTGCTTAACTCCCCTACTATGTACTGCAGGCAATTCTAAACCTACACTTGGAAATCGATCTGCTTAGTCAAAACTGAAACAGCACAACATGCTGATTAACATCCAGATTCAACTGGAATGCTAACAAAGAAAATACAGCCTTTCCTAATGGGAAAGGTAAGAAAATCCCAGATGACTCTACAGTTCTTCCACTACTAAAATCACCAAGAGTCATTCTAGTGACAGAAATTTTCTTTGTCCTCTTTCCTGCAACAGCACTGAAGATCCTTAACTGAAATCTGACTTCATGTTTAAAGGGAACTGTTATGCTTGGGAGAATTTTAGAGACATTATGTAAATATTTTTTCAGCTCTTGTAGGGAGAAATAAAAACACTCTGTCTTCAATTAAAGATAGTAGCATAATTCTGTCCTCGAAAGCTAAATGACTGTGTAAGAAAATTAAAAAAAACAACTGCAGTATCATATCCAAACTGTTCAGCTCAGTACTTTCACATGGATTATCGAAGTAGGTTTCTTCAGCAGCATATTAGAACTACTTGGGCTCAGAAAGTCCCAAGTTTCAGTTCAGATCTCCAAAATCACAGTTTGTGTAATTACTTGCTTGTGAAAAATCTGAAAGAGTCAAAGAGCAAGTGACTTGAAATATCTACCTTCCCTTTCTGCACAGCAGAGCAGCATTACAGTACTCTAAGAAGCACAAATGGTAGTCACTGTGAAAGCCTGAAGACCTCATAAACCTTTTGATAAGTAACTTCCCTGTTCCTCAGATTTTCTACTACTTAACACTGTTGTTAAGCAGATGGAAAAAACCCAGCTCCATTTAGTTGTAAAGCAACTCTAGGTGAATTCTCTGCCCTTCAACTTCACTTGTTTAGTTTTTCCTCTTTTAAGTGTATCTTAAAGAGAAATCGTATCTTCCATTACAAACATTTTCAACGTGCTGAAGAAGCAAAACATTCTTATGATTTTATACAGTGAAGTTATGCAGGTGGAGACATCACAAGCTCTTCTTCAGGCCAACTCAATTTGAACTAGAAAAAGAGGAAGATCACAAGTGCTCTTTTCTGGTTGTTGGGGTTTTTTTGTTATTTGTTTTTTAAATTGTGTTAATTTTAAGAGCAATTCTTTACATCTCCCAACGTCTACCTATTTTTTGGTTCATGCCGGACTTGCTGCCAGACACGGTATTCCAATGCCTTACTTAATGAGAGCAAACACATGACTAGTGCAACCCAGACACTGCTTTCCAGAGAGAGTAAATTAGCAAGATGGCAGAGCCCCTGCAAACAGTCTTATTCTTAAAAAAGCAGTGAAAAAACTCCAGAACTTTGCACTAAGAGAGACAGAAGTGTAGTTACATGAAATGGGAAGAGAAAATGGAAAGGCCCATCACATCTTAAACATCACGTTTGGAGTATCTGCTGCAATTTTAAGTCTGATACTTAATTCTTGAAATGAATCATGATCTACACCAACTACAACATCCACAGGACGATGACTATGGATAAAACACTGGTCTGCAAGACATTCTATTTACTTAACAGCACCTTCTGGCAATGCATCAAGGTGACATTGTCTTCCTTATGTAGCAAGTGAAATAATCATAAACCAGCAAACTTTCATAAATCAGCTCAAGCAAAGTATCTTGGAAAAAAAAAACCAAACCTAGCAACAAGACACAATCCACAAGTTAAACACAGCTCTTAGGTGTTTCAAAGCAAATACTATTTAAAATATGCATCATATAAATGAGAGCTAATTATGATGCTTTAATAACCTGGGACACAGAATGCAATTTTCAAGGAAAACAAAACAAAAACATACATCTGTAATCTGAAGAGCGTTAGGGAAGAATTACCAAACAAGACAAATACCACAGTTTAAGTCTGTTTTTCTGAAGGATTCAGAGCCTTTAGCAGTATATGGTTTAGAAGAAACAGACTGTATTTTAGTTTTTGAGGGGTGAAAAACCAGAACACCACCAAACCACATGTCATCCAATGAGATACAGAACTCTCTCAAAAACATTCTACTATGCAATAACAGAAGAGAACATGCAAACCTACCCATTTTTTTGTAGTATTCCTCCCAGGCCTTTGTATAGTCAACCTGCCCTGCTGGTGCTGGATTTGGTTGATCTCCTGAATTTCATATTAAAAAAAAAAAAAAAAAAAAAAAAAAAAAAATGAAAAAAAAANAAAAAAAAAAAAGTAAAAATAAAACTCCTGGGTTTTGTTTCATACATACAACAATTTACAAATAATCCGCTGTATTTTTCAGTAATAATCTCAAGTAGCATCACTCAAATCTGACACCAAAAATCTACGTGGTACAAACTACTACAGAGTTAGTTAAATACATCACGCAGCAACAAAGATATATTTACAGCGTTCAGCAAGTTTTCAGGATTCAGGAAATGCACTCCACTCACAGTACAAAATAATACCTAGAACTTAGGTGGTAAGTCTCATATAGGCACAATACTTACACTAACACAACCAAAAACTACAACTGCAATTGTCCTAAACCCATTGGAAGTGATGCTACTGTGTAAGGATATAACAATTATCAGTTTGGCTCATTCTGTTTTCACTTATGGCTGCCTGCACTACATTATGTGGATGCAACAAAGTCAGCCCGAGTTGCAGCAAAATTCTCTTCAGAGTGTATTTCAAGATAAATACATCCATTATCTTACTACTGCTGAAATTAAGAAAAGCAGTGTTGAAGGCTGTAAGCAAGAGTTTTCCAAGAAAAATCAGCTACCTTACAATAAGTTTACCCAATATATTAAGACAATAAAAAAAAAATGGGGAGTATCTATACTCCTGGCAATGAGAAATGTATCGTTTCACTACACAGCTACCTTGTCCATTAGTTTGGGTTGTAGCTGGCCCACCAGGAGGGGCGGCGGGTGGTGGCTGTGCTTGCTGCTGATAGTAGTGAGCATAATAAGCTGCCCAAGCTGCTGAGTTGGGATCTGTTCCTGGCTTACCTATGAAAACAAAATGCAAGCATTTAAAGAAGTAGCACAATCAGAATGCTGTCCTCAATTAACCCTGTTCTAAGCACTCACATTTTCTACCAAAGAAAATTCATCTAAACCAAATAACCACGTATACCCTGTCAATATCTTCTTTCTAGCACAAACCTTCCGTGGGGTTTCAGACAAGTGTATTATATGATAGACTGATGAGAAAAATCATTCTATAAGCCTTACTACTACAATGTAGTCTACTGATTTTTAAGTGTGATTAAATAAACTTGAAAATCTGTTTAACGGTCAAGTTACTAAAAGGTAGCAACAATGAATCATTCTAAAATGCACCAAGCAGTTTCGGTGGTTTTACTTTCATTATAACCTCACACTAATGACACTGGTACAGCTGGAGGAGGCATGCCAAATACACATTTCTGAAACAGAAGAATACAGATCTTACTAAGTATTTGCAATGTCTGTTGGTTAAACTTTACAGCAGCAGCAAAATACAGAAACACAAAGTATTTTAAAGAACCTGAAATTCCACACATGGCTATAAAGCATCACTACTTACAGATTTTTAGTATAATAAATAATAGCCACATATGCATCTTCTGTGGCTATCTATATGCTTCCCTTATTTTTAACTACATCTAGGCAGGCCAACGATGCTGCTCCCTAGAGCATTACTTCTCCATTTCGCACACAGCCTTTAGGAATGACACAAAGATTGATTACATTACTGCACTGGCAATACACAAACCCTGCAAATCTACTGGTGGAGAAGGTAACATTCTATAACACAACCAGCACCTTTTAACATAATTTGCATCCTTAAAGAAATAACAATATCTGCAAACAAATGTGGTCAGCTGAGGACAGAACTTCATGTAAGGATATAGACACAACTGATAGATTAGAATACATGGGAATGGAAGTATATTCCATTCCAAACACAAAACGGGTAAGGCAGTGACTAACAAAAGAAAAAAGAAATCCTCCCAAAAAAGCATTCAGGGAGAAGAAATCCACAACACAGTAATTTTTTCTTAGTATTTGATTTAGCATTATTAAGATGTAACCACTTAAAATACAGTTTTTCAGCATATGGAAAACAATGTCAATACACTGTTTCCTGTTTTAATTACACTGCTTCCATCAACAACAGCAGATTTAAACTAATATGTACCATATTCTAAGGTTACCTGCAAATATCAAATAAGCCATTGCTCCATCCCCCCCCTCCTTCCCCTTAGTAGCTACTTCTCTAGAATAGAAGAACAGAGTAGAATTCATTGAATTTCCAAAGAAATCTGACTGTAGTAACTAGCTCCACTTTCACATGACAAGAGGAGAGCATGGTTCTGGAGAACGCACTTCTGAAAAATAAACTAAAATAACCCATTTGTTACACTGAAATAAACAACTATGTGAAAATCTGTACAAAACTCATCCAAACAAATGCTAGCCAAGACACATCAACTTCAACTGCATAAAGGAAAACTTCATCACATTTTAAAAAATATTCAGTGTGTGTGTGTGTGTATATATATATATATATAAAAAGTAATAAAAATCATTATCAAGATGACATCAAGATATGTTCGTTATATGCCAGTTTTCTTACAGATCTTTATCAACATAAATCCAAAAGTCATATAAAGTTTGGAACACTTTGGCAGCAGTTTTGGATTAAATGACACTTTTGGTATGCCAAGACTTCAACAAGTCACTTCAGATAATTCTACTTCTAAAGTAATGACAATAGGCATTTAAAAATACTGAACTGAATGCATGCAGAGCTACCTTTTATAGAAGTCTGAGAAAGGAAACCAGAGACTGTTCTTTGCCAAGAAAGGACATGAGAGACACGAACATGAAGAGAACTTAAGATTTCGAACTGTCACATTCTCCAAAGCCCTCCCTTTTTTTCCACTAATGGAATATGTGTAAGGACCAGTGACTATCAGAAGAATATTTACTCTATTTATTACAAAAATAAAACTGAGATTGGTTGAAGTTCTGTAGAAGTTTTACCTCAAGCAAATGAGGTCCAAGTGACTCAACCATCTAGCCTTACCATGCCTTCTGTGACTGCAGTTCCGTTTTCCCATATGCTCTAGTCCAATCAAAAGATGGAACTTAAAGAAAATCAGGATACTAGTACTCTGGAAAGTTGCAACTAAAAAAAAGCTCCCGGTCTTGACAAAAATAAACAGAAATAGAAGCATTCTACAAAGATTAAGTTTCAGAAGAAAAACCAAAATACTACCAGCAAAAGTTCAAAATACACAATCCTAACTAGTTTTACTGCATTAACAACAGCTCAGCGTATGTTTTATACCTCAAAATATGCTGAACAAAATACATCTGCACCAAAACACACTTGAGTCTGAGAAGCAATCCTCATACAGGTTAACAAAAGCTAGATCTATGATATAGCATAAACTGTGCAAAGTCAGGATCAGTGGACTGTAAGGGGTCTTGTAAACTGTCATTAACTGATAGGGAAAGAAAACACACTGAAGAGGCATAAGAAAAATCGGTTAACGAATAGTCTTGCAAAAAGTATTATAAATTGGGATGCAATATTAATGATGTTTAATAAAGCAGCACATTCTAACAACTGAATTTCAACATCTCACACACAACATGTAGGAAGCATAAAACATATGTGAACTACTGATCAGTAAAGAAAACACTGAAGAACAGGAGTTAAGATTTAACAGCATAACACAAATGAAATTTGAAATGCAGATACTTCTAAGGACAAAATGGAAGTACTCAAAGCAAATCCATACAACAGTACAACTGTGACCCTGCTTACCAGGATCTGGTGGATTTGGTGGCTGCCAGTGTGGATAAGCATTTCCCCATCCTTGTGGAGCATATGGAGCTGGAGGACCACTAAAAAAGATCAAGCAATACACATATGGTGAAAGCCAGTCCCAGGGTCACCCTATAAAAAAGGAACTAGCTGAACAAGTACTTACTGAGGTGCAGGGCCAGGAGGCCCTGGATTATAAGGAGCTGGGTTATATGGTCCCATGGGAGCACCAGGACCTGGTGGCCCAGGAGGTCCATGTGGGCCAGGAACAACACCATGGGGTCCATGGGGAACAGGTGGACCCAATGGATTTACTGGACCCTGCAAACAATAGTACACAGATGAAAACAAACCTTCAAGGTCCCAATTTTTCAGCAGTTTAGAAGCATAAATCAGAACACTTATTCCTAAAGTTTTTTCCTGATTGTTTTGGTTTGATTGTTTTTTAAATAACGACACCTAACTGGAAAGAACCATTTTGCTTAAGATTATAACTACCCATAAACATTGTTAGAGTTAAGAGCAGCCACGGCACTAACAGCAACTAAAAAACGAAAAAGCATTCATGTAATTTCTTTCTTGAGGGAACAAACAAACTTCTTTTTTCCATAAATTGCACTAAATCAAACCACATAAACTGAAAGGCTGTAAGTGTTTCAAAATAACCTAAAAGTGGCTAGTCATGCTAATTAAATGTTTGCAATATCAGGTACAAAAACCAGGCAGTAAATTTGATTACATGCATATAAATGCAAACACAACTGCAGTGAAAATACAGAGTGTAAACTTGGATTAAAACTCTACCTAGAACACATCAAGACTGAAAAACTAAAAACACAGCTTAGTAGCTTTACAAATATCAAGGATCTTTGAAGGTGTCACTTTTTTTTGCTATACACAAAGCAACCACCTTGAAGAACAGATCAAATTATTGCATTAAAGTAACAACTGCTTCTTGACATCTCAAGTTCTTGCTTCTCTTGGTTTATCAAGTTAAGTTTACATTAAACAGATTACCATGTATTAACTGATATGGAAATTAAATGGAAAGTCTACACGAAAGAAGATCAGCATCCTGTTGTTGAGTTATAATAGTTAACTGAAATACACTTATACACTCACTCCAATCTTTTCTTCTATAAGTTGTCTTGCATAATCTATTTGCTGGGGTGTTCCACGGATAGTAAACATCTTCATGTTTGGATCCGCATTGGGTGGAGGATTTCTTTGAAGTTCTATTCTAGCACCAGACTGTTGGCTTATGCTCTTAATAGTCTCACCACCTACAATACAACATATAGCTTTTATAACACGCATTAAAGTGAAAATAGTAAGATATAAATTAGAGAAAGCCAACTGCCTGGAAGCTAAAGGTAGAAAAGTCAAAAGACACCTACTTTGTAAGCCATACAACAAAATTTTAATAAAAAATAAGTCTTAAAAAGCCTCCTCAGTGTAGTAATAAATTTGAAAAAAGAATCTACTTCTCAAAGACCACTATATTGTTACTCAGAAGAGTAGCAAATAATTCCTACATTGTTTTTTTCTATTCATGTAAAATGTTACTAAAGCATGAACTCCATACAAAAGAGTAGGCAAGCACAGGTAACCAAAAAACCCCCAACTAACTAGATGGCAAAGGCCACGTATTTTGCAGCACACTAAACCCAGGAAGTTAAATTTCCTAAAACAGCTCATCCTCCTACAGGATCCTGAGAAGCTACTTGTTTCATTAGCAGGCATAGTAAAAGTCAGCCAGCCTTCCAGGTCAAGAATTGAACTGTATCAGCCTATTTTTGTGTTCACAAAACACATTATGAACAGGAGACCAACATAAAATCAAGCGTTTCATCTAGAGGCATAAAGTATTTTAAAAACAACATTATTTGAAAAGTAGTTGTTTTCATAACAACTCATATAAGAAATTGTTACAGGATTCCACTATAAAAATATCTTCACTGGAATAGCTGAAAATTAGTTACAAGAGTTCCAGATGCAATAACGAGGCAACTTACTTATAAGATACATCATCTAAAAATCTACCAAACACTACTGATGCAACTCAACACTTTAAAAAAGGGGGATTAGATGTATTGGTCAGTTCTTGACTTTCAGCTATTGGAGTATTTGTTTTGGAAAAATCTAAAAATACGAGAAGTGTTATGATTTCACAGTATTAGGTCACTTGATTTGCACAGGCTTCTTTTGAAAGACCTTTTCTATTTGTACAATTAGCCATACTAAAGAGATGGCAGGGTTTTTTACTAGATACACATACATATATATTTTTATATATACATAGAAAAGATACACTGCCTTTGCCAATGATTAATCCAGTTTTGCCAGTAGGAACAATAAAGTTGAATTCCTGTAATCCACCAGGAGGCCCCATGTTCCAGTTGCCTTGGCCTCTACCCCTTCCCCGACCACCAGGTCCTGGTCCACCAGGGTTACCAGCCTAAAAAAGAAAATGTAATAAATTATGTTGCATGAAAACAACTGAACAAATTATTAATGCAAATTGCTTGTATTGCATTGTTTGTTAACAAAATAATTATTTACTATTCTAGGTAGTTCTGATAAAATGACATCTTTTCCAGAAGACGTGAAATAGATTTTAAAAGATGTTACGTACAACTATGCATATGAAAGATGAAGAAAAATATACAGAAGGAGAAAGTTTCAAAGACAGATTTGAATGTTTACAGAAGGCATACAAAACCACCTTTTAAACACCAATTGCAACTGAAGCAACATCATGTCAGCTATTAATACAAGGCAACAGAAGAAGCAGCTATAAAACCAGTCAGATCAAGAAACGCCATGACTTTATATCAGTATTAGGATTGTAATCTCGACACTTGCAAAAAAATATCAAGAAAACATTCCTATTCCAGACTGAACTTTGAAGGAGATTCAAATGACATCATTAAAATTATTTTCTTTAGTTGCACACTAATTTTTAGAACTCTAGAAGTCTTTCCCAAAGTCAGACAGGAGATTTTAAATGGTAAACAACATATTACTCAACCTGAACACTTCGAAGGAGATCTGTAATAATTTCTGCAGCATGCTGACATCTGTCAGGAGGCCCTGTGATTTGGGCTATTCTATCTGGAGTTGTTCCATCATCTGGAATAAAAATGAACTATTCCAGTATATGTAATCCAGTACATTAACACTCAATTCATAGAAACTTATGGACATATTACAAACCTGGCTTAAACTGGATCCTAACACCAGCATCATTTTGAATTTTTTTTATCATCTCTCCATTTCTTCCAATTACAATACCTACAGCAAATCGTGGTATTGGAACCTTAAAGAGTGGAAAAAAAATACTCAAGATGTTAATGATGCAAATATTCCCATCAAATCCATATGATTAAAGGGTCACATATTACAATAGTAAGCTAGGGCCAGCTCTTTGCGATTTCAAGCTTTTGGAAGTGTGAAGTTTTTGGTATCAAGATACAAACCCAGCAAATATTGGATTAAAGCAACATAAAGAAAGAGAATCTATGCACTACAAGTTGCCACAGTGGCATCAAATCCAGTGGGTGCCATGCTTCTCAAAATTAAAGAACAAAAGATCCAATGAACCTGAAGTGCAGATTGTAGAAGACACTTCAAGCTTCACTTCTGGTGAACAGTTATAAGCTCATGACTTGCCTAACAGGCAGACTTAAAATATCCTCCTGCACAGGCCAAACTCATCTCTATAATGACATTATATATTCAGCCATCAAAATTATTTGCTTATTTGATAAAAAACTCCAGGTAGCTGAAACTGTTCAGAACTGCTGGTAACAGTGAATACTGCACACCATTTCAAGTCATAAATTCAGCAATGATCAAGTAATACTAACATGCCACAACCACTTTTGGAATCTGATCAGAAGTTTTCAGAGGTATTACCCATCATGAAGTTTTAACAACTCAAAATACAGTGAACAAGTTTTTCAACCATGCTTACGTCTATCCCTTCATTTCCTCCTATTCTTGACCCATATTCGTTGCGCACCTCTCTAAAGCCACCTTGATCACGAATTAACTCCAGCACCATTTCCTTGGCTTGCTAAAATGAGAACAGAAGTTAATTTAGGTACTGCAACATAAGAACAGATTTTAAAATGCTTTGAATTCTGAAGGACTCCTTACCTGAACTTTATAAGGGTCTCCAGTTATCCTAAGAGGCTTGTCTGCACCAGTGTTCTGTGGACCATCTTGAATCATGACCATTTTGACACCTGCCCTTTCCTATTTGACAAAATGGAGGTCAATATCCAAATCCACATTGAGTATTACAAGATGTTTAGAAGAAGATACATATATACCTGTAATTGTTTAATTGTCTCTCCACCTTTTCCAATAACTAATCCTGCTTTACTTGCTGGAATCATAATTTCTTGTACTGCATTTCCAGGTCCATCACCATGATGAAAGCCAGGTGCAGGCCTTCCCTTTTCAACTATCTGATCAAGTAATCTTTTTGCTGATCTGTGAAGGAATTTATAAAAAGTTACTCCTACAAGTACCACTTGCCTGATGCTTGGAAATTGATTTTTTTTAATTTGTAAAGTTTCTGCAGAAGAAATATAATTAATATCACTAAGACATATAAGGCAAACTCAGTTAAATCTGTTACAGTAACTTAAGAAATTAGTTTGATGATAATGTGGTACAAGACCTCAGTGTCAGAATATGAAAGTGGCTTTTTATCAAACACACGTAAGTTAGCTCCTCAAACATGACCATCATCCCTGAATATAGAAAGTTACGTCGATGTGTGACAATCAAAACCAGATACAACTATTTTCATTGCTACTACAGTCTTCACTGAATACAGGAAGGCAGAAGTTAACTTTGCTGACAGGCATTACAGAGAGATCACTTTCTTAACTTTCAGTATACATTAATTAGCACCAAAGATATTTAAGAACTCAAAAAGGCTAGGACTTGAAAAAGTTTCATATTTTTGTCTTGAAATTTGAAGTATGCTGAGGAGTCCGACTGCACGTTCAGGAACTTTCTTCTTTTGTACACACTGAATTGTGGTTAAACCGCCTCGAGTATAGGATAAACATAGTATTGCAATCATACTATCTAAACATAACATTTAAATCTAAAACATGAAGTGCACTGTACAGTAAAATATGAATACACAAAGTTTTCTTTACTCACTGAACAGACTCTGGTGTTCCAGTTAGCATACATGATCTTTCAGGCAGGCCTCCACTATCTACGGTCATAAAATAAAACCAGTTAGCAGCAGTGTTAAGTCAGAAAATGATTATGAAGTTAAACATAATATGCAAACTACTGGAATTTCACTTAACTAGAACAACCAGTGTGCATCAAAACACTTTGCATTTCTTTAGATCATGTTAATTGCAATTATCACAAAACATTAAAATGTACTCTAAATGAAGGTTCAGGCAATTAGATGCAATGATTACCCTTCCAAACTTTCCAGCAAAAACACCCCATCAAAATAAAGAACTCCACAAATAGTTACCAGGTGCAATCTGTATTTTACAGCCAGACTCTTGCTGTATGCGTGAGATCTGTTCTCCACCTCTGCCAATTACTTGGAGAAAGAAAATACAGAATTATTATTTGTATTAACAGAATCTGATAACATCCCTCACTATTCTATAACACCACACCATACTACTTACTGAATCCAACCATCCCATCTGGAACTTTGTATTCCTCTGTCATCACAGACCTACAAAGAATGTTAAATCAAACACAAGACAACAGTCATTCAGAGACCAAACTAGCACTGTATATATCCTCCCATTCAACTAAAGAAAGCTAGTTCCCCTACTACAGCCCTTGTTTCATTGCCTCACATTATGTAAGTACAATACTAAGTAAGCTGACAACATATAAAAATTGCCACAAAAACTTCAGGATGAATGGATCTAAAATTGCCTTCATCTTCATTAGTACTGAGATGTGGGGTACAAAAAAGGCCGGTGTAGCATTTTTAGTTTCAGCTGTATATCCATTGAAGCATGCTGAAAATACCCAAGTCTCAGCATATCATCTACCAAAAACCAGCCAAAGCATAAGAACAGTAGTCGGATATGGTTGTTCAGGGAAGAAATTAATGGAGAAAACTACTGATGTAGCCAACCAAGCAATACATTGATTTGAGTCTGAATTACTGTTTTGTTTACAAATTCATTAGTTGGGTTTTTTTTGTTTGTTTTTATGTTTTATTTAAAGATCGTGTCAATCCTTTCCCAACCCGATCTGCTTCCAACTTCTGGTAATGCTACATAGGTTCAAATAGCAAACACCAGCAAAATGTTTTCCATTTACTATGTCTTACGTTCAGTCTAGGCTAAAGCATGAAGAAAAAGACAGCAAAGTAGATGCATTTTAAGCATCTGGCTTGCAATCTGCTGAAGCTAAATTTCTATGGATCACACAAATACAGATTGTTTATGCATTGACATCACTATGGGGGAAAAAAAATAAAATCTACTTTCATTAGAAAGGAAAACTCTATATAAGATAGAGGTGTAACTCTTACCTTTGTTGCTGATGCATTGGTGGTAGCTGATTTCCAAAAGCTGTAAATAGATATTGTTAAAATAAAATTTTAACAAGTAATGTAACAAATAAGCTTTTCTTTTGATAACACAACTTAATTATACTAACTTTTGTCCAAGCCAACTTTTAAAGAAGCATTAGGAAGAGGTTTAAAAACAGCTAAAAAGATTCCCAATCGTCGCTGACAATATTGCCAATTTCACAAAGCAGATTCGCACTGCTGTAGTAGGAGATGAAACCCTCCCAACACTCTTTTGATGTCACTGATTCAAGTATCACCTACCAGAACAGTTTCAAATTCTTGTTCTGAAAATGTTATACATGGTAAATTTTTTTGCCAACAAAATAAAAATTACTTACAGTCATTCTGAGGAGCAACTTTCTTAGCATCTGGTTGATCTGCAAAATTAAGATTTTTTAAATTTTTTTTGCCAAGAAATTCAGGAACTGTTTACACCTTTTAGTGTGAATTGTAAATTTCCAGTGCATTTTAGTCCCCCTTTCCTTTTTTTTTTTCCTTTTCTTTTTTTTTTTTTTTCCTCCAATTCAGGGAGTTGACCATCTGAATAAAAGAAAGAATCTCACGAACACTCAGCACTTGGTTAGTATAGCTGAAAAGATGTTAGATTTTTCCATATATCTATATTCAGTAGTTTAACAAAAGACAGTTTTCAGAACACACTGTAGATTGTTCATAAGATAGCCAGTCACTGAAACTTAACTAAGACAGACAAAGTTTATCTCTGTTGGTTGCTCAAGCTAATGATGCTTCTATAGTTTAAAAAAAAAAAATCAAATCCATACCAAAAAAATCAATGACTTAAAGAAAAAAAAAATAATCTGACAATGACCACAAATCTAGATCAAACATCTGAAAGTACAACAGTATCACATGGCAATGCAATCCCAAACTGAATGTTGATATGAAATTCCTATCCAAATATCAAGCATTTCATAGCATAAAACTTCAAAAAAAAAGCAGATTCAAAGCAACTACATCACTACCATCCAAATCCTTTCTGTACAGTAAAGGACTAAAAGGCATAATTAACCTGTATCTGAAAAGATTGACTTCAGATGCTTCCTTCCCACCCCAAAATCAAGGTTATATGAACCACCATAATTTATGTGCAGCAAAAACTCAGACACGTATTCCATTCCAAGAAATATTTGTGTCAATCCAGAATGATCCACTAGTTTATGTCATGTTTACATACTAAACACAGGTAATAAATAAAAATTCCTGCCTTTAAAAGGAGAGGGCATTCCCTCCCAGTGTGTTGTACTGCTCGGACTTGTCCAAGAGCCATCTACACATAAAATAAAAAGAATACATTACATATATCATCTGAAGCATCATTAGCTCATTTTTGTATATTAAAAACCTCACCTTTAATAGGAAAAAAAAATCTTTATTACAGGACACAAGAACTCCTGATATAAAGCCTTAGTTACATTCTGTAGACTGAGTTTCAACCTACTTAAAGGAAGAAGGCATTGCTCTTTTGTGAGACCTATGAGAACATTTCAACAAGTTCAGAGATTCCTTCCCACAATTTAGCCAGGATTTTGTGTGTTTATTAAACATACTAAACCCTGTTAAGTTCAAACTGACTGCTTAGTAAAAGACAGGCGACATACATTTCAGAAGACATTACTGCAGTATAAGACAAATCCAAAAAGCTGCAACAAGTTTAAAGATTTAAGTATGGTATTATCAGGTTTCACACATGCTTTAGGCTTAAATATTAGACTACACAAAAGTGTCTACAAAGTAGAAAATTTACTTCCTGTCTTTTTTTAAAGTCCTATGCTTTTACAATGAAATGCATTAAGTATATGAAACAGTCAAAGTTAAAGAGTACTTCCTCCTATAACAGTAACTTGGAAACAGTAATAGTTTCACACAACAATTTGCTCTACGCAACAAATAACATACCTGTGCAAGTGTGTCTCAACCCTGAATTTATCTGCCTACTCCCCCTCCCAGGCGCACGTTTTCCTCTTTAAAGCATTTAAACCATGTTTAAAATATTGCAGAAGAGGCTTACATTCAATTAAGGTTACAGCACAATGGTTAAAAAATTTCCCCATTAAACTGAACATGAAAAAGCATGTCACGATCTATAAAGGGAACGAAATGTTTTTATGCTGTGCTATGGAAAAAACAACCCAGCAACAAAAAAGTCACCTGCAATCTCTCTAGCACCGTGGCCATGCTCAACAAAAACAAATACAGCTAGTAACGAGTGCATACCTCCATCCTCAAGAGGTCTTTTTTGTCCTCCATAACCGTAGTCGTTTGAATTCATTGATGTGCCAGCATCTCCTCCAATTTTTGCTGCAATCTAAACAAAAGGCAAATGCTTCGAGTCAAAAAAAAAAACCCCAAACAAAGCATAAAATACGTAGTTCAGTCGTCCTTCCTTTATTCCAGGTCTTCTAAACAATCTTGAGTTATTTAAACAACGTGTATTAAAATGTTCCCAAGTACATAAACAGAATAGTTTACGTCCTATAAACAGGCTATAATAGGAACAGTTTTATTCATAAAAACATTATCTTGTAACGCGTTCAAAAAGACTTTTGCTCATTCTTTGCCAGCAAAACTTCCTATATTCCCTTGATTGGCTAAAAAAAATCCAACCAACTCTGCCCTTCAAACACCAGGAACTTTTTTCTAAAACCAGCTTTTCCTTTTCTACTGATCCTTCACGAAACACTACGGTATCTCTCAAAGAACCTGATCACTTAAACTATTTCAAACCTTAGCAGTGCCAGCCACTTCGGATCTTCAGATACTGCCCAACACCGAGATCGGCTATCGCCAGACAAAGCGAAAATTTCGCCCAAGCAGTAACGAAAACATCGCCCGTGGAGCCCAAAAACTACAAATAAAACTCTGGGATAAATAATTTCCTTACAGACAGCCCTCACTGTCTTTGCTCCGCAGGCCGCAACACCTCCCAACCGGTCTGAACAGGTTAGCGGGCATCAAGGGCGCCTCAGGGAACACAATACGGGCCGCACGCTGCGGAGCCGCCCTCTCTTCCCGTCCCTCTGCCGCCCGAGCAGCCCAGCAAAACGCCGGGTTACCGATAACGGGGCACGCCAATAATCGCTGGCCGAGATTTTGCCTCCCCACAGGCCGACAGCAGGGACCTCACACCAACGCTCCCCTCACCCCACCGCCTCGCAATGGAGCGGGTCACTCCGGGCCGACACGGGGCAATATGTGCGCCTAGTCTGCCAGCGGGCAATGGCGAAACAGAGAAAAACTGCTAAAACCTTTCACCGTCCGAGGAAGAATGGCAGAAGACGCGGGCCCTCACCAAGGCGTGCCGGAAGGGGATGAGGAGACGGGACAAAGCTTCCCCCCGTAAATATATTTTTGGCGGAGAGGCTCCCTCCAGGTCTCCCCAGAGCAGAGCGTCATCAGGGTGCAGACTAGTAACTTCTGCCGCAGCTTAGGCGCCGCGGCCTGGTCAGCAGCTGCCTCCAGGCCCTGAGACCTGAGGGCCCATTGATTTGGCAAAGCCACGTTTACACATACACACCTGCCTAGCTCTCTGCAGCGCGTCCTTAAAGGCATCATTCACTCCTCCACCTCCACCGCCGCCTCCCCCGGGCGCGCCAGAAGCAGGAGGGGGCACCGTGGAATAGTCCGCCATAGTCGCTCAGCCACCGCTTCCTGCCCCACTCGCTGCCTGCCAAGAAAGAAAGAAAATGGCGGCCGGCGGGAGCCTTTCACATTCCTGCGCGGCATCGTGCTCTGGGAGGGGGGAGGGATAGGATCGTAACCTCGCGAGACCAGGGGCGAGATTTCATGGGGGTGCTGGAGAACGATGAAGAAAGCTCGCGGCGTTTCGGCTGGCTCCCCCTCCCCACCCCTCCCACTCGAGCCGCGCGGCCGCCGGGGGTGCCCTTCAGCTGGGAGGGGGGA
>WBNM01010923.1:0-10993 GCA_013399055.1 Ramphastos sulfuratus | reverse complement strand
TCTCAGCCATTCCCCACCCAGCCTGGAGTTGTGCTTGGGATTGTGCCTACCCAGGTGCAGGACCTTACACTTGGCCTTGTTGAATGTCATGAGGTTGGCCTGGGCACCCCTCTGCAGCCTGTCCAGGTCCCTCTGGATGGATCCCTGCCCTCTAGCAAGTCGACTGTGCCACACAGCTTGGTGCCATCTGCAAACCTGCTGAGGGTGCACTGATTCCTCTGTTTATATCTCTGCTAAAGATGTTGAACAGCACTAGTGCCAGCACTGACCCAAGAGGGATGCCACTTGGCACTGGTCTCCAGGTGGACATTGTGCCTCTTCATCTGCCAGTTCCTTTAGGACCCATGGGTGGATCTCATCAGGCCCCATGGACATTCAGATTCCTTAGGTGCTCACAAACATGATCTTCAATTATAGTAGGCAGATTTTCTTTCTCTCAGTCCTTACTTTTGCCCTCTGGGACTTGGACATTGTGGTTGGAGCCCTTGCAAAAATGCCATTGAGCACCTCAGCCTTATCCATATCCTTTGTCACCAGCTCTCCATTTCCCTTCTGGAAGGGTCCCACGTTCTCTCTAGTCCTCCTTTTCTCACTAATATACCTGAAGAGGTTCTTCATGTTCCACTTAGTGTCTCTAGCCAGATTTAATTCTAGCTGTGCTTTAGCTTTCCTAACCTGAGCTCTGGTTGCACGAACAACTTCTTTGCATTTGTCCCAGGTTGCCTGGCCTTGCTTCCACTCTCTGTAGGCTTTCTGGACATGTTCCAGAAACTTCATCCCTGGAAGTGTTCAAAAAATATGTAGATGTGGCACTTAGGGACACAGTGTAGTGATGAATTTGGCAGTGCTGGGTTGATGGTTGGACTTGACAATCCTGGAGGCCTTTTCCAGCTTTAATGGTTCTATGATTCTACGAATTCAGCCAAACTCTTTGCTGGCTATCCACCAGTCTATGAATAGTAGCAACCATGAAAGCAGTATAACTAATCAAGAGAAATACAGGATGGAAAAACTAATGAACCCACAGAAACAAGATACTTATGGAAGTTCCCTCTTATTATTAAGGTCTGAAGGCCTTCCACTTCTCTTGCTAGCTAAAGAAAAGAGATCAGCTTATCTAGGGCACACAAGGACATCTTTTCCTTCCAATTGAATTGCAAGCAAAGCCTGTGGAAGGTAAACCAGCTGTGAATGATGTGGCTGCACATGCCAGACAGGCATTGTCAGCACCAGAGTTCTTCCTGTGTTCCCTAAATGTTAACGACTCCCTGGGGATGGTGCATGTCTCATGTGCAGGGAAATAGCAATTTCTTTGTTCTGCAGTTTCATTATGACATGGTGAACTCTTTAGAAGTGAAAATTTTTGCCAATAAGGAGCAAATTACAAATATATGTATCTGGTGTGTTTCTGCTTCCCTCAGAGGTGAAGACAGTGCTTGTAAGAGATGGTGCCTGCAACCTTCTTGAAGCAAAGCTCTTGAATCCAGCCCCAGCTAGACCAGTGTGACCCAACTGCAAGTGTACTGGAAGAAGCAAGGCAACAGTGATGTAACCAGTGCCTCAGCCACACTTTTAACTCTGTCCAGACAGAAACAGAGCAAACAAATCAACGTTAACTTTCCTCTGTGTTGCCTATTAACTCCTCATCAATGCAGCTACTCAAGCTCTTCCACTCCCTGCCTGAATCCAAGAATATACTTCATTAAATGTCAGCAGATTAATCACTAGTCTGTCAAAATGTAACTTACATGAACACTTCCAGCATTTTCTGAGTGTGTGAGGATTTAGCTCCACTGTGATTATTACTCTGTGCCATAGCACCAATTTTGTTCCTCAAACAGATGTGCTGGCTTGGGGCTGCCCATCTTAACAAGCCTCAGAGACTGTGCCCATTTCCAACACTGGGTAAAAAAAGGATGTAAGGGAGAAGGAAATAAATGAAAACCCTGTGCCAAGCCCTTTTGGGGGTATTACCCATCAGGACACAAAAGGTCTGAAAGCCACATTTCAGATGCATAAATAGAGACATTTCTAGCTGACAACTCCTAAGCGAGCAGACTGGCTACTTGCTTTATGCAGCCCTATACAAATATTAATTGAAGCCATCTGTAGGACATGTTATCTCTGGAGTAACTAAAGATGTTCAGTTGACTTTGGACTAAGTTACCCAACAGCTCCCACCCCAAAAAAACCACACTCATGAAACAAAGTGATTTACTGTTATAACATAACATGCAACTAGAAAGGGCTCACACATGGCCCTGAGGTTTCTATGATTATTCTTGTTAGGACAGCACAACTGAGAGAGAAAACAGCTAAAAAGCTGCTGCTTCCTCTGTAGAAATTGTCTGTGGGCAATGAAGTACCTGCTTAAGGGATGAATTACTCCTTTTGCCTTAAAAAATAAATGAGAGAGGTAAAAAAGGCACCTTTCCTCCAGCACATCACCTACCAGCAAGCCAGCAAGAGTTACATGTGTTGTACTAAGTAGAACACAATGATTGTTCCTGACATGCATCTTAAAAATACTAGGAAACTGATGAGGGAAAAGGGTGGCTGCTTCTCTTCCTCATCTTATTTGCTTCTTAACATCCAATGGAAAAAGGTCCAGCAGGTCAGAGTTATTTACTGTGTATGAAGTTCGACAAGTCCAAGTGTTAGGTCCTGCACCTGGGTCACAACAACCCCATGGTAAGTGACACACTTGGAGATGTGTGGTTGAAAAGCTGCAACTTGGAGAGGAACCAGGGGTATTAGTTGACTGAATATGAGTCAGCAGTTGGCCAACAAAGCCAGTGATGTCCTGGCTTGTATTAGAAACATTGTGGCCAGCAGGCACAGGGAGGTGATCACCCCCTTGTGCGCAGCACTGGTGAGGCCACACCTCAAGTACTGTGTTCAGTTCTGGGTCCCTCACTACAGGAAGGACATTGAGGTGCTGGAGGATGTCTAGAGAAGGGTAAGGAGGCTGGTGAAGGACCAGGAGCACATGGCCTGTGAGGAGTGTCTGAGGAAGCTCAGGTTGTTCAGACTGGAGAAGAGGAGGCTGAGGGGAGACCACATCACTCTCTACAACTAACTGAAGGGAGGTTGGAGCGAGGAGGGGGCAGCCTCTTCTCTTTGATGACAAGTGACAGTATTAGAAGAAATGGTTTCAAGCTGTGCCAGGGGAGGTTCAGGCTAGATATTAGGAAATATTTCCTCACTGAAAGGGTTCTCAAACATTGGAGTGGTCTGCCTAGGGCAATGATGGAGTCATCCTCCCGGGGCATGTTTAAGCAGCCTGTGGAACTGGTGCTTCGGGACATGGTTTAGTGTTAACCCTTCAGTGCTGGGTCAAGGCTTGGACTGGAGGTCTGACCCAACCAGATACATTCTGTGATTCCGTGGTGACAAGTCAACAATGTGTCAGCAAGGCTACAGAACTGAGCAGGCTGATGAAATACAGGAGCAGCAATGTAAAAAGGCAACAGAGAGGCAGATACTGCTCCCCTTAAAAGTACACTCATGGTGAGGGAGTTCCTGTGATCCGATGACAGGATGAATAAACTGTATTTGCCATGGTGGAAGAATTGCTGTGCTAATTTTATCAAGACAACACACCAGGAAAGACAGAAAAGTCCCCAAAAGGCTGGATTCTTTATTTCAAACAAAGCTGACAGACTTCAAGTAAAACTATGTAGGCTATAATGAATGTTTTTGACTGCAGGGAGAAAAATGTAAGGCTTGATTCCAGAAAGTGTCTCTGCCTACATACAGAAGTAGGTCTGTGGGAGATTCTTATTCAGCATGTTTGCTACAAAAGACATTGATTTACATTTTGTCATTTAAAGAACTGGTAACTCGCTCCATGTGAGAAATGCCAACAGGCACAGGCTCAGAGGAATGAACAAGGGCTGCAGAAACCACTGCACCTTTCATACAGACTGTTACCCCCTTGAGATTTCAAAGCTTCTGAGGAAAAGGCATTGTTGGGAGTGTTTTGGTTTTTTTTTTTTTTCAGACCAGAAACTAGGATATCAACACTGATAAGTCTGCAGCTGCTCCTGACAGTGCAGTTTGAGAGGCAAGAGGCCTTAACTGAGCTCGGATGTAAGGAAGGATCTCTTTAAAGGCTATCAATGTTAATGAACAACTCAGTCTTGTTCAAACATCCAGACTGTGATATCACAGTATCACAGTATCAGAGTATCACAGTATCAGCAAGTTTGGAAGAGACCTCAGAGATCATCAAGTCCAACCCATTACCACAGACCTCCAGACTAGACCATGGCACCAAGTGCCACGTCCAAACCTGCCTTGAACACCTCCAGGGACGGTGACTCCACCACCTCCCTGGGCAGCGCATTCCAGTGGGGAATGACTCTCTCAGTGAAGAACTTTCTCCTCACCTCCAGCCTAAACTTCCCCTGGCACAGCTCGAGACTGTGTCCTCTTGTTCTGGTGCTGGTTGCCTGAGAGGAGGAAGCAACCTCCTGCTGGCCACAACCACCCTTCAGGTAGTTGTAGACAGCAAGAAGGTCTCCCCTGAGCCTCCTCTTCCCCAGGCTAAACAATCCCAGCTCCCTCAGCCTCTCCTCATAGGGCTTGTGCTAGAGGCCTCTCACCAGCCTCCTTGCCCTTCCCTGGATATGGGAAACTATCTGAGTTTATCATGTCCTCACTCTTTTGAACGGACAGAGTTTGTTTGCTAAGCATTGGTCAAGCCAAAAGGAACGAGGTTATTCCAACTGCTGGTGGCTGGACTTGCAGTCTGGACATTAGATAGCAAAACATCCAGGATTTGATGCAATTTTGCCTCAGCCACCTATGCTGAGTTTTGGACTCTCCTTCTAAACTCAGAAGCTAAAAGAAATGGTCCTGGAACCTCAGTGGAAAACAGAATCATAGAATCATAGAATGGTAAGGTTGGAAGGGACCTCAAGGATCATCCAGTTCCAACCCCCTGCCATAGGCAGGGACACCTCCCACTAGCACAGGTCACTCAAGGCCTCCTCCAACCTGGCCTTGAACACCTCCAGGGAGGGAGCAGCCACAACCTCCCTGGGCAACCTGTGCCAGTGTCTCACCACCCTCACTGCAAACAACTTCCTCCTAACATCCAGTTTCAATCTCCCCTCTGCCAGTTCAAACCCATTGCCCCTTGTCCTGTCATTGCAAGACCTTGTCAATAGTCCCTCCCCAGCCTTCCTGTAGCCCCCTTCAGATACTGGAAGGCTACTCTAAGGTCTCCTGGAAGCCTTCTCTTCTCCAGGCTGCAGAGCCCCAACTCTCTCAGCCTGTCCTCATAGCAGAGCTGCTGCAGCCCTCTGAGCATCTTCGTGGCCTCCTCTGGACCCGCTCCAACAGTTCCATGTCCTTCCTGTGCTGGGGGCTCCAGAACTGCACACAGGACTCCAGATGGGGTCTGAGGAGAGCAGAGCAAAGGGGCAGAATCCCCTCCCTTGCCCTGCTGCCCACACTGCTCTTGCTGCAGCCCAGCACACAGTTGCTGTCTGGGCTGCACTCACACTGCAGCCTCATCTTGAGCTTTTCATCACCCCAGACCCCCAGGGCCTTTTCCTCAGGGCTGCTCTCAGCCATTCCCCACCCAGCCTGGAGTTGTGCTTGGGATTGTGCCTACCCAGGTGCAGGACCTTACACTTGGCCTTGTTGAATGTCATGAGGTTGGCCTGGGCACACCTCTGCAGCCTGTCCAGGTCCCTCTGGATGGATCCCTGCCCTCTAGCAAGTTGACTGTGCCACACAGCTTGGTGCCATCTGCACACTTGCTGAGGGTGCACTGATTCCTCTGTCCATGTCACTGACAAAGATGTTAAACAGCACTGGTGCCAGCACTGACCTCTGAGGAAAGGTTCATTCTCATTGCTTCTGCATCTAAAAGCTAAAAAGAGATGCTGAATCTTTGTGCTGATAATTGGATGTACAAAACCATTGGATGTATCAATGTTAGCTAAGGTTTGGCTATTCCTCACTCATTAAGAGCAGATAGTTCCAAATTAGAAGCCACACTGAGAAACAGAAAATAAATAGCACATCAGTTTTAAAAACAAACCTTCAGAAAACTGGTCTGCTCACCTCATTGATGAGGTGGATTTATATATTTATCCTTTGATTAGTTTTTTATTGTTTTGCCATTTTTTAATCAGTTATTATGCCAGTAGCCTACAGCTGCAATGTTGTTGAAAAAAATCATATAGGTGTTGGGAGCATCCAGCTCTGGAACCCTCAGCACAGGAAGGACATGGACCTGATGAAGCAGGTCCAGAGGAGAGCCACAGAGCTGATCAGGGGGCTGGAGCAGCTCTGCTATGAGGACACGCTGAGAGAGCTGGGGTTGTTCAGCATGGAAAAGAGAAGGCTGCAGGGAAACCTAATAACAGCCTTGGTATTTCATAGCCCTTTCTATGCTCATCTTTCTGTTGCACTCATTTCTTCATAAAGATTAAACCAGTAGAACTGAAAAAGTCAGCAATACAGATGCTGAGTGAGCCAGAGCAGTACGAAAGGAGTCTATCCTAAGGCCAGGAATGGGAAGCCCCAGTGTAACATATTGAATGTTTCAATAGTCATACATCCATGGTTAGTAAATTCATGAGAAGCTGTTGTGCAACAGTATAGGGAACAGAGCAGTGAGCAAGCACTTGAAAAACCTTGGTTTAGTTGATTAATACNCATTCTATGATTCTATAATAATTATGCAGGGCTATTCTAATTTCATAGAAGGTATTTTAGGCTGTGGTCTACTCTACCAAAGATGAAAAGTGCAAGCTCAAAAGGCTTCGTAAAAGTCTCATCTTAGTAGAAAGAGTTTCATGATTAAAAAAAATGTACAAAAGTATTTTTATTTTAAATCAGAGGATCATAGAATGGTTTGGATTGAAAGGGACCTCTAAAGGTCATCTAGTCTAACTCAGCCTGCAATCACCAGGGACATAGAATCATAGAATCATAGAATGGTAAGGTTGGAAGGAGACCTCAAGGATCATCTAGTTCCACCCCCCTGCCATAGGCAGGGACACCTCCCACTAGCACAGGTCACTCAAGGCCTCATCCAGCCTGGCCTCGAATATCCTCCACCTTATACGGTTGCTCAGAGCTTTGTTGAGCCTATCTCGAGGGATGGATCCTCAACTACCTCCCTGGGCAACCTGCTGCAGTGTTCCACCATCCTCATGGTGCAGAACTGACATCCAGTCTAAATCTACTCTTCTCTAATTTCAAACCATTGGCCCTCGTCCTGTCACTGCAGACCTTTGGAAACAATCCCTCTGTAGCCTTCTTGCAGGCCTCTTTCAGGTACTGGAAGGCTGCCATTAGGTCTCCCGGGAGTTTCCTCTAGGCTGAACAACTTGAGCTCCCTCAACCTGTCCTCAAAGGATAGGTGCTGCAGCCCCCTGCTCATCTGTGTGGCCCTCCTTCATGTAATACTAAGCAGTTTGTAACTCTAAGTAGGGAGTCCATGCTTACCTGTAATCATCTTCTCTCAAGAAAAAACCCAAAACAAAACAAGTGAAGCTAATCACTGGTCTCAGATACCACATTTTTTTCAGTGGGCACTTAAAAAGTAAACAATAAACAAGCTTTTTATTCTTTTTTTTAACAGAAAGAGAAATCTTACTCATCTGCTTGTATCCTTCTAATCATCTGTACTAAGTCATCTTGAGCAGCATCTCTTTCCCCAGCTCCACCCCTTCCTTGTTAGCCACTTAGCTATTTCAAACATAACAGCAGTCTGCAGTCACTCATTCTACTTGCACTAGGGATGTGTTAAATCTTATCTTATCCTCTTTCCTCAGTGTACTTGTTCTAAAAAAGAAGCAAGCATTTAATATTCCAGCTCCACAGGATGCCAGACACAAACACATCCTCAGCAAACAAAGTTAGTCAGCAGAGTAACTACAAAGACAAGAATAAGATTACAAATATCAGCTACAGCTGGAAATGCTGGCTCCAAGGCTTAGCATTCACCATCAGGTTTTCATGCTGGGTTTATTCTGATCCCTTCACAATGCAAGCAGATTTTTTCCCCAGTTATATGGATCTCTTTAAAAGCTTTATCAAAGATCTGGATGAGGGAATTGAGTGCACTTCAGTAACTTTGCAGATGACACTAAATTGGTGGGAGTGTTGACCTGCTTGAGGGTAGGAAGGCTCTGCTGGAGCCCCCAGCACAGGAAGGACATGGAAGTGTTGGAGCGGGTCCAGAGGAGGCCACCAAGATGCTCAGAGGGCTGCAGCAGCTCTGCTGTGAGGACAGGNAGCATCCTGGCCTGGACCAGCAATCATGTGGCCAGTAGGAGAAGGGAAGTGATGGTGCCCCTGTCTTCAGCACTGGTGAGAGTGCACCTTGAATACTGGGTTCCATTTTGGGCCCAGCACTACAAGGACACTGAGGTACTGGAAGGACAACGAAGCTGGGGAAGGTATGGAGAACAGGTCTGGTAAGGAGTGGCTGAGGGAACTCGAGTTGTTTAGTCTGGAGAAGAGGAGGCTGAGGGGAGACCTCATTGTTCTCTACAACTCCCTGACAGGAGGCTGGAGTGAAGTGGAGGTTGGTCTCTTCTCCATAGTATCAGGTGATAGAATGAGAAGAAATGGCCTGAAATGCTGCTGAGGAGGTTTAGGAAAAAAATCATTGCATTGCAACAGACTGCCCAGGGATGTGGTGGAGTTCAGCAGCCCTGGAGGTGTTCAAGAAACATATGGACATGGCACTTTGGGACATGGTTTGATGGCCATGGTGGTGTTAGGTTAAAGGTTGGACTTGATGATCTTAGAAGTTGTTTCCAGCTGAAGCAATACTCTGCTTCTATAAGTCTCTCTCCTATGTGCTACTTTTGCAGAGAGGAGAGGATATGAGTCTGAAACTAGCGGTCAAAACTAACACCAGATTTTTCATTACTTGTTTTAAGGACTGACACCTTCCAAAAAAAAAAAAAAGGAAAGAAATCAGATGTGAACAGCCTGGGGAGTTTCTGCTTTGGCAGAACTGGAGTAAAGCAGTAGCCAAGCATATTGCTGCTGGCATCCAGTCTTGGAAATGTTCAGCCAGAAAAATCATAGCTTGCTTCAGTATAATCAAAACAGATGCTCAGAGGAGGCACTGTCAGGCTAAGTGAGGAAATTAGACAAAAAATATTTTAACAATCAAAATGTCTTCAGAAGGGCCTTTTTACAAGGGCTTGCTGTGATAGGACAGAGGGAATGGCTTTAAGCTTGAGGAGGGCAGATTTAGACTGGGGAGTAAGAAGAAATTATTTTCAGTGAGAGTGGTGAAACACTGGAACAGGTTGCCTGGGGAGCTCATGGATGTCCCCTCCCTGGAGGTGTTCAAGGCCAGCTTGGATGAGGCTTTGAGCAATGTGGTCTAGTGAAAGGTGTCCCATGGCAGGGAGGTTGGAACTAGATGATCCTGAAGGTCCCTTCCAACCCAAACCATTCCATGAGTCTATGAATCAGGAGTGGGGAGAAATGGTATTTCTATGCTTTGAAACTAAATGGGGAGAATAAAAAAGCCAACAACCCCACACAGCAGTAATTAGATGAGAACTCTCCTCCTTGCCCTAGACCATTCAGTTTGGACTAGCCCTGTACATTAAATCATAGAATCATGGATTCTAGAGGCCTTCATTTTTGCAGGCCTGTGACTTTTACAAACACACAAAGGTTTTGCAGCGAGTTGCAAGCCATCAGCCAAGGTCTGCACAAATGCAAGCACTGCCATTTTGTTTAGAATGCTCTCTGACATTTCCATGTCATCACTCAGATGCTCAAACTTGTCACAAAATGGCAGAATGAAAGTGGCTGGAAGGGACCTCTGGGGATCATCAAAGCAGGGCCAGGGAGGCTCCTCTCAGCCTCCTCTTCTTCAGGCTAAGCAACCCCAGTTCCCTCAGACACTCCTAACTTGTGCTCCAGACCCTTCCCCAGCTTCGTTGCCTTTCTCTGGACCCACTCCAGCAACTCTGTGTCCTTCTTGCAGTGAGGGCCCCAAAACTGACCCCAATATTTGAGATGCACCCTCATCAGTGCTGAGTACATGGGGACAATTACTTCCCTGGTCCTGCTGGCCACGCTGTTGCTGATCCAGGCCAGGATGCTGTTTGCCTTCTTGGCCAGCTGGACACACTGCTGGCTCATATTGAGCAGGGTACAGTACCACTACCCAGTCTGCAAATCTGGTAGCTAGGCTATCTCTAGTGAGCTCATGGTTCATGAATATATAAGTCCATTAAAGTGCTTTTATTAATCCCTTATGCATTTACTGTGTTCAAAACACATGCAGCTGAAATACCAAATTATGCAACAAGCTTCTGCCAGGACTCCCTTCTGAGCCTCACTGGCTCAGGGAGGGAAAGGAATGACGAATTTGAACAATGTCAGTGAAAAAATTAGAGACAAGCTAGGGCGAAATATTTTGGAAGATGTGGCTATCAGGATTATCACATTTGAGTGGATAAATGATACAGCATGCAAGAGTGCATTAACAAGAGTGTGTTAAGCATCTCGAGGGATGTTCTACTCCTCCTTTGCTCATCCCTAATTAGACCACATCTGGAATATTGTGTACAGTTCTGGGCTTCCCAGTTCAAGAGGGAAAGGGGACACTGGAGAGAGTTCAGTTGAGGATGGTTAAGGGCCTGGAGTATCTCTCTTACAAGCAAAGACTGAGAGACCTGAAGCTGTTTATAGTCTGGAGAAGAGAAGGCTGAGAGGGGACCTTATCATTCTCTACAAATATCTGCAAGGTGGCTGGCAGGAGGCTGGAGCCAGTCTCTTTTCAGTGATACCCAGTATTAGGATGAGGGGCAATGGACACAAACTCAATCACAGGAAGTTCCATCTCAACATGAGAGAAAAAGTTTTTTACTGTGAGGGTGCTGGAGCCCTGAAGCAGGCTGCCCAGAGAGGTTGTGGAGTCTCCTCTGGAGATGTTCAAAACCCATGTGGATGCATTCCCTCAACATCACATCCCTGCCTCTCTGACACA
>WBNM01010922.1:45079-77785 GCA_013399055.1 Ramphastos sulfuratus | reverse complement strand
GAAATCCAGCAAGGGATCACCGCCCAATGTCCGTCTCATGTCTGTGAGTAAAGCCTGCTGTGCCCTTAGTCCTCTGCTCAGCCTGATTGATTCTGGGCTAAAACTGTATTTGTAGCTTAGCCTTTTCCATTGTCTGACTTCCTCAATCTCTAATTTTGCCCATAGCATGCTGTGAAGATTTTTCCCAATCAAACTGAACCTGTAAATAAACCTGAACTAATTCTATATATAGTTCAGGGTCGAGGCTTTCAGGAAAATAAAATAATTCTATTTTTTATAATTTCTGACTTGGCCACATTAATTCTCTGCCTCCACAACACCCAGTGGGAGTAGGATCACATTGATTAGGAAGTGTTTGTGGTGTTGCATGGACTGACAGCAGGACTTGTCTCAGCTGAGACTCTCTGCTTATCCCAGTTACATACAGGCTGAGTTCAGAGTAAGCAAAGTGGCTTGTCAAGTCAGACTCTTTGGGCAAGAGATGAGAACTAGTTTGAAGTGAAATGTTACTTGTGGGTACAGTATGAAAACTGCTTATCTAAAGCATGTGGTGCAGTGACCTCATGCCCACAGCCAGGTAAACCTGGCAGGTGCACACAGCTGAAGCTGCTATTGCTCTTTTTGAACATGTACTCTCTGTACAACTAGGTTTTATTACTTATGTCTATACCTTGTCATTACTTAGCTCCTACTTACCAGCATCCCCAAACCTGCTGCCTGTAAAGAGTTTGTGAGCCCTTTCAGAAAGAATCTCTTCCCAGTGCATACCTTCCTCCAGCTTTGTGTGGAGACAGATTTCCTGTCTGCTGGAGGAGACAGGGAGTTTTTATTTGGTCCTCATTTTAAACTCATAGGCAGAGATTTTGAGAAATGTCTTATGATTTTGGGAATCACAATGCCTGGAGATTAATGTAGAGGTATTGTTGAACTCCTTTGCAATCCAAGTATTGAATTTCAAGCCACTCAAGTCACACCCCAGAACAAAAATGTTTGAAATGGTTTCTGAAATCTGTATTTATGACAGCTTCTATGGCCACCTTATACTTTCAGTCACAGAATAAAAAACACATTCAACTGCAGCTGTGATCATGGGCAGCAGGTACAAAACAGAGAGTAAGCCTGGAACCCATATGCAAGATAGAGAATAAGAACAGGAGTAGAGAAGCTGGCATGTTTAAGTACACTCAGGTCAATTTACTCCTGGGTCTTTGACCATATTTGTAATCTAGGTTAGTTTGTTGCATAATTTCACTGCACAGTTGTTAAATGTGTGTGGGTTGGTATGGTATTGCCTTCTGAATAAGGACACAGAACTGTTGGAGCGGGTCCAGAGTAGGGCCACAAAGATGATTCAAGGGCTGCAACACATCTGCTATGAGGATAGGTTGAGGGAGCTGGGGTTTTTCAGCCAGGAGAAGAGAAAACTGTGGGGGGACCTCACAGCTGCCCTCCAGCACGTGAAGGGGATCCTACAGGAAGGCTGGAAAAAGACTTTTCAGAAGGATGCTCAGTGACAGGACAGGGGGAATGATTTTAAGCTGAAGTAGAGCAGGTTTAGACTGGATCTTAGGAAGAATTTTTTTGTTATGAGGGTGGTGAAACTCTGGAATGGGCTGCCCAGGGATTTTGTGGATGCCTCCTCCCTGGGAGTATTTGAGGCCAGGTTGGAAGAGGCCTTGAGCAGTTGAGTCTAGTTGAGAGGCATCCCTGCCCATGGTGGGGAGGTTGGAGCAGATGGTCTCTAAGGTCCTTTCCAACCTAAGCCATGATTCTTTCTCATACTTGTAAAGCTTCATCTTGCCTTTTGAGTAGTCAGAAAGATTTGGACTCTTTGTCTGGGTTGGTTCCTTGATAGGGAGGAGGAGGGGAGTCTATTTCCAAAATCTCTTTATTCGTAAGTTATTTACACCCTTGGATGGGATTGTGATGGCAAAGCTGATGCAAATAGCAGGTGCAGATCTATTTTCAGAGGTACAGCAAGATCAACGTTGTCTCTCAGCAGCTCCAGCCAACAACAGTCAATTCTCTGCCCAAAGCATCCCATGACACTGCGATTCAGAGCCCTAACTCTTCCCCAGCACAAGATGAGGCCCCACTGCAGGGAACATGAGCTTGGCACGCAACTTGGAAATGACTTCTCTCCCATATATTCAGCCACCTGGCTCAGCTGTCGATTAAGTAGGTTGTTCTCCTCACTTACTTTTGGGGCCAGTCCAGCTGGGGTTGTCTGGCTGACAAAAGGAGAGGAGGGGTCTGTATTTGCTTGTTGCACTTGAAGGCAATGACTAGTGTTTAGGCAGACTGAGTGCATCTGCCCTCTCCCCAGTGGTGCCACTCACTCACTTGTGAGGAACATGGATGAGGGCAGGTGTGGTGCAGAAGTTGTCCTCTCCCTGCAGCACACCTCCTGGGGAGCTTCCAGCTAAAGCTTCTTTCAGACTCTTAGAAGGAAATGAAAATGGTGTAAAATTCCAAAGGAAGCAGAAAGTGTTAGATATTTCTTCAAAACAGAATAAAACTTCATAGCATACTGATATCTTTTTGGCTAGAACTCTTCCAGTGCTTTATCACACTGGCTTAGGCACATCCATTGGTGTTGTTGCATTTGCTGTGATCAGGAACATAAGCCTTTCTTTTGGGAAATGGGATTTCTTTGTTAACTTGCCTTCTCCCTTTTGGCTTGGCTGTGAAATCACCCAATAAAATCACACATGCACAAATTAGATCTTTTAAAATTTCATTTGTTGCCCTGAATCAGTGCTGTTGCTGATGAAATGGGAGGGGCAGCTAGCTGTGAGGGTACACTGTGGCTGTTTTAAGCAGCTGGCTAAATGTGGATGTTTACCAGGATGCACCATTTTTATAGTGCTTTAGTTTCTCCAGTTTGGCCCCAAAGACAGCCAGAAACGGAACAATAATAATAAATTAGAAAGGTATTTGTGAGGTAAGTATAAAGAATAAAACTGGCAGGACAAAATCTGGCACCAAGAAGCGTATCCTCTACCCTGTCTAATTCCAATGATTTGTGTGAAGCAAAGTTCTGTGTGTTGGGGGTTGCACAACCTTTGTGGTGTTACATGCAATTACCTTTTACAGCCTAGACAAACTGTCAGGGCATTAACCTGAGCTTTTCCATCTAGTGTTCCAGACACACATCCCCCCCAAAAAGGCCCATAATTCAGCTTATTTATAGCTGAATAAAAAAACCAAACAATGCCTCCAAATGGAAGTCAAAGTTCAGAGGGATTGGCTAGTACAGCACTTTAAAGCCTAGTTCTCAGCAGGTTATAGGGCTGGAGCGAGGCCATAATAGGATATTGAAATGTTTGGGTTTTTTTTTTTTCTTTTTTTCTCAGCCTTGGCAATAAGGTCCTTGACATCCTGTTATAGTTTTATGAGCTGGTTGAGATTGTCGTATCGCATTAGCTCCTGATGAGCCTGCATGCAGGGAGGAGCACAAGCCTGTGCCTCGTTCACCTGCGCGCAGTGCTGGAGGGAAGTGCCTAGGTTGGTCACTCACCCTCCTCTGTGGAAGGTGGTAACTAAAGCAGTCTGCTAACTGCCTGGCTGGTTGGTGTTTTAGTGCCACAGAGGGCTACCTCGGACCCTTTCAAAAGCCTGCTCCTGAGTGCCAGTACCAGTTCACACCTGGGAAGATAGGGGTGCAAGGCAAACCCAAAGGAAGGAGTATGTGAGTAAAAGCTTACTGTGTGCAGTTCTGGAGACCCCAGCACAGGAAAGACATGGAACTGTTGGAGCGAGTCCAGGGGAGGGTCATGAAGATGATCAAAGGGCTGGAGCAGCTCTCCTATGAGGACAGGCTGAGAGAGTTGGGGCTCTTCAGCCTGGAGAAGAGAAGGCTTCGAGGAGACCTTATAGTAGCCTTCCAATATCTGAAGGAGACCTACAGGAAGGCTGGGGAGGGACTATTTACAAGGTCTTGCAATGACAGGACAAAGGGCAATGGGTTTAAACTGGCAGAGGGAAGATTTAGACTAGATGTTAGGAGGAAGTTCTTTCCAGTGAGGGTGGTGAGGCACTGGCACAGGTTGCCCAGGGAGGTTGTGGCTGCTCCCTCCCTGGAGGTGTTCAAGGCCAGGTTGGACGAGGCCTTGAGTGACCTGTGCTAGTGGGAGGTGTCCCTGCTTATGGCAGGGGGTTGGAACTAGATGATCCTTGAGGTCCCTTCCAACCTTGCCATTCTATGATTCTATAAGCTTGCTCTCCTGGCTATGTCAGTTTTCCCATGTGTGGACTCACCTTGCATGATGTTGCAGCCCATAGTGACCTGCAAACAGACCCGGTGCCACATCACACCTCTATGAACTGATTTTNTCCAAGAAGCGTATCCTCTACCCTGTCTAATTCCAGTGATTTGTGTGAAGCAAAGTTCTGTGTGTTGGGGGTTGCACAACCTTTGTGGTGTTACATGCAATTACCTTTTACAGCCTAGACAAACTGTCAGGGCATTAACCTGAGCTTTTCCATCTAGTGTTCCAGACACACATCCCCCCCAAAAAGGCCCATAATTCAGCTTATTTATAGCTGAATAAAAAAACCAAACAATGCCTCCAAATGGAAGTCAAAGTTCAGAGGGATTGGCTAGTACAGCACTTTAAAGCCTAGTTCTCAGCAGGTTATAGGGCTGGAGCGAGGCCATAATAGGATATTGAAATGTTTGGGTTTTTTTTTTTCTTTTTTTCTCAGCCTTGGCAATAAAGTCCTTGACATCCTGTTATAGTTTTATGAGCTGGTTGAGATTGTCGTATCGCATTAGCTCCTGATGAGCCTGCATGCAGGGAGGAGCACAAGCCTGTGCCTCGTTCACCTGCGCGCAGTGCTGGAGGGAAGTGCCTAGGTTGGTCACTCACCCTCCTCTGTGGAAGGTGGTAACTAAAGCAGTCTGCTAACTGCCTGGCTGGTTGGTGTTTTAGTGCCACAGAGGGCTACCTCGGACCCTTTCAAAAGCCTGCTCCTGAGTGCCAGTACCAGTTCACACCTGGGAAGATAGGGGTGCAAGGCAAACCCAAAGGAAGGAGTATGTGAGTAAAAGCTTACTGTGTGCAGTTCTGGAGACCCCAGCACAGGAAAGACATGGAACTGTTGGAGCGAGTCCAGGGGAGGGTCATGAAGATGATCAAAGGGCTGGAGCAGCTCTCCTATGAGGACAGGCTGAGAGAGTTGGGGCTCTTCAGCCTGGAGAAGAGAAGGCTTCGAGGAGACCTTATAGTAGCCTTCCAATATCTGAAGGAGACCTACAGGAAGGCTGGGGAGGGACTATTTATAAGGTCTTGCAATGACAGGACAAAGGGCAATGGGTTTAAACTGGCAGAGGGAAGATTTAGACTAGATGTTAGGAGGAAGTTCTTTCCAGTGAGGGTGGTGAGGCACTGGCACAGGTTGCCCAGGGAGGTTGTGGCTGCTCCCTCCCTGGAGGTGTTCAAGGCCAGGTTGGACGAGGCCTTGAGTGACCTGTGCTAGTGGGAGGTGTCCCTGCTTATGGCAGGGGGTTGGAACTAGATGATCCTTGAGGTCCCTTCCAACCTTGCCATTCTATGATTCTATAAGCTTGCTCTCCTGGCTATGTCAGTTTTCCCATGTGTGGACTCACCTTGCATGATGTTGCAGCCCATAGTGACCTGCAAACAGACCCGGTGCCACATCACACCTCTATGAACTGATTTTATACCTCCTTCTCTGGAGACTTTCAAGACCCACCTGGATGTGTTCCTGTGTGACCTGCCCTAGGTGATTCCGCTTTGGTGGGGAGGTTGGACTGGATGATCTCTGGAGGTCCCTTCCAAACCCTAACGTTCTGTGATTCTGCTAGGTTAAAAAAGGCTTTAGCAGTCTACCTTCCACGCCTTCTCCAAGTGTTTTATGTGCTGCTTCCCTTCATGCAAAGTAAACAAGTAGATGTTCTGAAGGGAATTTTCTATGTGGTGGTTACCTACATAACAAAAATGCACATAGGACCTGTCATCTGTTCCTTTTTCCCAGTGAACTGTAAAATCAACACACACAAACATGTTTGTGTGGACAAGCCAGAAAAACAGCTGGTTCATCAAATAAAAGGGGGCATGCTTGGCTCTGCTAGGCCAAGTGCTCAACTGGATGCCCTGTATTTATAAAGTGAGAAAGTAGAGCATGTTTGAAAATGCAGGTGTATAAATATTTCTGCCAGCCCTGTTGGAGTATTTGAAGTCTCCCTCCAGCCGCTGCTCTGACTCACCAATTTCCAGCATGCAGGGAATGCTGCCTTGTGGGCAGTGGTGGTCCAGATCCTGGAGACAACACCAGCTGTGGCTGCATTGCCCCATGGGGGCTTTACCTAGGGAGCACTGCAGGACACCCCCAGGTCTGACCCCATCCTGGCTATAGGAACATGACGGAGGTGGAGGCCAAGTGAAGGCTGAGATGGAAGCTTCATCTGGGGTGGAAGCAGTAGGTTGACTGTGGATGTGCTTCAGGCAGATGTGGAGTTGACTGTTTGTTTCCTTGGCCTGCCATCCATGGAAGAAGGCTGCAGCTTAACTGCCAACATGGAAAAAGTGCCTGGGTTCTTCAGCCTGAACTTCAAAGGCAGTCATTATATTTAATGTTACAGCCCCCTTATAATCCTGAGGAGAGAGAGCAGAGCAACATTGCTGGCACGCTGACACAAACTGCAGGCACAGTGCAAATGTTGTATTAGATACTTCCCAGCTACGACTTCCTCTGGGGTGCTGTCACTGCTGCACATGGAAAAGTAGATCCCTTCATAATCAAAGACATGCAGGCAGGGATATGCACACACACGCCCAGGCACACACCTGCACAGCCACCACCCAGCAGTTGCATAATGCAGGCTGTCTCAGCACAGCCCAGGGAAGATCTCTGTGCTTTACAGAGCCATCCTCTGGGTTATCCAAGCTGCAGTCAGCCAGCACAGACCTACCACAGACAGACAAAGCAAGCTTTCCAGTATTTCATCTCCTTTTCTGTGTGTAGAGTGTATAGAATTTATAAGGGGGGCGACCTTAGAGCTGCCTTCCAATACATGAAGAGTTCCTACAGGAAGGCTGCAGAGGGAATTTTCACAAGGGTGTCTAGAGATAGGACACGGAGGAATGGTTTTAAGCTGAGCGAGAGTAAGTTTAGACTGATCTTAGGAAGAAGTTCTTCAGCACAAGGGTGGTGAGACTGTGGAATAGTTCACCCAGGGAGGTTGTGGATTGTCTCTGGGGGTGTTCAAGGCCAGGCTGGATGAGACCTTGAGCAGTTGAGTCTGGTTGAGAGATGTCCCTGCCCATGACAGGCAAGTTGGAGTAGATGATCCCCTCCACCTTAAGCCATTCTATGAACTATGAATAACTTTTTCTCACTTACAGCCTTTTCTTTGTTAAACAGGCCTTCTATGTGGAAAATTTGACTGAGTAATGAGGATTTTTTTGAGCCAAAGGGACAGAAAGGAGTGTAAGATCTACAATGATTTGAAATCACTGCAATTTTTAACAGCCTGACGCTCCAAAGAGTGAAATCACAGTAATGTGAGGCTGCAAAGCCAGCTGAGTGTTGTCAGACAAGCAGAACTGACTTTGTCTCCAAAGAATATCTGGCAGTTTTTGTGCCCAAGTAAATTTTGTGGGCAAGCCCAGAGAGGAAGAAAGGGAACCCACGTGTTAGTTGCAATATGAATGCAATTCCACAGTTAACAGCAAGTACTTTTGGCTGCAAAGCTGATGATCAACTCTTGTGCCAGCAGCAGAAGTGTTATGTTTGCCAAACTCTGGTGTCAGTTTTATGTCAGGAGCCCTGTGAGCATAGAGCCATTGAGGTTGGAAGAAACCTCTGAGATCATCAATTCCAACCTCTCACCTAGGACATACAACCCCACCACTACTACTAAGCCATTACCACTAAATCACATCCCTCAGCAGCATATCCACACCTCCAGGGACCATGACTCCACCGCCTCCCTGGGCAGCCTGTTCCAGTGTCTAAGAACCCTATCTGGGAAGAAATTTTTCCTAATATCCAACCTGAACCTCCTTAGTCACAACTCAAGGCTGTTTCATCTTCTCCTGCCACTCTGCATTCTTTGCCTCTGCCAGCTTGGTGATCGCACTGCCTCAGACCCAGTCCTAAAAGGCTGACCTTGACTTTTTCCAGTATTCCTGAGTGTCAAATTAAGTCTGTGTGCAAATGTGCCCTGTCAGAAGGCCAAAGAAGGACCTTTGAGTTCAGTGAAAAATATTGTTGGAGGTATGCTCTTGCTTTACGATCCTGCTTCTTTCAAAAGGAGCTGAGCTGTGCACACGGCATTTAGGCTGCGGTCTGTAAATGGCTTTAGACTGAACATTGATTTGGGACTATAGCTGCTGGTGAAAGAGCTCCCTAGTGCAAGCAATGAGAGATTTCAGGTGCCCTTGTTACAAACGTGAGCTGAAGAACTCACCCATGGGTGCTATATACTATTAGAATTTCCTATCTTAGAGCTTGGTTTTTTTTGCCATGCTGTAAGACTTTTTTTCTAATTTTGGTAAATTCTGTGGAAGAGCTCATCCAGCTTTCACTCTCGACAAGGGTGTAACAAAACCCCAAGCTGGCCCTGTTCATGTAAGGCCTGCCAGTCGCTCATCATGGCACTGATGAAAGCCACTAGATGTCACTGCTATATTGCACTAATAAAGTTAAAATAATATTTTTCTGGCAATAAATGTCCTGACTCATAAGGAAGTTGGGTTATAAAAGCCTTGGATAGTTTGGATTCCTTCCAGTTAAAAAACAAAACAATTTTTTTTTTTTTAACTAAAAATGTTGGATCCAAGTTCAAAACAGACATTTCACAAATAACATTGACCTGTATTTTAAAAGGAAAAAAAAAAATACTTTGAAGTTAATACCAAGTAAAGAAACACAGTCTGTGGCTCTGCGAGCTGAGATGATGGGAAAAAATGATATCTGAAGGGCCATAGTGCTAAAGACGAGGCTTGAGTAAATGCAGGGTTGGGGACATTCAGGAATACTCATACTCTCTTGTTTAACCCCAAAGAGAGGCAGCAGGCCAGTGAAATAATAGTAATAGCAGCAATAATATTGTATATTTATATGGTGCCTTTCATCTCCCAGGTTTCCACACTGCAGTGTCTAGCTGAATGCAGATACAGTAATCGCTTCACTCACCACTGAGCAGGAACCACCCTTGGCAAGGCCATGGCAGCTGTCAGGCAGCACATTAGGAACTGCTGCCACAGTTCAACAGCTCATGAGGGCATTTTTGAGGCAGGTAAAGTGTATCTCGATGGGCCAGCTCTGTGCTTGTCTGGGGCTAATTCAAGTTCTCTCTCATGCTTCTCTCTCCTGCAGGGGAAGGAAGGTGTTTTGGCTTTGTTTTGTTTGTTTTAAGGCTCTGGTTATTGAAGAACTGGCAGGTGAGCTCAACTTTTCAACCCTTCCTGGGAAGGAGTTTAATGTGTCTCCAGCGGCCACCTGATGATCCCTTGCTGTTACTTAACCAAAGCCTTATGTTTTTCTTTTGATGTCACTCAGACAAGAAGCAGCCAGCTCTGACTTACACTGCCACGGGTAATAAGCATGTGGAACTCTTGGTCCTGGAAGATGCACAGAATGTCCTAAACTCTAACCAGAAAGTGCTCAGCTGAGATAGGGCCTCCCTTTGCTATTTAGGGAAGCTCTTTCCTGAGGATGAAGAAGGCAAAGTTCTTTGGAGACCAGGAGGAAGTTATTAACAATGAAGGTAATGAAATACTGGAACAGACTGACCGGAGAGGTAGTGAAGACCTCATCCTTGGAGACATTCAAAGGATTCAAGCTTGCCCTGAGCAACCTGATCGAGTTAAAGATGTTTCTGCTCACTGCAGGGGAGTTGGACAAGGTGACCTTTAAGGGTGTCTTCCAACCCAATGCATTCTGTGATTGTGAGATGGGACAAGAGGGATATTTTCAGCCCATGTGAATCCTTTGCCTGTTGTCTACCAGTAAGTGATGGGGACATCTCCATGCAACTTGGTAACCACATTTTGGTACAGATGTGAGAGCACACAGTAGTAGAGCAGCCATTTTTGGCAGGTTAGAGGCCTGCCTCCACCCATTCTTGAATTTTTGCTCACAGTACAATCAGTCAGAGTTCCTGGCATTTTACACAGGGGCATTTTAAACCATGAAGAGCCTCAGTGCAGCTGCAGCCTGGGGTGGAGCCCATCCCTGTGTGCTGCATAACACGAAGGCATCTCATGGGGCTTTTGCTCAGAGTAAATCCAGCTGCTCTGTGACTTGTTGCCCAGGAAGGTGGAGAAGAACTGTTCTGGGTACTACTGTGTACATGAGATCACTGAGGGAAAGCAGTTAGGTTCCTTGTCAGGTCTTGAATAGTTTTAGTTTGTATCCTGTGTGTAACGTGGGTGGGCTGTGGTGTAAAATAAGTGTAAACTGTGCTCTGGCTTTTGTCCACACAGGAGGATCTAGTTAGTTAACCTGGAAATAGCATCAAGGGTGGGTGAGATATTTTTTTGAGTGGCTGGAGCTTGGACACAACGCCTCAGAAGTCATCTACACTCCAGCTTTGCAAGAGAAGTGCCTGCTGTGTGCCTGCTTCCTCTCCAGTCATGCCTCTGTTTTTATGTTAGGATAACTGTAGTGGATAAAGCTATGGTTTGGAAAGCATTTTGGGACTAATGGTGCTGTATCACTATAGGCTCCTGTTCAGTACCTGGTATCTAGCAAAATACTCTTCCAGAGACGCTGACAGACACTGTAGCTAAAACGGGAGGGAGAGCTAACAGCCTCTCTCCTGATGGGTACTACTACAGAGTGTGTATGTTCTAGGTCTAGGTAAACTCCCAGACAGAGAAGGAATGAGATGGAGAAACAAGGCAAAGGCAAGAATAACTCACTTCCCTGGCTCAAGTTACCGACAAAGGCATGAAAGCCTCAGCTCAGGATAAATTATGACCTATCAACTCAACCAGAGTCATAATAAGAAGGGAGGAATCGGATGAGTAAGGCAATAGGGAAAAGCAAATACTGTGAGTAATGGCAACAAGAGGTTAGTTCCCTAGAAGTTGTCTAACCACATTAGATAGCACAGCTTAGTGACTGAATCTGGGCCCAGTGTCTAGAGAATAAATCAAATGGGTTTTTTGTTGTTGATAAAACATTTTCTCCACAGCAGATGGGTTTAATCTCTTCTGGATCCATAGTGTTCAAGACTTGGAGCGGGGATGCTTTTCCAGCGCCGCGGTATTGATGGCTTTGTTTCCAAGAGATGCGAGTGCAGAGGATTCTCCTAGGACTTGTTGCTATAAACTGTTAAGTGGGGATTTTGGCCTCTTTTTCCCTTTGTTTCCTCACTCCATTTGTTGACTTATGTGTTTGTTGCTGATCCACTTTGCTCCTCTGGGACCAGATAATTCCTCTTGCTCTTATTTCTACTTGCTTCTCTTCCCCCACCCCTCCTTTGCTGTCACTTCCACACCTCTCCAGGTTGTGTGCACTAGCCTAGATGTTGTTTGGTGTACAATTGAGATGCCTTCCTCTCCACCCCAGTTACTCTCTGCTCAGAGCAATAGGAGCAGTGGAATGTTCTTAATGTGCAGTGAAAGAAAGCAAAATGACTCTGAAGTGTGGTGTTCTCTCAGCTGAACAGCAAAGCCAAGGTGTATACCATCTCCTGTGACATAGCTTATTACTCTTTTAAAGTGATGTAACCTTCAGGGGTGTTTTTCTGAAAAGTACATCCCAAAATAAGCCTCTTTAAACTAGTTTCTGTGCATAAATGCATCCAGCTGGTCCATAAAAACATGCAGCTGCCACAAGATCATGTACATTCATAGGTATCAAGTGGCATAGAGTGGTACACAGCCAGCTTCTTCAGCTGAGTTGTGTGATCTGGCCAGGCCTCTTGAATGAGAGAGATGTCATGCCTCTGGGCTAACTTACCACCAAAATGCTGCTTCACATAAGAATTTTGATTCTGCCATCTCTTGTCTTCCAGCTTTGTCAGATGGTGCTGGATTTATGACAGCTGAGCAGCATAACCTTCCATTTCTCTTGCCCTGGTTTCACTGGGATAGAATCCCAGGCCAGCCATAGGATGCAGGTCATTAACAGTTTCCAGTCAACCAGGAGCCAGGGCAGCTGAGTTCAGTTAGCTACAGGTGTATCCCAGACCCCAAACATCACAGTATAAAGGAGGAAGTTTGCTGAGGATGTGAGCTTCTCCTGCTCTTCCTCCTCTTCCTTCTGGTTTTGCTCTTCCCTGGAGGAGCTTGCTCACCATTCTGCTCCCATTTATTGTGACCACTGTATGTTCATTGGACTGAGTATAGCTTTCTTTACTTTATATGGGCTTTGGTGTTAATACCAGTTCTGCTGTTTCATTAAATCTGTTTTTATCTCAACCCTCCCATGTCTCCCCTCCTTTTTTTTCAGTCTCCCTTCTCTGCTAGGGGAGTGATACAGCAACTGCTATAGTTTAGCCCCAGATATGGGCTAAACATAGACACATCTAAATACACTGTGGGGAGCTCTGTCTTCTGGGCTGTCAATTTGGTCTTCTTGCTGACCAGGTTACACTCTAACTAAAGCTGAAATTCAGACTGTCTGGGTCAAAGAAGGTTGTTTGGGAAGCGTAGATGGAGATGTGTAGTAGCATAGGCACTGCAGAAGCTGTGTGTGTGTGTATAGGTATATATTTATATATTTATTTTCAGATAAACAAAATGCTGGTTTGTGGACAGCTGCAGGGCCTGGGACAAGCCATGGCTGGCTGGGTGCATAAGAGCTGCCCTGCTCTCCCACAGAGGAGTGCATCAATCCCACTATAACAAGCTCCTGTTTGGCAAGTGGCAGGAGGGCTGAGTGGCCAGCTCGGAGTGTGAAGAAAACACCTTTCCAAAATGGTCAGTGACTGGCTGTAAATCCTTCAACCCCCCACCTTTCCATACAAAATATGACTCACTGAAAACCAAGAGCAGCCTCTTTGTAGACTAAATACCCCAACAACTGCTGTAGGACAAACACTGTCTCCCTGCTGAGCTGAAATTTGGGGTGTAATTCTTTTTTTTCATCAAATATATATATTTGTGATTAAGAATATTTTATTTTCTACCATGCTTTTTGCTGTCCCTCAACTATACGAAGGAGGATCACTGCAAAAAATTTTGGGTAGCAGACGAATGTAGGTGTTACTGGTTTGAGGTTTTTAAAAACTAATCCATTAAGAGTATTAATTTATCTGAAGAGAATGAATTTAATTTCTGACTCATCCTGTAAATCCTTCCTCTCTGTCTATCTCTAGCCCACTTCCTCTTACTTCAGCCCTTGCTGCGAGGTCTATGTGGTGCTCACAAGACAGTGTTATTCCACAATGACTAAGTTGTCCTTAAGTGTGTTATGGTTTAATAACAACAGGAATTAGGTTTTTCTGCTACCAAAACCATTTTATTATGACACATCCAAAGACATAAAACCCTCTTGTGCAATAATAAGGGGAAAAAAAAACAAAACCAAACAACCTCTTTCCATCCACTTGCACAAAAGAAGCCTCAAGAGATTCTACTATAATAAGAAGAAAACAAACATGATTCACTTTAGAAAAATGTAGCTAATATGTCTAAAGGAAACTGCAAGTACTCAATCAGAGAGGGAGATTTGGGAAGCAGCATTATTGGACGTGACCTGTGAGTTATAGGGAGACAGCAAATGAGATATTAAACAGATAATTGTGCTTTTTGCTGGGATGGCACTGGCATCATGGGATTTGGGATATTGTCTTCAGTTGTGTGTGTGTGTGTGTTCCAATTGGATGGAAGCTGTGAGTGAGATGGTGAGGATTAAGTAGCCATGAAATAATCAGGTGAGTGAGACGAAGAAAGAAAAATAAAAAAAAATAGGGGAAAATAATGAAAAAAGAGTTTGACTAAGTGATGGCACAAGGAAAGGTGAAGTTCAAATACATGAAAACTCTAAATGGAAAGAGGAACCACACAAAGAAACACATTAGGGATTCTGAAAGGAGAAAGAAAAGCATATTTTAGGTTGAATAGCAAAAGAGGACTGTGGAACCTCTTAAGACTCATAATAACCTTTAATATTATTTAAAATAAAGATATGAAAGTACCAGGAAGTATCAGACTAAACAACTTGAGTAACTTTGGGCAGGAATGGGAAGAAGGGCTAAGAAAGGAAAAATGAGGTCAGTCCTCTGCATCTCTAATTTCAGGACTGACTCAGTTTCATCTCATTTATGTACTTCGAGTTTGTCTTTTCTGAATTTCAGTAGATCAAAAGGCTGGGTCAGGTTAAGTGATGCTTATCTGACTTCTTGCAGGAGTGCTGGGCAGATGAGGGGTGGTTGTCTGTGGAAAGCATCCTTTTTACTCAAAAGTTAGAAACAGAGAGTAAAACTTCCTCTTCCCATTCCTTCCAAGCTGAGGCAGCTAAGAATGAGCTATACCTTCAGGGCTACTGCTGATACTGAGTTAAGGTTATGGTATTTAGTCATCCAAGGTAAGAAAGCCGGAGAGGGACTTTTCATAAGGGTGTCTAGCATGGAGGGGAATGGTTTTCAGCTGAGGGAAATAAGGCTTAGACCTGATCTTAGGAAAAAGTTCTTCAGCATGAGGGTGGTGAGACTCTGGAATAGGTTGCCGAGGGAAGTTGTGGATGCCTCCTCCTTGGGGTGTTCAAGGCCAGGTTGGATGAGGCTTTGAGCAACAGAGTCTAGTTGAGAGGTGTCCCTGCCCATGGTCAGGAGGTTGGAGTAGATGATCTCTAAGGTCTCTTCCAACCTAAGCCATTCCATCATTCTATGATAAAGGTAAAACCATAATGAACCTTGAGCAACCATTTACAACCTTGAGCACCCATTTACAACCTTGAGCACAGTGTTTCTTCTGTTTTGGCACTGCGCCTGCTCTGGGTAGATACTAGAGATTAAAAGACAATCTAAACATATTACTGATAATAGAAAGTTAGGGCAATCTTTTCAGACCCCACAGTGGAATGTTCAACTGGTTCATGTCTTATTTCCTCCAGCCTATTTGTGCAGCTTTCTGTATCACACAGGGTATCAGATGAAAACCAGAAGTGCTAATGCTTAGGAAGTTTTCTGGCTGGCTGTGACCTCTGTTTCACCTGAGTAGGAGCCACAGAGATGCACAATGAAAAGCTCTGAAGAGCTTAGGGTGCACTGGACGGGAGCCACCTGGCCTGCAAGTGTCCCGTTCGGTGGCGTTGGTGCAGGCTGACAGAGAAGCAGCCAGGCAGCGGAGCTCAGCGAGAACAACACAGCCTCCTCACTGTGCCCAGGCACAGGGTGCCAGCCTGCATTCCTCACATATTAGCACTGCAGCCATAGGCAACTGCCAATGGCTCTCCAACCAAGCCAGGCCAAACACAAAGTTCCTGTTGAATGTTAAAATTAGAAATAAGATATTACTCAGTTGACCATCACAGTAACAGCAGTTTCTCACACTTGCTCGGAATCATTCTAACAGGTTTAGGACTAACTCTCTCCCTTCCTTCCTGGAGGCTGAAGGCACATAACCNTAGTCTGGGTGATTTTACAAAGTGGGGGGAGGTGGGGAACTCCCAAACCATCACACCTAGTTTGACCTGTCACAACTTTCTTCTTGACCTGTCATGACTCTCTTCCTTACTCAATGATCTTAAAGGGCTCTTCCAATCAAAACAATTCTATGATTCTGTTGGTCAGAAATTGGAACAGGCTGCCCAGGGAGGTGGTGGAGTCACTGTACCTGGAAGTGTTTAAGAAATATGTGGACATGGCACTTCAGAACATGGGGTTAATGGCTGTGGTGGTCTTAGGTTGAAGATTGAACTGAATAATCTTCAAGGTCTCTTCCAACCAAAGCAATTCTTTGATTCCAATGCATGTGCTGTGGTATTGCACAGTGCAGGGCCTGTCACTATGAACCAGCAATGCTTAGTCTGCTTGGGTTTTGTAAGAATCAAGAAGTAGCTTTGATTTTTCTTAAAATCCTTTTAGTGGTGCTTTGATGATGCACTGAACCTCTCAGGTAGTTTGGTCTGCAACTCACACCTGTTTGGGGACAGTGATGAAAAGAAAGAGGATGAGAAGCCTGGGGGAAACCAATCAGCAGAGCCTGGTGTTCTGTGGAGTTGTCTGATGTAAAGAGGTGCCTTAGAGAAGAGTTAAGTCCTGAGCCTGAGGTTAATGTTTGTAGCACAAAAGGGCTCCCTGCTCCATAAGTCAACTGCATAATAAAAAGTCCTCAGTGTGAATCAGAATCACCTTTCCCCTCATCTGCAGGACTTTGAGAAGGCACAAACTAATGGGCAGGGACCCACCCACAGAGCACTTGATGACTTATTTTGTTTTCTCCCTCTACCTTGGTTTCAGAGCTGTTTCTCTAATGTTTACCACCTGCTTAAGACAAGGTCTTTGGTATAGAAGGTATAAGGCCCTACAGCTTAAATAAAAAGCCAGCCTTGAGACTGTAGTGACTCTGTTGTTGATGGTTTTGCCCCAGTGAGAACTGTGATATGCAGCAAACTCAAAATTAGTTCTTCCAGAGTTCTTTTTAGTTTAGACCAATAAAATAAAGGGTGGTGCATCTCTGCAGAGCTTCATTCCTCTGTCACTGTGGAACAATGAGCAGTTAAAGTTACATTATCATCTGAACCTGGCTTGGCCAGGGCTCTCTGCAGCTGCAGACTTGAGAGCAACTGGCTCTACTGGATACAACTGCAGTGGGAGTTTATGGGCTGGGGAGGGGTGATTGTTAACTGGAATTGCATACTTCTGTTTTTTTTTTTTCTTTTGTTATTGGTAATGAAATGCTCTTTTCTTGCTAAAACTTAAGACTGCTCCAGTCAGCAGCATGGGTGTGTAGTGCACTGCTTGCCCACCGTGGTAATAGCTCTCTCACGTCGTGGCTGGCATGCTTCTGTGCCTGCACAATCATAATGCTTTTTGCCATTGGGTGAGACTTTTACATCAAAGAGGTTTATAGGCAGAACCTCCAATGTGTTTGAGGTTTGCCCATCACTGCATGATACTTCCCAAGAGCACATTTCCTCATTAAAAAGTAGCCAGACTTGTTCCTGACTGCATTATGGTTAGTTTTGATTCAAGGCTGCCTCCAGACTCAATGGGAGTGTGCTCTTGGAAAGCACTATGCAGAGATGGGGAAACCTCAGACATTTTGGAGGTTCAGTTTGGAAACCTCTTTGGTTTGGAAGTCCACCAAAAGCACGTCATGAGATGGTTAGAAGGCTGGGTGGGGCTTACATCTGAGGATAGAGTGCAAAAGTGTGAATTGTTTAGCTTGGAAGAAGAAAGGGTCAGAGAGTATGTGAGTGAGGTGTTTAAGAAAGACACCATAAAAAACAGTCCAGTCCCCAAAAGAACGTTGCTCCCCAACATAAGAACAAGTGGTCAGTAAGCAAAAACTGAACAGGGACATTCTTTTAGCATGAACCTTTTAAGTGGGCTATTTAGAAATCCTGATCTCCAAAGGCTGTAGACAAGCAATTGGTATGGACAGCACTAGCTAGCAGAAGTGGTGATCAAGACTTTGCTGTGTGCCCCTAAGGAAACTTTCCTCTGTGTGCCTCCTATGTCCTCTCTTGCCTATGAAGGTTAGAATTGCAGTGGAGAATCAGTCCTAATTGTGTGCTTTAGAAGCAGTTCACTCCACAGGGCTTCAGTCCTGGTGGTGCACTCCATGTTCTTCCTTGTTTGATCTAGCCAGGGTTTTCGCATAGCTTTGATAGAAACAAGGCAACCTTTGGCCTGTTTCAGCACTTAACTGTGACATCAGGTGTGTGATTTTTGAAACTACCTACGTACTGAAATTCTGTTAGGAATCCAGCATCCAGCTTCTTTTGGAAAGCCTACCAGGCAGGTGTTTGCATCCCAAGAGCTTATGCACAATAAATTATGGTTGTCTTCCTCTGTGCCTCCCGGTAGTAAAAGCACCACCTCCTCTGAAGGGCACCTTGTGGTGGNGCCCTGCTGGCCACGCTTCTCTTGCTGCAGCCCAGCACATGGTTGCTGTCTGGGCTGCATGCACACATCAGTCCATACAACGCCCAGATAGTAGACAAGAGACAAAGCTTAGGAAGATTGGATGCTGGATAAACTTAGGAAAGAAATCCTCCCAGCTCTGGAGAGTGGCACTTCACCCAGACCCTTCAGGCTCATGGTGGAGTGACAGCTACTCCAAGAACGTTTCTGGATGAAGTACCTTGCTGCTAGGCTAGGCATGTCATCTGTCACTTTCCCTGGGTCCCTGTTCTCTTCAGAAAGCTCATGATGCACTTAAATCATAGGGAAGGAATGTATGATCAATGACATGCGAAACATGGATGACAGTAGATAGAATAAATCCAAAAAGAAGCTGAAAATACAAACCAGATTAAGTAGACAGGGCTTGTGGGGTTAGTCCCTGAAGTAGCAGTGAGAGAGACACTGAATCAGGATAAAAGCAAGAAAGCAAAGGTCAGCTGTCTCCACTGGAGTGGTGGGCAAAACAAAGCAGTGTAAACTGGTAGTTCTGTGATGGCTGCAGCCTGGGACTATTCTTCATGGTCCAGACCCATACTGACCTCTTCAGAGGTGGTGGCAGGGGAGAAGGGAAGGAAAATTTCATTCCAGTACCAGATTTTCCTAAGGGTAAGAAGTAAGGGCTTACTAGAGGCTGTATTCTTACCAATACAACCATAGAATACTTCCAGGTGGAAAAAGACCTTTAAGATCCTGGAGTCCAACCAGAAGTCATCCTACCCCTCTGTCTTTCAGCCTGCAGCAGTTTGTCATTTTGAGAGGCCAGGGAGGCAGGGTTTAGGTAGTTACTGCTGGCTTGGGTAAGACAGTGCCAGGCAGTATCTGCTGTGCTGGCACTGCAGACTCTGTTTTGTCTACCCTGCTAAGAAGCCTTCGGCTGCTCATGAAAATAATACTGCTGTCACCTGGAGATGTTTCTCTCAGAAACATCTAAGAAGTTTAATGTATCTGAGGACCTAGAGCAGGGCTTCAGAACTGGACCTGAGAGAAAAATGTAGAGGCACTTGGCTTATCAGAAAAGAAAGCAGCAAGGAGTGTTTTTAAGTGTCCAGGGGCTGGAATAGCACTGCACATGGGTAATGAGGCACAGCAACTGATGCCTTCCCTGGAGAGGTGTGGGCCTGTGATTTCTTGAGATGGCATTAATGTAAAGCCCCTGTGATTAATGTAACTCACCACTGGATGTCATTCTTTCTCTATAGGAAAGCATCAGGGACACTTTTATTTGGCAGTAAATTTGTTTTTATTGTCTTTTCTTTCCCTCCCCCCCTAAATAAAAAGCCTCACATATGGGATATTCAGGTGTTTGGCACCTTCTCCACTTGGCTACAGCAAGCTCAGGAACCAGATTACACTTCTTGTTTTCCTAGGGTGGGGAAGGTTTACAGCCCTGTGATGAATATGGTCTATCCTCAGCCTTGCAGCTATCAGGCCATACTGTCAGCTGGTGTAAATTGCACTGCTCTGTTGAGGCAAAGCAGCGATGCCAATTTAAACAGGCTGAGGATCTAGCCTGATAGGTCTGCTTCTCTCAGGTCCTACTCAACCACAGCCAATTCCTCCTGCTTCCTCATACACCTCCTTCATGCCCCTCTGTCCCTCCTTCTCCTTAGTGTTCCCTTACTACAGACCTAACCCTTCATTCTCCTCTCTAGCTCAGTCCAGTATTTGAAAATATTATCTGAATTTTCCTGTTTTCCCATATCCTTTCTACTTTTTTAATTGTCTTCAAGAAGCTTCTTCCAGATACAAATCCAGAGAGACAGCCTCAGAGAACTGTGGTCAGCTGGAAAAGGAGACCAGTCACACAAAGGTAGCCCAGGATCTTGTTCTGCTTAGCAAGATGGGACAGTGAGGCACTGGAGCAAGCTGCCCAGGGAAGTTTGGATAGCCCCTCCATGGAGGTGTTCAAGGCCAGGTCGGATGAGACCTTGAGCAACCTGGTCTAGTGGAAGGTGTTCCTGCTCATTGCAGGGCAGGTTGAAGCTGGATGATCTTTAAGGTCCCTTCGAATTCAAATTGTTCTATGACTCTATGATCTTCCTGGCCTTTCTGAACTGGTTTCTGATCCCTGTTAGTTTTCCACATCTACCCTTCCATTTTCTTAAAATCTGGAAATAGATGTCCACGCAGGTAGAAGTGTAACATGGAAAATGGAATTGGCATTAAAGAAGCAGCATGGGATTTTGCCTTGTTAGTTCCTGATGTGGGCACTCAGGAGGTCTGAGAGGAGAGTAACTTCAATGTAACCACTAGCTAATCTGCTGCTAAGGCTAGTCCCATGTTTCCTGCCAGGTGCTGCTGTCCTAGATGCCAGTCCCCAGCACAGAGAGCAGGTTAAGGAGTGGAATGGTGCCATTGACAGCTCATTGCAGAAGTGATTCCTTTTTCTTCTGGCGAGGAGCTTCCTTCTCTTTCTGCTGCCCAGGTTCAGTATCAACAGGAGCGTCTCAAGCTTGGTGGCTTACAGTGTTCTCACTGTCTTTCAAACATATTTCCTTACCTAGGATGAAAAGTTGATCAAAGCAGCTAATTCTTCATAGGGCAACAAGCAAGGAAAACATCTCCCAGTGTACTGCTGATAAACCAGACCACTGTTTTTTTTCTTTATATTCACCATATATCTGCCAGCTTGGGTAGAACATTGCATACAGGATCTTGAAGGCTGCTTTTCTGATCACAGGTGTGGGGGCTGCAGCAGAGTGAGAGTTTACTCAGTCAAATGAACTGTCATAGAGTCATAGAATGTTTCCAGGGATGGGACATCTACATCTTTTTTTTTCTTTTCTTTTCTTTTTTTTTTTTAAAAGTTTAAATCATCACCCCTTGTCCTGTCACAACAGTTTCCTGCTCAAAATCTGTCCCCAGCCTTCTGATCATCCCCTGAAAGGCCACCAGAAGGTCTCCCTGGAGCCGTCTCTGCTCCAGGATGAACAGCCCCATCTCTCTCAGCCTGGCCTCACAGCAGAGGGCTACCAGTCTTTCCATCTTTGCTGTGACCTCCTCTGATACCTCTCCAACAGGTCCATGGATCTGCTGTGCTGAGGACTCCAGAGCTGGCTCCAGCACTGCAGGTGGGATCTCAGCAGAGACGAGTGGTTGTTCACTCTCTATTCAAGCTGCCTGCCCTCCTTGCACACACATAGTAATGAATCTAGTGCCACTTTACACTGTGCATCATCCTTCTCATAAAATGTATATCCCAAGGTGCAGGGTTCTGGAAGACATGAAGAGGAGGTCTTGCTGCTTGAAAAGAGGGCATAGAAAAGAGCAAAACAATTTCATGAGACTGTCTTCATCCAATTCATGATAGATTTTTGGTGTTACTGAAGATAATTTATGACTAAATAGAAGGAAGGTGGAGCTGCCTGTGGGCTACAAGGATTTGGGAGATGGGTGGTGTAATGAATCCATGCAGCTTCAGAGCATAAGGCTAGATCTTGCTCCAATGAAATCTACTGAGGGATATGACATGTTAGAGGAAGAGCCATTTGTATTGGGCATCTGAAGAAAATTAATGGTCAGAACCTCCAGGATGTCTGACAGTAAGTGCAGTAGGTTTGGGTTTATTGTCTATTTGTTAGCACCACAGGAAATATTTGTAAGTAGCTTTGTAGATCTGAAATCTGCAGTAGCAGATCTGAAATCCCTGGTGAATTATGTTCTGAAATAGATGCAGAAGGGGCTGAATAAGATAGATCACATTTTCAGGAGGAAAAAAATTTAAGCAGATTCAGCAGAATGAAGGTATCTAACTAAGGCTGCTCAAGAAGAAAGTGATTGAACTGAAAGCAAAACCTGTATTATAAAGGTTTTTCTTGGTCTCTGATATGTGGCTTTCAGTTCCAGTTCAGTGCCAGAATCAGGTATTTTACACAGAGAGAGTTAACGTCCTTGTCTGTGATGCCAGCAGCTCTCTTGTCTCATCCACATGTATTCTTTGGTTACTATGTCAGTATCTTTTGATGTGCTCAGGTTCTTTGCTCATGAGGCTGTTCAGTGACCATAAAAGAATAAAAAATTGATAAGACTGCTGTAAGAAGGGAGACAGAAGATATTAAAAATACAATAGGACATAATCTAGTCCTTATCATAGATGACAATTTGCATCTCAGCTCTGCCATGGCTTAGGTTCCATACTCGGAGATAGTTGTATAAATATTGATATAAATTTATTTATTCACATCCATATCTCAGTTGAAAACACTAAGACAGCTTGTGTGGATATGGGTCAAAGAAATTTCTTTCATTCCTGGGGTTTCTGGTTTGTCAACCACCATCAACAAAAGTTATGGTCTCTGTGCTGCATTGCTTTATGGGTCAGAGTCCTCGAGGAAGCGGATTCTAAGGACACTAAAATGAAGAGAATGAAACATCCGTGTCTTCATGTTCGGTCTGAACATTGCCATTGTTTCTCTTGAGACTGATTCCAAGTTTTATACCTACAATAATCTTTCTCCTGCTCCTAACCATGTTGGCACTGCAAATCAAAGGGCAATTAGCTCAGCAGTCTGCTAAAACTGAAGTTCCTGCAGCATAGAGCATACAGCTACCACTATCCTAGGTCATAGGGCACTGCTTATGGGTTCTAGCAAAGGAGAAATGGTTTAGATATTTAACTCCAGTGAAATAAATAAGGCTTAGTCTTCTTTGTAAACCTCAGCTATGGTGTCTGTACATTCAATTTGATGACTCACTGCAGTATTCCATCTGCCCAGGCTGGAACGTGGCAGCCGTTCTGTGCTAACAACTCAACACCGTGGTTTATTTCTCTGAAGAAGAGATTTGAGGAATAATTTGTCCAATTGAAACTGCAAGGTGAGTCACAAAGGTGATGACAAGGATTAGCTTCCTGCAGCCCGGTCTCATGACTGCAGAAACGTTTTAGCCAGTCTTGCAGGAGACAACTTCACACAGAGCTGGAAGGCATCTGGATATCTGTCCCTGAGGAATGCCCTGTGAGTAAAGCTAGTGGCGTGGACTCTTTCTCCCCTGCTATAAAGATGAGACTTCAAAGGCTTTTGTCTGTGGCTATGAATCTTTTCCAGTGACTGGCCCGGACTGAGAGCTCTCATCGATGACTGAAAGCAGGCTGCTGTTCATTTAAACACCATTTGTTCAGTGTGCCTCTCTGCCCTTCCAAAGTGCAAAGGAGAAGTTCATTACTTAAATACTTGTGGTCTTTCAACAGGAGCGTGAGGCACAACTCCTTTCGGGTGCCCTTTTCAGTCCTGCTGAAGCTTGCTGTTCCATTTGGAAGCAGTTTGTCTCATTTCATATAGAATCATGGAGTGGTTTGGGTTGGAACAGAACTTAAAGATCATCTAGTTCCGAGCCCTCTGTTATGGGCATCAATGCTTCCTGCTAGACCAGCTTGCTTAAGGCCACATCTGACCTGTTTTTGAACACTCCAGGCTTGTGGAGGTTCTAAGCCTCTGGGCCACCTGTTCCAGTGCCTCACCACCCTCCTGGGGAAGAATTTCTTCCCAATGTCTAATCTCAGACTAGCTTCTTCCAGTTTGAAGCTATTACCCCTCATCCTGTGACTACAAGCCTTTGTAAAAAGTCCCTCTCCAGCTTTCCTGGAGGCACCTTCAAACATTAGAAGACACTGAGGCACTGGAACAGGTTGCCCAGGGAGGTTGTGGATCGCTGGAGGTGTTCAAGGGCAGGTTGGACAAGCCCTTGAGTCACCTGTACTAGTGGGAGGTGTCCCTGCCTATGGCAGGGGGTTGGAACTAGATGATCTTTGAGGTCCCTTCCAACCTTACCATTCTATGATTCTATGATTCTATCCTCACCTCTGTGTGGCACAGCTACCCTAGCACTGGTAACCAGCTCCAGATGTGACAGTCCTTGCTGCTTGCTTTAAGAGGATGATGGCAGCAATACACTGACAAAAGGAGCAACAGCTCAGATTCTTGTGTTGTTTGGGTAACAAATTAAACTTCTGCTTGTTTCCCCAAAGTGTAGCTGCGAGCTGGACATTTTGCAGCTGCTACACCATTAACTAGAAGTTCATTGTATTGCCAATAAAAGATATGAAAGAAATAATTTTCAAGTGGTAGATTTGACTTATCTGCTTGTTCTAGGGGCCGTAAAGTGGATTTCAATCATGTTCAGTCACGACAATGTCAAACTCAATTGCCCACATTAAGCCTGTTCCCAACCACCTAAAACTGTTTCTGTGTCAGGAGGTCTGTGCAACACTTCTCAGAGCTCTGATCTAGTAGATTTGCCCTCTGGAGCTGCTCTTTTGATTTTTCTCCAACGCCTAAAAAAACAGTTCCTTGAAGCAAGCAGTCAGTAAAAGACACAGTGACCAGCTTCACTGCAGTGTGTATCACAGAAAGAGAGGTCAGAACAAATCAGGTACTTCAAGACATTACCTTACACAAGGCAGAAAGTAGCCCAAAATACATTAAATGGTAAAAATCATTGTGCCACTCAGGGCTTAAATACAGTTTTTAATAGAGACTGTAAAGGGCAGAGATGCATTTCTCTCAGATGAAAAGGGAACAGACATGCAATGTTCTCTCTGGCTTCTCTGGAAATGTGTTTAGGACCTCTCATGTTATATGAAGAAACAGAAGCAGCAATTAGCACTGAAGCCAAACTGCAACTCTCAGCCTCAGTAGTGCTTCACACAACCAGACCTGCTGAACCCCACGGTTTTATTTAGGTAATGAAGTGTTGCTCAGTGTAATTAAGGATTGCCACCATTGGATCCTGAAGATACAGTAACAGCTTTCATCCTGTAGGATCTTAAAGCATGCTGCAGGCTGCAAATTGAAGTTCCCTGCCCTCTGGCTTTTGGAAATGAAATCAGACACATTTTCTGCTCTTCTAAGTCCAGGCTCCCAGTTTAGAAAATGTACTTTTTTGTTCAGCCAAGGAACAACTGCTCCACTAGCAGTAGTTAATATCAAAACAGTAAGGAGGGTACTATGGACAGTTTGTATCATCCTTTCAGCTTCAGTGAAGGTTGTGCTATGAGCCCTTGCTGCAGAGGCTGTCTCCCACTGCCCTCCAACAGCTTGGAGCCTGTTTTGCGGCACGAAAAGTATGCTTGTGACAGTGAACATTAAGACTGGCAGTGAAGTAGTTTTTCATGGATGAGGTCTAATTTTTTTTCTGATGTGATTCCATGCTAGGATGCTACCCTGATTTGTCATTATAGACCTCCTAGGTTAGCTTGATGACAAATAAGCTGCAGGTGCTCTGAAGAGCCACCTGCTCTGTCAGGTGGGATTGATATAAATATCTGAAGTACCTACAAGCCTTTTTCTTTTGTTGAGTTGAATGTTACCTGCGTGGCTGTGGGTGCTGAGGAGCAACAGACCTGAACAGCATACATGAAGAATGATGCACAAAGCCTGTGAGTTTATATACTCCTTTTTGGGCCAAATACTGTACTGTGGGGGATTATTGTGCGTTTTAACTTCTGCAGCTGTTTCTCTGTGTTCATAAAAACTCAAAGTGCAGTCTCATGTTACACCAGGGTGAACCAGATGTACTTCATGTTTCAGGTACTGCCCACTGAAAACTACTCTGTTCACAGCAGCAAAAGCATTGTGCAACTGGGATGAATTTGTCTTTTGGTGGGGCTCCTTGTCCTTATCTGTTTGAGTAGCTAGTGCAAAGCTTCTCTGACAATAAGATTTTCTGTGAAGTTAATTCCTTTCACTGCTGCCAATTTTCATAGTTTAGTTGTGGATCTCCTGGAGATGGATCTCCACTAAGATGAAACATGTCAGTTGTCACACTTTGTTCTTGCCTGTCTGGGGAAAAACTGAGGGGTTTGGATGTTTTACCTGCTTCCTTCTTCAAGGAAAACAGATGAGTTCTGGGAAAGCATGCAATGCTCTGTCCTTCTTCTGGGGAACTAAAGGAGTGGTGAGATAGGAGATGGCTGCAAGAAGAAAAGAAACCAGTCTTACAGATGATAAAATATTGTTGTCCCTCTTGGAACAGGTTGCTCTGCTCTATAGTCCCCTCAGCAGCAAAGCCAGGAGTGAGGCTCTGAAGGAAACAAAGCAACTGATCTCCGAGTTGTAGAGGGACAGTGGCTTGAGAGGAACAGAAGGAGGGAGGCAAAATATTGTCAGAAGATGGAAGATAATTGTACAGCTGTGAATTCTGGGGACATTTGGCAGCCTTGTATCATTACACAATGCCTCATGCCAAACCACAATCTTTACTCTGTTCCAGTGAGAGTTTCTGTGACAGCAAACAGGCTGTCAAACTAGAGAGGAGCTAGGAGGGAAGTTTAAATACCAAAGGGCAGGATCCAGGCTATTTTGAAGATGTCTGGTTGTTTGGTTTTTGGTTTTATTTTAGTGGAGCAGTTAGCCAGGTGGGAGCAGCCAGGGGACACTGCTGATGGTGTGAGACCTGTCCTAGTGCTGCCTGGCCGTCAGACCTCTCCTGTCTGCGAGGCAACTGGAGGGAACCCAGGCAGCCCTAAAGGCAGCATTTGGGGGTGTTTTTATCACTCTGGGCAAATGCCTGGGATGTGTATTGGTTTTACTACTGTACTGATATTTTACTACTGCTTTTCTATCAAGAGTCTATTGGGAGGCACATCCCCACCCCAAATTGAGGGGACCCAGGTCTGTCATGAGCTGAGCCTTCTCCTTCCCTCACTCAAGTGCCTGCTCCCAGACACATGTGTTGTTACTGAGCTGAATTAGAGCCAGGTAAAGTGCCTGCAGCTGGAGCCTTCCACCATCAGCCCATGGACTCTGCCTGCACAGCCAATGCAGCCCTGCTGTACCAGAGGGAGGGAATGGAGAAAAGATTGCTGGTTCTGTGAAGCAGTTAGGTTAAAGGACTGGTCGTCTTCATCCCATGACCAGTCTGCTTAATCCCTCTGTCTCTGCCTTAGTACTTCAGCATGAATGGCAGAGAGGGCATCGTTCAGTGCCAGCTCTCTACCATGAACTGGAGTGTGCTGGGCTTGTGGGATGTCATCATTACCTTAATTCTTTAGAGTGGCTTCTTGTCTAGGTCCGATTTCATGAAAGCAGGTTGGTTTCTTTCACTGTGCTTTTGAAACAGTGGTTCCATAGTGGTGAGGAACTGTCAGATTGGGAGCTGGTGTCACTTCAGAATGGTAAAATGATTTGCATTTCCAGTGTGTTTAGAGTGAGAAACTAATGCTTCACGGGGGAGCAGGCTTCAGTGGTGATAGTTCTAGCTGAAGACCAACAATCTTCTTGGGGAAGTAATTTAACAATGAAGTAATTATATGACAGTGTTATAGTGTGACATTAATAACCAGCATGAGCCTGGCATAGAGCAGTAAAACAAAAAGATTGATTCGTAATGCTGTTCTGTATTACAGTTCTAATGACACATCAAAAATAGTGTGTTCTGGCAGGAAGAAGCACAAAAAAATCTACTGTAGTTCATGGTGTAAGTAAAAAGACAATGTCCATAGCAGAAATCTGTGAGGCAACAAACAGTTCTTGCTGGGCATTAAATAAGGAAGTGAAGTTATGGACTCTATCTCTGCAAATGTGCTGGAGAAGTACAACCTAAATGAATAAACTTCAAAGTTAGTAAAATCCTTTTCCATTTTCAAAATGTCTGAATGTTCAGAGTTTGATGCCTTGCAATTTTCACTGAGCATATCTGAGGTTGAAGTAAAGTAATTGAGGGAGAGAAAGTGAGTGGAGGAGAGCCATGGCATGGTTGAACGTATGCAGAGGTTCTTTTTTGCTGTCATGCTGGAGCACAAAGCTTGCAATTCGCACCTTTGTAAGTGCAGAAAACTCTTGTCCCTCTTGCCTTGCTGACATGATTTACATATAAACCAGTGCCCTGTCTGGACTTAAGGTCTTGCAGCCACTTTCAACTCCCATCTTCCCCCTCCCACCCCAGTTTCTTTCTTTAGTCCAAATGGCTTCTGGGGTGCCAACAAAACCTCTTATTTTATGAACCTTTCCTAATGTTTCTTTTCCTCACCTTGCCAACTGTTCCTGCTTGTTGCCCTCATCCCTTCTATGAACGTGACACCTTAGTTTAATCTCGCAGTCAGTGTCTTGCTTTGGTGATGTCTGGAGTGTGCCAGTTTCATTATGCTTCTCCCTTTGCACATGTGCTTCTAATTCACTTTATTGTCACATACCAACTCCAGGTGTTGCTATGGATCATGTTTATGGTTCTGTCCTTGTCCACCACAAGGAGAGAGAAGTAGTAAGGCTTGGTTCTGTCAGCAGTGTGGGATGCTGCCTGGTGAACCAAAGGGCTTATGACATGTTATTTTGCTGAAGACCTTCACTGGGGACAACAGCTTCCAACTGTGAGTCTTTACTTGGTTTGGATGCAAAAACCTTATCCCAACTTGAAGGCTGTATTTTTAAAATGCTGCCTTCTACCATTACTTAGAGTATTATGCTCTACTCTTTGCACCAGTTGGCTGCTACAAACCAGCTGGCCGTGCTGCTGTGAGCTGCCTTTTGATAAGGGAGGGTGCAGGAGGTGATGCTTCTCTTGCCAGCTCTTGTTGCTAAGTCAAGTTGTTCCACATGTGGCAGAATTGGTGAAATGAGGTTCTTGAGGATTTGTTTCCAGTAGCTGACATCTGCAGTATGTAAGTTTGAACTGAGCTGTGTGTAATAACTGCTGCAGTGTGAGTTCATCCCTCTGTCACGAAATGACCTCTCTTTTCTATCTGGCCCTGTGTTTTCATGGCTTCTGCTGGACAACCAGTTTCAAATACATTTGATAGAGACATAGTAACCAATGACACAGGTTGTTGGGTGGAGCAAACAGACTTTGTGGTTCCTTAAACCTTGTTTCCCTATGCAAACAAGCCTAAATTCAAATGCCTCCCAGTGTGGGAGGACACATGAAAAATATTTGTGTAAGGAATGTACAGTCCCCTAATTGTGGCATTTTCCATGTTTCCTGAAACCATTTAAAAGCTGCTCTGTAACCACCAGCTCTGTAGCTGTGGTGTGCTGGCTGGTATTTCTGGCCAGCAATGCTGCTCTGCCTGGCACAGAGGTCAGGTTTCATTCTCACAGAAGTTTTACCCATCCTTGACAGTCTTTGGAACAATCCTGACACTGGAAGCCTCTTTTGACTTCTGAGCTTTAGACAGCAGAGACCACTTGGTGTGGCTGCTAATGTCTTGAATAAGAGCTTTCTTGAGGTCACACCACTCTCCAGAAACTAGAAAACGAGGAGAGCAGTTGAGGGGGCACGAGGTGTGACAGCAAAGGCACGTCTGGGTAAACACTGGGAAGCCCATCAGTGTGTTTGTCATGCATCACTTCTGAATCAAAAACTGTGGTGCTTTGCTGCTGAGGCCATCTCGGCTTTTTTACAGTCGATAGTTGTTTTTCAGCTTCCTTACGTCACCTCCATTGGTGCCATGAGATTGATGTAGGAAATTTTGTGCAAGTACACCAGCTCAAGAAGCCATTGTGTCACCACAGGCTCTTAGAGATCTTCATTGCAGGGTAGCATAATTGGCAAGGTTGCTGTGGAACAAACCTCCCTGATTTATAAGTGACAAATATGAAGTCTTTAGGAAAGTTGGAGAAGTACTTTACAGGTCACCTTTATTTTTCCTACCATAGATGCCTTGCCTCACAGGCTGCCTTTCTGTCACTGTGTATTATTGAAGTGAATAAAGACACCACTGTATGTTGAGTTGAGCAGAATATAAGATGTAGGGTTTTTTTGGAAGGGGTTGCCACAGAAGAAGCAAATTGAAGCAGCAGCTGATAAAATATGAGTGCTTAATTAAAACAAATGGGGTTGTAAAATTTGCTGGCAAGAATGCATTTAATAAACAGAGTATAGAGAGATGGGCTTTATTTCTATTGTGGTAGTGCCTTGAAATTCCCCCCAGGATGTGTCCCTGTTGTGCAGGTGGCAGTTTACAACATACACGATGAAACAACCTTTGCCTGGAAGTGCCTACCAGTGGGCTAGAAAAAAGAGGTAAATGAATTATCTAGAGTTAAACAGAAGACTTAAATAGTCAGCAAGAGCCCTGGAAACAAATCTGCATCTGAGGCAAGGCTTTGATTGCATTTTGATTGCCCATAGAACAAAACAGCACTTGGCATTTACGTAAGATATATTTTCATTCTTTGTAGGAATTGAATAAACCAGAATTTAATGCAGAGAGCAGATCAATCCATTCTGTGTCCTGCAGTCCCCTTGTTACCATGCTCATTTTCTGAGTTTCTGTAAACCGCTCTTTAAATGGGCAGTCAGTAGAAAAGGGCTGAGAAGCCTACCACAGTCTCGTTCTGAGTTTCTACATTGAGGGTAGTTCTACATTCACAAAGAAACTTTAAAACTAAATCAGTACCTGTGGTGAGTAATTTGGCACTGGACAGAAACGCTGTTGTGCCTGTTCCCTCATAAGCCCCAGAACAAAAAGCCTGTTACAGTTTGGTGCCATTCTTAATGTTTCTCTGTAATCATGACTGTGTCTTGACCTTGATAAGTGTTTGATGTGGATGTGTCCTAATTTATAACCAAATGTTGAAGGCTGAGTTGTTATTTGATAGAGAATTCACCCAATGTTGCATGGTAATGTTGTGATTTGTGCATTCCGTCAAGAGTAGGAGATGAACACAGAATATGTGCAGCAGAAAGCCCCTGGAGAAAGCCTGGACACTGAGAGCTGAGCACTGCAGTGCTGCCAGTCAGCTCTCTAGACAGCAGCACATCTAACCAGCTGCTTTGAACTTAGTGCCTTTACTCCTGAAATTTCAAGTCCTAGTGATAGAGCAGATCTACTTGTTTCAGCAGGTCCATGGAAAAGTGAGTTTTAATAATTGGATTTTGTGCTGAAACCAACTTCTTACAAACAAAGCATCACCATGTGACAAAGGTGAGTGTGCCCTCATGGTGTTTGCAGATGACACCAAGCTGGGTACCCAACTGACATGCTGGAGGGAAGGGATGCCACCCACAGGGACCTGGGCAGCCTGGAGAGGCAGGCCAATGCCAGTACAGCAAAGCCAAGTGCAAGGTCCTACACCTGAGTTGGAGCAATCCTTAGCACAGGTTGCATGAAGAATGCATAGAGAGCAGTCCTGAAGAGGAGGACTTGAGGGATGCTGGTTGAGGAGAAGATGATGTGAGGTGGCAGTGTGCTCACAGATGAGTAGCCAAGCATGGCCTCAGAAGCATGGGCAGCAGGNNNGACTGGAGCACCTCTCCTATGAACACAGGCTGAGAGAGTTGGGGCTGTTCAGCCTGGAGAAGGCTCCAGAGGGACCTTAGAGCAGCCTTCCAGTACCTGAAGGGGCTACAGGAGAGCTGGAGAGGGACTTTGTACAAAGGCACGGAGTGACAGGATGAGAGGGGATGGCTTCAAACTGGAAGAAGCTCTGTTTAGGTGAGACATTAGGGATGTCTAATGCCATGTATGTCTGTTGGGAGATGGTCGTGTTGCAGTCCTGACCAAGCTTGAGAAAGGCCCTGGGCCTACACGTGCAGTCTGACATCTGAGTGTACCTGAGGAGGCTCCTCTGCAGCATTTCCTAGACAAACAGGCCTAGCACAGCCAGTGTGAAAGCTTGGTCCTGAACCTGTTCTAAGTGCTGCCTGTCATTAGGCTTGCCTCACATTTCTCATCCTAAGACCCTGTGCTCAGTGCCTTCTGACTCAGCCAAATTTTAACTGTTTGGGCTGAAACTTTCTGAGAGGAACATCTGCCTCAGGTGAATTGTTTGGAAACTTTCAACCAAAAATGGTTTCACCATTTCTGGGAATGAAGTACAAGCAAAATATTTTCTTTTGGCCAAGCAAATTTAATTCTGGCATTTCCTAAGTTTGGAGTGCTTGGGTCTGTGTCCTCGATGGTTCTGTCTATGTATGTTTGTGTTTCCTTCAGGCAGGGGAGGTTTAGGAAATAATGTCTGCATGGATATATTTGGGTAGCTAGAGAATTGCTAACTCAATGCGAAAACTGTAAATGACTGTATTAGGTGGGAAACAATCTAATTACATTGATTTATGTTTATTCTTCGGCAAATTGTTTAAGGTTTTATTTCAACAGGCCCAGACTATGGATTAAGATTGGTCTCCTAACCTGAATTTTACTTCACTTATTAGATCTGAAGTATGCCTAACACTCTCCTCCACTGTTTGTTACCAGAATTGATTAAAGTTTGCAGGGCAGTTTGATCTGAGTTGCTGGAATACACCACAATGGCACCCAAATCTGTTTCAGTAGCTGGTTTGATCTTTAGCTGTCTGAAGTGAGGTTGTCATCTGTACTATCCTGCTGCAGATGCTGAGACCATCCAGAAATCTCATTTTAACTGGATCATGGAACATAGAATCATTTAGACTGGAAAAGGCCTTTAAAATCATTGAGTCCAACTGTTAACCAAGCACTTCTAAACCATGTTCTCTCAGCACTATGTCTGCATATGCTTTAAATATCTCCAGGAGTGCTGGTTTAAGGCTAACTGAAATATTTTAATGGAGAAAATTATACTATAGACTGTGAAAAGGAAACAGTGGTGTTGTCTACTTCACTCACAGGTTTGCTGAGATGTTTAAGAATAAGGATACAAAACAAAGATAAGACTCTTGGGCACAGACACTCTTGGCTGTCTAGCAGCTTCTGGGCTTTCTCCCCTCTGCTGAGTAACCTCACTAACCACTTT
>WBNM01010922.1:0-45071 GCA_013399055.1 Ramphastos sulfuratus | reverse complement strand
ACCACTTTCCTTCTAAACCCCCTGGCCGATCCTCTAAACTCATCTTGCACCGAAGGCAAACCTTGGGGTAATGTATAGGGGTGGGGAGAAGGTGAAAGGGTGGTTGGGAGCCCCTCCTGGGGTCTCTGATTTCTGGGAGGGGTGTTGTGTTTCTGTATTACCTTTAACTTGTATATTTCTGTAAATATTTCTGCATAGGGTGTATATATTTGCTTTTATATTGTGCTAAGCTGTAAATAGAGCTTCAGTCCTTAACTTCCAGCAGACTGAGTCTAGTCTGGGTGATTTTACAAAGGGGGTGGGGGGGGGTGGGGAACTCCCAAACCATCACACCAGGGATGATGATTTAGCCTCTTTTCTGAGAAGCCTGTTTCCTCACTGGCAGAAGTGAAGCTGGATCAAAGGAAGAGAAGCAATTGTGACTCTTCTGTAAATGCAGGTCACTTCTAGGTAGGGGTCTAAGTTGGATCCGGAGAAAGCAATGTTAATATCTCTCCTGACAATAGGATGCTATTGGGAAACGTTGCCTGTATCAAAAGCAGCCCCAGGCTTCAGAAATGGCTTTTTGATGCTGGAGTCCTCAACTTGCTGTCACGTCCACAGATTGTTTAGGTACACAGCTGCTGGCCAGGGAAGCTTCAGGCTAGCTTCACGTTCCCTGGCTTTTACCATAGATGCTTGTTTTTTGTTTATTTGTCATTGTTCACTCAGCCAAAATAATCCAGAGAACTATCTTCTGCCAAAACAAAGTTTGTAGCTGAGGATTGGTTGGATTCCTTTGTGTTTTAAATTGAGAGCTTTACTGGCTTACACTTGGGAAATGGCAGAAATCCCAGGAGTATTTTGTATTGCGGCTCCTAGGAACCACAGCAGACTTCTGGGACCGTTTCCATTAACCTGGACTATGGAAGAAGAGTCTTTTGAAGTTCTTATAGTTTAGGGAGGGACATAAAGGATGAAGATAGTGAGAGAGAAATGAAAAACCTTGTTCAGAGCTATGTTAAGTGGCCATAGCAGGGATGGGACTCTCCTCACCAATCTGCTTATGGTGTGAAGTGAAGGCACCTTGCTGGTACACAGCAAGTGTGTAGGACAGAGGGTGTTTGTGGAATTCAGTAAGTGTGAACAAACCCTTGGTCAGTTTCACTAAGAACAGCAGCAAACATAAAAATAGTTTGGAGAGTTCAGGTGTGTGGAGCTTGACCTTGCTGGGCAGAGATGCTTGGGCTCCTGCTTGCTGTTTTGGATGCTCTTCAGAGGCTGATACAGTAACTTGCATCTGTGGGCCCCTGACAGCTCAGATGACCTAGTTATCTGTAGACATGGTTATGTGGATGGTACTCCTCCAGGTAATCTTTATTTTTTTTGTTTCAGATGTGACTTTAATTACTGGATAGATTTTATTTTTTAATATGGAGGAAAAAAGATGTTTCTGGTTGGAGTAATTAAGATGGATTTTCTTTTTTGAAGAAGGGAGCTGTTGGGGAATCAAATAGGTGCATGAATTATATCATTTGTTGTGTTAAGGTTGTTATTGCCACCGGTTTTCACTTGCACTGCCCAGAAAATTCTTTTAGAAAAAATACTAAAATAATGGTGCCAGCTTGATACATTTTTCTGGGTTATTGGCAAGAGCTGTGACAACAGTAAAAATCATTTTTTTTGTCTCTGTGCCGCAGGCCCAAGGCAAGATTTTCTTCCCTTCACAGCTGCTTGTGTACCTAGCTCCAAGCTAAATGAGCTCTGAAGAATGTAGCTTGATCGGGAGAACATGCTGTCTATAAACACCTGAACTCCCTCCTGAGGCTAACAGCAGCAGCCCTCAGACTCGGTGTAGTCCTCCTTCTTCCAATAGTGGCCATCTTCCACTAAAAGGAGAAAATGAAACACAACAAAAAAAAAAGGGAAAAAAAAAAAAAAGAAAAAAAGGCGGGGGTGGGGCAAAGACTTTGCTACTTCACAGGTTATCAAGGCAGGAATTACCAGAGGACTATAAACTGTGTTCCCACTTCAAAGGCTTTTGAGCTAAGTTGGATTAGACTCCTGTCCTAAATGCTCTCTGGTGGAAAGGCTCTATCCAGGAGCTAACAGGCTTGGCCCCGTTAAGTCTCTGAACTCTGTCCCTCAAAACTGGGAGTGGTGGAAGGGGAAGTTGTTTGCATAGTGTTTCTCCGGAGGTGTTGTCTGGGTCTCTCTCTGCTCCTAAACCACGTGTGCATTCTTTCAGACACAGTCCCAGGGCATGTGGTGTTTGCCTTTGCTTCCTCTCCTGAAGAAGCCTTGGTGTGCTGTTGAGCAGCTGCTTTGCTCTGTTCCACAAATGCGTGCCCTTTTGGAGGAGCTGAAATCACCCCAGCCAGCCTAAGCACCTGCCTGGGATTGTTGGGATTGCTCCTGGCCAGCTTTAGGCAGGAGCAGTTTGTGTGGTGGGCGATGTGGAGAGGTTTTAGTGTGGAGGTGAGGTTACACTTCCAACAGGTACAGTTACCGCTCTCAGAATCCATTATGTAGCTTTTGTTCCCAATGCAGCAAAATACTGAGGCAATTCTGTACTTTAGTCCAGTTGNTCCCTTCCAACCTGGCACCCTGTGATTAGTGAAGCTCAAACACTTAACCTAAGACCTGTTGTACCAAATAAGAGCCTTAAGAAATTAGACTTTCTTTAAAAATACTTTTTGGAATGAGTATGACAGGAAAGTCAGCTTGAGGCCAATGGTCTGTAGACTATATTGTAGGCTTTGCTTTTCTTTCCTGGGAGGGTCTGATCCTCAGTTCAAGAGACAGGGAAGTATTAGGGAGAGTTCATAGGAGAGGCATGAGGATGATGAAGAAACTGGAGCATCTCTCTTTTGGGAAAGGACTGAGAGACCTGGTGCTGTTTAGTCTGGAGAAAATAAAGCTGAGAGGGGACCTTATAAGCACTTACAAATATCTGAAGGCTGTCTGTCAGGAGAATGGAACCAGTCTCTCTTCTGTGACACACAAGTGATAGGGTGAGGGGCAATGGATGGGGCAACCACAGGAAATTCCATCTCAACATGAGACTTTTTTTTTTTTACTAAGAGGATGCTCAAGCCCTGGAGTATGATGCCCAGAGAAGTTGTGGAGTAGAAAGGTTGTGGAGTTTCCTTCTCTAGAGACCTTCAAAACCCATCTGGATGTGTTCTGGTGTAACCTGCCCTAGATGATCCTGTTTTGCAGTGGGGCTGGACTCAATGATCTCTGGAGGTCCCTTCCAATCCCTATCATTTTATGATTTTTTTTTTTTCACATGCTTTGTGTGTTTAGCACAAGAGCAAACTTTCAGTTCTCTTTCTGTGGTCATCTAAGTCTAGAATGCTGCCATAGTGTAAATTGTATCGATCATCTTGATGGGCTTCCAGTTCATGTCCTTCTGCAGTTGAATCTTTCTAGGAGTGTTTCTGTAGATCACAAACCATCCCTTTGGGAAACTGGCTGCTGAGAGTTTATTAATAGAGTCCAAAATATTCTCTCAAGGCAGTGATTTAACACTAAATACAAAGAGTTGCCTTATTAAAATTTAAAGCAATGTCATGCTTAGAGGTTTATACTGTGCTTAAGTGCTGCTGTCATCTTTTTCATGGACACCATACCAAAACAAGGCACTGCAGAAGCTGAGGATGAGTCAAAGCTGGGCATCATATCCTGATTTCCCCAGAGGACTCTCAGTTTGTGGAGAAGTAATTTCAGCATTCCTCTGTTTTCATCGTGGCATAACTACTCAGGATTTCTGTTGCTTCATCCAGTTTATAATCTGTTAAATTGTTTTGGATTATACCTCTAAAAGAGGGAGGGAAAAGATGAATTAAAATATGTGAAGAAAAAAGGTATTGGGATCTAAAACAGATCCAGAAAAAGCTGAATCTACGAATAGGTTTATTCTGCTTATTTAGCATAGGAGCTCAGTTCTCTCTGATGGTGAAATGTGTGTGTAAAGGTTTTGAAGAGACACTTCTCTGCTGTTGTGAACTTCAGGGTTTTTACTGGTGTGAAGAAGACACCAACAAAGGTTTTGGAAAGCTGTGGTGGTGAGATATAGGCTGCTTTGGTCAAAGTCCATCTGACTTTCTGAGGTCAGAATGTGGTGGATGCTGCTGCTGTGTGGTGATGAAGCTGGGTGGAGCAGGACAAGCTGCCAGAGCAAACGGGTGTTTCCCAGCTCTTTAAAGGCTTGGCTTTCCTCCTGATGGAAATCCCTTCCCTGGCAGTGTGAGCCAATCCAGTGCATAACCACCTTTGCAGTGGGAAAGCTTTCCCTCATGTTTACATCTTCTTTATGACTCTCAGTAGCTTTATCTTTGAGAGAAACTGCAATGTAAATGAAACCCTCTTTTTAGGAATCAGCAATTTGGCTTAGTGAAGCAGACTTCAGCATATACCAGACAAATCGTTCTGCTTTTACTGATGTGATTCTGCTCTCTTCCCACATTCTGCATGCTACCTGAATACCCAAAGCAACAACAGAGTAGATAATTTGTTTTATTCCATCAGCACTTGGAAGACTAAGACAACATCTCTTAGTCTTTCTAGTTCTAAAAACATCAGTTTTCCTGATGTCTCCCAGACATTGTGCTTCCAGAATGTCTGTTCATTTGTTCTCATATGAGTCTTGCAGACAGAAGCTTTTGAGGAGGAGTTTTCAAATGGGATCTAGTGTCTGAGCTAAGATCCATCCGATGCTGCAGGCAGCACACATCTCTCACCCTACTTTTCCCTGTACATATACATTTTTTTCCTGCACTATAGTGTTGCTTCCTGATGTTCAGATTCCTCGATTTAAATCCCAGTATTTGTCTGTATGCTTGGTACCAGACAGGAGGAATTCCCAGCTTTTGATTTATGCAAGCAATTATGTTAAATTGGGTTAAATTTTGCATTTTTTCCATATGAGTTGAATCTTTGCGCAGGCCCCAACCTCTTCACTTCCCACAGTAATCCTCACCACTGCCTTTGCAGTTCTGTCTGGCTCAGCACCAACTGTATGTTTAAGAGGCATTTTGCCAAGTACATCATTTGGGTTATTCAGGAAGAGACTAAAGAACCTATAGCTAGGACAGAACCAAGCAGAGGCTGGGTCAGTGCAGGAAGCAGTGATACCAACTTGGCCAGTTGGTTTCCTTTTCCCACCCAGCTTTCACATGCATTAAGATAAAGAAATTACCTGAAAGGCAGTGTCAAAACATTGTGACATCAAGATACTCTTGTTGCTATTCTTGTCACTCTGCTTTTGATAACTTAGGGCTTGAAATATATAGAAGCATATCATGGTTTGGGTTGAAAAGGACATCCAAAGGTCATCTAGTCCAGACCCCTGCAGGCAGCAGGGACATCCTCCACTAGATCAGGTTGCTCAGAGCCTTGTCCAGGCTGACTTTGAATATCTCCAGGCACGGGGCTTCAACTACCTCCCTGGGCAACCTGTTGCAGTGTTCCAGCATCCTCATGGTAAAGAATTTGTTCCTAACATCCAATCTAAATCTCCTCATCTCCAATTTCAAACCATTGCCCCTGGTCCTATCACCACAGGCCTCTGTAAACAACCTCTCTCCAGCCTTCTTGCAGGCCCCCTTCAGGGTATGGGAAGGCCACCAGAAGGTGTCCTGAAAGACTTCTCTTCTCCAGGGTGAAGTGCTTCTTCCTCAGCCCATCCTCATAGGAGAGGTGTTCCAGCCCCCATATCATTTTCATGGCCCTCCTCTGGAGCTTCTCCATCAGGTCTGTGTCCTTCTCAACCTTATCCTTTTGAGTTTTGTGGGCAATAAATGTAATTAGTTACAACAGCTTCCAGAAAACAGTGTCTCCAGCAAAATACTGGGACTATTAGGAGGCATTTAGTTTTTAAACATCAAGTGTACAAAACTTAACTGCAGTTTTATCTAGTACAGATTTTGTGGCCTCTTGTCACTGTTGTCGTTGCTTTGTGTTTAAAAACAAAAGTAACAAAGGCAAAGTAAACGATATGGTAGAATTAAATATAAAATAACCTTTTCTTTTTCCCTCATGACTCTGGCAGTTCTTGAAACCAGTCAGTGCTGTGTTTCTCTGTGCTAGTTGAAATATGTCAGGCAGGTGTTTCAAAAGTCCTTTATGTTGGAGGGAAATATACCCTGATGTAATCTGCCTAATTTGACTCTTTGAATTACTTTCAAGAACACTTGCTGTTTGTAATGGAAACAGCTCCACCAACCACTTCAGAGAGGACTTTGTAATGTGAGCTGGTAAAACTCTGCAGGTGTAGTGGCTTTTTTATTTTATTTAACATCTTAGGTTTATTTACTTTAATGTGTTACTGAAAAATGACATAAAAGTGGTTTAACAAGTAATTTTTCATTTGAAAAATGTTTTCTTATTAACAAGGTTAACATCCACTATTCTGCAACAGAACTACCAACTCCAGGAAACCGCATTTTGCCCAGGAGAGTGTTTTCTGAGGCTGAAATTCCCCGAAGGCTTTTGTTTGGGATCGTACATACCTGAGAGACTTTGGCATAAGCATCAATTAAAAAATGGGAGATAGTGTTTTCCTTGCTAATTCTTGGCTACTGAATGGAGGTTACCAAAAGCCCTCTCTTTTATTGAATCTCTGCCCTCCCCCTAATGCAAGCTTATGAATTAAACTGGATTTGCCTCAGGAGTAAAGATCCCAAGGTGTCAGAGTTCACCATCTGAACCCTGGAGTTCAGTGGTGGTACTGGAGCAGAGGTGCTGTTTCTTCAGTGAGTTGTTGTTTAGTATTGTAGAACCAGGGAATTGTTTAGGCTAGGAAAGACCTTTAAGATCACTGAGTCAAACTGTTAGCCCAACACTACAAAGTCTGCTGTTAAATCATGTCCCTCAGCACCACATCTACCTCTCTAATCAATATTTCCAGGGATAATGATTTGTTTCTCTGGGAAGCCTTTTCCCAGGGCTTGCCAACTCTTTTGGGGAAGAAATTGTTCCTAATACCAACCTAAACATCCCCTGGCACAACATGAGGCTGTTTCCTCCCATCCTGAGAACTCATCTCTGATGCTAAGTGGAAGGTGTTGTCTGACACACAATGCCATTGTAATAGCAACACATAAACCCATTTAAGCTGGGATCAAAACAAGTGAAAGCTGATAAAGACCAACCAGTGCAGCCCTCAGTGCCCATATCATAGAATCATCAAAGTTTGGGTTGGGAGTGACCTCCAAAGGTCATCTAGTCTGACCCTGCCCCTGCAGTCAGCAGGGACATCCTCCACTAGATCAAGTAGCTCAGAGCCTTGTCCAGCCTAACCTTGGATATTTCTAGAGATGAGGCCTCAACTATGTTCCTGGGCAACCTGTTGTAGTGTTCCACCATCCTCATGGTGAAAGAACTTGTTCCTAACATCCGGTCTAAATCTGCTCTTCTCTCGTTTCAAACCATTGTTCCTTGTTCTATCACTGCAGGACTTTGTAAGCAGTCCCCCTGCAACCTCCTTTTCCCTCTACCCCTTCAGGTACTGGAAGGCTGCCGTTAGATTCCCTGGAACCTTCTCTTCTCCAGGCTGCACAACCCCAGCTTCATTATGTCAATGAAAAGTGATTGTCAGTTTGGTTAGCGCATTAGTTTGGTTTATTGGCACATACCCTGTAAAAAGCATGTTTCAGTGGATAACTCAGTGCCATGTGCTGTTTGATAGAAATGCTGTTTTCTGTGGTCTGAACCTGTGGGACTTACTGGGATAGCAGGTCTCTGTAGATTGTTTTTCAGATGGAGTGAATTGAAGCAAAATGAGTAATGAAATGCAATAAAAGCCCAAGTGCAAATACACAAATGTTAATGCAATCTTTCAGGCTCCTGCCTCTGCAGCTGCTGAGGCTCAGAGTACTTCTGCTGCTGGGTCAGGTTTAGCAGTCAGTTCTAAACCTTCATAAGGTGGTTATTTCGGACCTTACAGCACAGCTCTCCTTTTTTTTTCAGTCGAGGCTACCATTTGCCCTTGCCAAATCTGGAGTTTTAAATCAAAGCTGGTTTTGAATTATCCAAGTACCNAGCATCAATTAAAAAATGGGAGATAGTGTTTTCCTTGCTAATTCTTGGCTACTGAATGGAGGTTACCAAAAGCCCTCTCTTTTATTGAATCTCTGCCCTCCCCCTAATGCAAGCTTATGAATTAAACTGGATTTGCCTCAGGAGTAAAGATCCCAAGGTGTCAGAGTTCACCATCTGAACCCTGGAGTTCAGTGGTGGTACTGGAGCAGAGGTGCTGTTTCTTCAGTGAGTTGTTGTTTAGTATTGTAGAACCAGGGAATTGTTTAGGCTAGGAAAGACCTTTAAGATCACTGAGTCAAACTGTTAGCCCAACACTACAAAGTCTGCTGTTAAATCATGTCCCTCAGCACCACATCTACCTCTCTAATCAATATTTCCAGGGATAATGATTTGTTTCTCTGGGAAGCCTTTTCCCAGGGCTTGCCAACTCTTTTGGGGAAGAAATTGTTCCTAATACCAACCTAAACATCCCCTGGCACAACATGAGGCTGTTTCCTCCCATCCTGAGAACTCATCTCTGATGCTAAGTGGAAGGTGTTGTCTGACACACAATGCCATTGTAATAGCAACACATAAACCCATTTAAGCTGGGATCAAAACAAGTGAAAGCTGATAAAGACCAACCAGTGCAGCCCTCAGTGCCCATATCATAGAATCATCAAAGTTTGGGTTGGGAGTGACCTCCAAAGGTCATCTAGTCTGACCCTGCCCCTGCAGTCAGCAGGGACATCCTCCACTAGATCAAGTAGCTCAGAGCCTTGTCCAGCCTAACCTTGGATATTTCTAGAGATGAGGCCTCAACTATGTTCCTGGGCAACCTGTTGTAGTGTTCCACCATCCTCATGGTGAAAGAACTTGTTCCTAACATCCGGTCTAAATCTGCTCTTCTCTCGTTTCAAACCATTGTTCCTTGTTCTATCACTGCAGGACTTTGTAAGCAGTCCCCCTGCAACCTCCTTTTCCCTCTACCCCTTCAGGTACTGGAAGGCTGCCGTTAGATTCCCTGGAACCTTCTCTTCTCCAGGCTGCACAACCCCAGCTTCATTATGTCAATGAAAAGTGATTGTCAGTTTGGTTAGCGCATTAGTTTGGTTTATTGGCACATACCCTGTAAAAAGCATGTTTCAGTGGATAACTCAGTGCCATGTGCTGTTTGATAGAAATGCTGTTTTCTGTGGTCTGAACCTGTGAGACTTACTGGGATAGCAGGTCTCTGTAGATTGTTTTTCAGATGGAGTGAATTGAAGCAAAATGAGTAATGAAATGCAATAAAAGCCCAAGTGCAAATACACAAATGTTAATGCAATCTTTCAGGCTCCTGCCTCTGCAGCTGCTGAGGCTCAGAGTACTTCTGCTGCTGGGTCAGGTTTAGCAGTCAGTTCTAAACCTTCATAAGGTGGTTATTTCGGACCTTACAGCACAGCTCTCCTTTTTTTTTCAGTCGAGGCTACCATTTGCCCTTGCCAAATCTGGAGTTTTAAATCAAAGCTGGTTTTGAATTATCCAAGTACCAAAAAGAGAGAAGAAAAAAAAAATCTGAAAAATAAAGTTGACAGCTGTGAGGGTTTTTTTCCACATCCATCTACCTCAGAAACAGCTGAATAGATTTTATAAGACTTTCCAAAAATATCCCCCTCTGTGCTAAGGGCAGAGTTAGTTAAACAGCAGGAAAACTTAGCAAATCTACTACAACTCACTTTCTGTTTTGACAGCTCTTGTCTCTTCCTCCTTTCCCAGCTGAGGTAATTTACGCAAGCCTGTTTTGTTTGTACTCGGATTTCAGGGGTGGCTGCTCTCTCTGTAAGGATCTGTGTTTACAGAGAGGTTAGTTGCATTTCATTATTTTCCAGGGCAAGGAGCTGGTGTTAGTCAGAGGTCAAACCAGTGACTGGAGCAGTCACGATGTGGACATTTTCTAGCAGAAGTTAAAACTTGAGGAGTGACCCACAGACCGAAACCAACCTGACCAGAATATGAAGTGAATGATGGCAGCTGCAGGGAAGTCTTTGTTTAAAAACAAACAAGCAACCAAAGTTAATTTCACAGAATCACAAAAGGACAGGGGCTGGAAGGGGCCTCCAGAAATCATGTCGTCCAACCCCCCTGCCAGTGCAGGATCACCTATACCAGATCTCACAGGAACACATCCAGGTGGGTCTTGAATATCTCCAGAGAGGGAGATTCTACAGTCTCCCTGGGCAGCCTGTTCTAGTGTAAATTTAACTTTCTGAAGAAACAAAACTAGTATTTTGCAAACATGATGCATAGGGAAGAGTAGCTAATAGTTATGCCAGCTCTGGGTGTGCCCAAATGAAAGATATTTCACTTCTGTTAGTTTAATGGAAAGTTTACCAAGAGGTGTTCAAGGCACGTTTGGATGTGGCACTTGGTGCCATGGTCTAGTCTGGAGGTCTGTGGTAATGGGTTGGACTTGATGATCTTTGAGATCTCTTCCAACCTTGCTGATACTGTGATACTGTGTGATATCGCCCTTGGCTTTGCCCCCAGTGACATTGAATGGTGTTTAACAACTATTTCACAGAATCATAGAATGCTTTAGGATCTCAAGGATCATCTAGTTCCACCCCCTGCCATAGGCAGGGACACATCCCACTAGCACAGGTCACTCAAGGCTGGAACGCCTCCAGGGAGGGAGCATCCACAACCTCCCTGGGCAACCTGTGCCAGTGTCTCACCACCCTCACTGGAAAGAATTTCCTCCTAGTATCTAGTTTCAATCTCCCCTCTGCCAGTTTAACATTTCCACGTGACCGCTGTCCCTCGGTACTGTGTGCACACACCAGGATTGCCACTGTAGCTCTAATGAGGGGTGATTAAAAAATTAACAGCTAACAGCCCCCCCTCTTCATTTCCTGTGAATAAGCCCTAAAGGTTGTATGCTCCATAGTATGGTCACAGAAGTGGAAGGCAGAACGAATGAGTTGGCCAGTTGTTCCTGCAAGCCTGTGTGCTATTGCACCAGGCACATCTGGGGAGCACCTCATGCTCTGCAGCATCTATGGAAAAGGACCTGCATTCCAATCCAGGGTTGATTTTTGACTTGTAAAGCTGTTTTTATGAGGTGTATGTGTGTGCCTGTCCCAGGAGAGTGAACACTGTTTCCAAATGGGCATTTGGATACCATATGCTTAGAAAATACTGGCTATTGCTTAGGAAAAGTGAAGTTCCTCCTCTTGGTACATACTGTAGACCTTCTTAGGGAAAGGTTTATCTCTGTAGCATACTTTGAGAAATGATGAGTGACAGATGAAGAAGCTGAGTTGTTGTTGTCTGTGATCCTGAAATGTAAGCTGTTCAATGGGTCTTGGATCTGAAGTTCTCAGCTATCCAAATGGTTATCTTCCCATACCTTCAATCAAACCCAGCCCAATGTCAGTGAAAATCACAGAACCACTCAGGGTTGGAAAGGACCACAAGGGTTATCTAGTTCCAGCTTCCCTGCCCTGGGCAGGGACACCTCATGTTAGATCAGGCTGTCTGGAGCCTCATCCAACCTGGCCTTTAAACCCAGGAAAATATTCCTGTGTGGTTAGCTTGGTCTCATGTGGATTTGGTGACTGCAGGGCAGCTTTAGTATTTAATCTTAATCCAATAGCTTCATTTGTAAAGCACAGCTAAAACTGGTCTTTAGTTTAGATTCAGCTGGATTAGGGACTGTGGTATCTCAAAGCAAAAATCAAAGCATAAGTCCTGGGAATACAGAGAGTTGGGGAGTATGAACTGCTGGGCAGTATTTGACTTGGCAAAGTCGGTAATTTAACAGCTCCTGTTGGCCACCCCTAGCAAGATAGAGCTGTTTTAAAGGCATAATGATGACATCACCAAATTGATGGCATGAAGGAACCCAATTGTGGATGTAAAGTTGGTGTCATGAGGATCTGCCCCTGGTGCTCTTTTCCCTGTGAGTGAGTTCAGGTGTAGGACTGAGCAGATGTGTGGCAGGATGGGGAGACACTTGGCTTGATGCTCAGAGCAGGAAGTGTTTCTGTGGGAGGTGATGCTGATGTGCTGGATTTGGGGCTTGCGAAGATCTACAGAACCCTCTAGATCTTCTCTGTGTCCACCCTCATCCCTTGGCAGCTGCAAACACTCAGTCCTGTCAAGATGTAGTGGTATAGCAAACAGCCACCTGTGACAGGTCACAAAGCCCTGTGATGTGGACAGGTGTTGCTAGGATACCCTGGTCTCAGATCTCTCAGGCTGGTGACAGGAGGCAGTGCAGCGGCAGCAGCTCATGAGAGCGAGTTTGAGGAGCATGCTGACCTGGGGACTGGTCTGTTCCTGCGCTGCAGTGGGAAGCACTGGCTGCTTCAGCTGCTGGTTTTGTAAGTAAGAACCCTGAGGGCATTCTCTCTCTTTTAGAATCTAGATCTGTATTTGATCTACTGCAATCTCCTGTTTCACGGTGCTTGCCTCAGTGACCCCAGCTCTCTACTGTAAATCTTTCACCCCGAGTGTCACAGTGTGACAAATTTGATCAAAATCATAACTGCCATTAAGACAGAAGGTATCTTGCTCTTTGATTTGCTGGAGAAGGTGTGATGTGAGAGTAGCAGTAGTGCCTAGAAAGTGAAAACCAAGGACAAAACTATCCCAAGCCTACTCCAAATGCTTGGGGCTGGCAGTAGTGTGGGTGCTGCACGAGTTGAATAACTTACTGTGTTACCAGGTCTGTGGTGGGAGTGCGCAGGAGGAGCTCAGGCAGTTTTGTGTGATGGCTCTGATGTTTCTGTGGGTGTTTTCACAGCAGTGGAAAGCAATCTTGTCCAGAGAAAGAAGCAGCCACAGAGGGAAATGCAAACATCTACTTACATGTGTAAATACAAGTTGTGTCAGCATAGAGGCGAGTCCCAGCAGCTGACACAAGGAATACCACAGCTCCATGGCTTGCTTGTCCCACCTAGAGGGAGGACTTCCTCTCCAAGTCCACTTTGGTGGCCACTCCAAGTTCTGGAGGAATGAATTTTTAAGATACTTGCAGTCCTTGTCTGTGGTGTAGTGCAGAGTGATGGGGAGTCATAGAATCATAGAATGGCAAGGTTGGAAGGGACCTCAAAGATCATCCAGGGACACCTCACACTAGAACAGGTTACTCGAGGCCTTGTCCAACCTGGGCTTGAACACCTCCAGGGAGGGAGCAAAGCAGGGAGGGAGTCCTCTGGGTAGTGACACACACATGGACAATGTCCCTACAGTCAGGGTGAAAATTATTTGCTCTCGTTCTTTGAAGGTTCTACCCAGAGGAACCACGTATCTGCGTGCCCCTCTCTTGTTTAAAATGCATCTTTATCTCTCAGAGATGCTTGAGGACAAAAGCAACAACGCATCTTTGAGTTCAGCAAACAAAGGATGGGCACAAAGTACAATTGTTGTTTTTTTTCTTCTGAGACTCATGACTGTGGAGACAAATTTTTTTTTTTTTGCTGTTTTGAAATCTGATGTTAATTAAGTACTTCTGGTCACTATTGCTGGGTGAGTTGCTCACTCTTTTAGTTCTCAAAAAATTTAGTTCCCTATAAAACAGGGATAAATATTTTCATCCCACAGAGAAAAGTCATCCTAACAATGTACAGAGACCAGATACCAAGGTGGTGGAGATTGTATAAATATCTAAGATACATCTCCAGTCCTGGTGTGTGTTTATTTCATTTCTAGCAATACTCTTTCTGTCCCTTTTAGCAACCCTGGTAACTTGCAATATTTCTGTGTGGAGAATGTCTGCAGCGTTATTTGTCTGCCCTGATGACTCTCTATTTTTTTATGTGGGCAAGATAATATCATTAATATCTGTCTTCCTTTGGCTGCCTTGTGTGGATTTTGCACAGAGAACTACATTAAAAAGAGATTACCCTGCTATGACCCACTGAGTTTCCCTTTCCACCCCAAAAAATACAGGAGAGAGCCAGTGTGCTTTAGTCCAAACATAAACGGATGTGCTTCACCAGTGCCCTGGTATGCTTTGTAGTTTTTACAAATACAATTAGAATTCAGTGCAAAATGTCTGCTTTGCTCCAGCGTCAGGGCTGTGATAGCCCTGAATGGGGGTGGTGGTGGGAGAGCTGGGGCTCTCTTTCCTCCTGCTCAGCCATCCTGTGCTTCCATGGGGGCTTCCCAGCCTGTTCAGAATACGGTTTAGCTCCTGCACTGTGTTCTTAGAAAATAACAGGCTGGGCCAAAGCCAGGGGCAGACTGTGGCAGCCTTCCCATGGATTTCTAGGGGCTCTGGATCAGGTCCTCTCTGTAAAGAGGTCAGAGTGGATTTTTCAAAGGTTTCTATGGCAATGTGAAAAATACAGCAACATAAACTTTGTTATATTAGCCTTAAAACCCAGGGAGAGATCTCTGACTGGGAAGGTATGCATTCAAATTCTCAGCCACCACTGTGTACAGGGAGAACTGGCTTTGGGTTGAGCTTCATCCTGGTTTCTGAAGTACTTGTGTGCAGAGGTCTCTGGACAAACCTCCTCTCTGGCCTCTGCAGCAGTGGAGGCTTTGCAGGAGAGAGGTAGAGGGAAATAAATGTTACTCCAGCTGAGAGGCTCTAATACCTCCCCTTTTGCTCACCTGTAAATAGTCAGTTTGCTTTATTTTTACTAGTTGTGCCTTCAAGAAATGGAAGATGGATGGTGGGGACCATCTTCCACTGCTATGGCCATCAAGCCAGTGCTCATCTGTTGGAGTCAGGAACTGGGCACGCTTCTTGGGGCTTTACTGGCTGTGGCAGCTTGCTCCATCACACAGGGCTGGTTATTTCCTCTTCTCTTACAAAAACTGCTTCCTTCATGGCCTAGATCTGGGGTTTCAGCTTCTGGTCTGGGTCAGTGTGGTTTGAAACCAGGACAGTCAATTTTCTCATCAGGTATCTTTTTAGTTATCTTCCTGTTTCAGCTGGAAACCTTTCAGAACTTTCTTGTTTGTTTAAAATCCAGGTTATGAAATGGAAACTTTTGGCAAAACAGTTAATTTAATTTAAAATTGATTCACAGAATCATGGAATGGGCTGGCTTGGGTTGGGAGGGAACCTTAAAGATCATCTAATTCTAACCCCCACTGCCATGTCCAGAGACACCTCCTGCTAGACCAACTTGCTGAAGGCACCATTCAGACTGGATGTGATCCTGGACAACCTGCTTTGAATGATGCTGCTTCAGCAAGGGGGTTGGACTAGGTGATTTCCAGAGGTCACTTCTGACCTTTTCTGTGCTGTGATTTTTTTTTTTTAATTATTTTTTTTTTTTAAATGAGCTTTGTCTTGTGTGGAGAGCAGAGTCCACAACATGGGAACAGAGAGAACAGAGAGTCAATCCTCCTTTGTAGCACAAGCTAAGTGAGGTGGATATCTCTAAAATAGAGGTTCTTAGGAAGAAAACTCCTCTGCTTTCTAGGAGCAAGGGCAGATGGCCCTCTGTGTGGTGAATTATGGAGACCTGTGTTGCAGGTTTTGGTTTTAAACCTGGGAGTGTGTGACTTGGTAAAAATACTGACTGTGCTTTGAGGTACTTTTGAAAAGATTTCCTCTTGGGATTGCCTTCCATAAGTTGGTCATTGAGGTGTGCCTACCTCTGAGGGGTAGTCACAGAATCACAAAACATTAGGAGTTGGAAGGGACCTCTAGAGATCAAGTCCAACCTCCTTGTTAAAGCAGAGTCACCGAGGGCAGGTCACACAGGAGCACATCCAGACAGGTTTTGAAAGTCTCCAGAGGAGACTCCACAACCTCTCTGGGAAGCCTGTTCTAGGGTTCCATCATCCTCATAGTAAAGAAGCTTCACCTCATGTTGAGAGGGAAACTCCTGTGTTCTAGCTTGTACGTGTTGTTCCTTGCCCTATCACTGGGCACTATCAAAAAGAGCCTGGTAACTTCATCTTGGTACCCACATCTCAGGTATTTATAGACATTCAGAAGATCCTCTCTCAGCTTTCTCTTCTCCAGGCCAAACGGCTCCAGGTCTTTCCTCATTGGAGAGATATTCAAGTCCCATAATTCTTGTCCCCATGGGGGAGTCTCCAGTATATCCCTCTTGACCTCGGGAGTCCAAAACTGGACATAATATTCCAGATGTGGTCTCACCAAGGCAGCATAGAGGAGGAGGCGAACCTCCCTAGGCCCACTAGACACCCATTAATTGTTTAAAACCCTGGTTTTAAACACAGAGTGGGTTATGCAGTGTAGAGCATCCCAGGTAACATGTGCTCAGTGTGTTGAGTTGCATGTGCTGAGCTCAGAGTAGTGGTGGCCCATCTGCAGGAACTGGCTGAAGCCTGAGCCTGGGACCTAAATGCTATGAGTTATGGGGTGTGCAATATTCAGATCCAGAGGTGACTTTAGACCTGAGCTGATATCCAGAAAAATTAGCTGCTAAGAGTACACCCCTGCAGCCCTTTGGGAGCCTCCCAGCTGTGAATGCTAACCATGGATGGTTCCTAAGCACTGCAGTCAGGTCTGAATTCCTCTTTCTAATGCCATACAGCACCAAGCAAGGAGGGGTGGCTTTTGCAGCACGAGAAAACATCACTGTAGTGCTGAGGCAGTAGAAGAAATGCAGTAGTTTTCAATCATCACACTTGAGAGCTTTTCCTTTGCTGTGCTGTGGATCACACAACCTTCATCAGGTTTCTTTGCTCAAGCACCAGTGTGGCTATTAAATGACTTGGTGATGTCTGATGTTGCATTGACATTTTGTCACTCATGCATTTTTTCAGAAGACGATGGTTAGAAAGGCAAACTCAAATTTCTTTGCAATTGGGTGATGTGAGTAGCCCAGTTTTCACAGGAAATGTGTTTGTCCTTGTTGCTCTTGCTTTCATTTGGAGGTCTGTTGGGAGCACCTCAGGCTTGAACTGGCCTTTCAGCTAAAAGAAAACAGACATCTAAAATCTCCTCCAATTATTCTCATTGCTTCCATATTAATACAGACTTCATTATTTGCTACTTCAGATGGAAAGCTACTGGAAGGCTTGTCAGAAATGTAGACTGTTACTTACAGAGTTTGTGTTTTCTATTCATTTTTGATGCATTAAGCTTCCTGAAGACATTCATTAAGTTTCATTCCACATATAGCTCATTGCGTGGTCCAGTTTTCGGACTGGTTGGAGGTCAAATTCTCCCTGATTTCAAGTGCAGTTCAAATTATCTTCTAGGGTCCGTGTTCAGATATTTAATTGTGCACAAGGCTCACCAAGATAGGTGAGGCCCCATCCCTGGAGATATTCAAGGTCAGGCTGCACAAGGCTCTGAGCAACCTGATCAAGTGGAGGATGTCCCTGCTGAGTGCAGGGAGGTTGGACTAGATGACCTTTGGAGGTCCCTTCCAAACCATTTCAGAAATGATTTGAAGGGATTGTGAGGAACAGCGGAGTGTGTAGCTGTGTGTGAGGCTGGAGGTGATGATGGACTGACTGGTGCAGATCACAAGAACACCTTGCGTTCAAACAGATTGGACAGCGAAGGCAGAGTAGCTGATGTGAAGTGTTCAAGAGACATTCTGAATCAAAAGAGTATTGGTATTTGAAGTACCAGGAGAGAGCAGAAAAGGATGAGTTAAAATATCTTCTGAAAACATTCTCCCCAGACTCCTATTTTGTGTGTGTTTGACACATTTTTCTTTCCCTTCTGTACATGATACTGTGCTGCATTTCTCTCTTCTTCGTGGAGAACAATCACACAGCCTGCACCTTTCTGGGAAGCTGGATTAGCTTTCAGATGTGCAGTAATGAGTTCCAATTTGGAAAGAATCCACCTCATAGTTCTCAAGAGTCTGTATATGTTAGGAAAAAACCCCAAAGATTCAATGAATTTCATGTCTAGGAAGAACACACCAGATCTCTGCCGCACTGCTCTGTTCTGTTGATGTTAACTGATTTGTCTTGGCAAGTGAGTGAGGAGAATATGAGAAGGTAGCAAATTGCAAGATGATGTGAAAAGCCTATGATTTCACTGTTCCAGATAGGTTCTGCTGGCTTCATTTTTCTGTTATATTACAATAATTAGTCAATAGTCTGATTGCTGTGTGTGGGGATTAGTGTCACAGACAATTCATCAGCAGTCGAGCACATGTTCTCTTGGATCCGCCGTGTTTCCTTGCTTCTAATGACACTTTCATTGTGCACTCCAGTCAGAGGGAAAACTCCTCCTCATTAATACTTGGTTGGACAGACTTCTACCAGATGTAGATTACTGTGGGGGGTTTTTCCATCTGGGATAAATCAATACAGATACCAGTTTAACTTTTGAAGACAATGGACAGATTGTATGAGGGTATTTTGTATCTGTTGAGGTTGTGTCTATCCCTAGTGGTGTTACATCTAATCTCATTGGGTTTCTCTAGGCAAATGGCTTTTCTGTCACTTTTAATAGTTTTCTTGTGGCTGTGGAAGAACTAACATTTAATTTCATAGAGCAAGGGAAAGGCACAGGCCCTAGAACTGTGCACAGAAACTGCACTTCTGATATGTCAGATCCCAGAGATCTGCCCCCAAAAGTGAAGTCCTTCTGTCAGTACACAGCACTCTCAGAGCTTACAGCTGTTATCAGCACATGTTTGCCAGCATATTCTCAACTGGCCTCAAAGTACACAACCTTGAAGTTATTGAAATACCTTGCCCTTAACTGTAAGACCAGGATACGTATTTGGGACTCTCAGTTCTTCAGAACACCTCATAGGCTTTTGGCCAGCTCTTCTCTGGGGCTTGTTCATTTTGATGTTAAGAAGTCTTAGTGCTTTAATGTAACCACAAATGTTGCTAATGCTCTTAAGAGTCTGCTCCCATTTCAGAATGCAGCCAGGGGACTGCCTGATGGATTGAATTCAGTAGATTAATTGCATGTTAGTTGAGACATAATGATTTCTTATTTTAAGAGCTCACCAACTGTTGAGCTCACTGAGATGTATCAATGTATCGGTTGGCATAAACTCAGTGGGTTTTGAAGCAGTTGTGTTGCCTGCTGTGGAATACTGAGATGAAAACTCACAATCATTCTGGAATTCAAGCTATGAGCTGTGCCTTCCCCATCCTTACCTTCCTGCCTGGCCGCCTCCACCTGATGAAGGGCTCACTATCATTTGCTACCATAAGCAGTAGTTTCAAGCACAGACTCTGCTACCTCTTGGTTTCTTTGTGGTATCTCCCTTACTACAAAAAGTGATAGCATGAAAGGAAATGGCCTCAAGTTGTGCCAGGGCAGGTTTAGCTTGAACTTGAGGAGCTATTCAGCTCCTTTTTCAGAAGCTTTTCAGCTTCTCTGAAAAGGTTATCAATCCCTGAAACAGGCTGCCCAGGACAGTCCCCATCCCTGGAGGAATTGGAAAGCCATGTAGGTGTGGTGCTGAGGGACATGGTTTAGCGGTGACCTGGCAGGGCTGGGTTAGTGATTGGACTCAGTGATGTTAAGAGTCTCTTCCAAACGAAATGACCCTCTGATTCCACTGTGTCAATTATCTGTTGCTACCAGGGTGTCCTCTCCAGACCTCAATTTGCCACAAGATCCAAGGGCCCTTGGAAAAAAAATTCAAGTTGACTCCTTCCTGTATTCTTAAGTATTTTCCCTTTTATTGATGAGGAGCATCTACAGAAATAATACCCTTAGACTTCCCCTTCCAATTGTCCTTCTCTTCCCTTTTGTTGATCTCCATAATAATCAACTTAATTGTTCTGGGATATCAGTCTACATCCTCTGTCCTGTGTGCTTTGTTGTCATGTCTAACTTGAGTGTTTCTTCAGCCTGCTTTCCTTTCAACATGCTGAGAATCATAAGGAACTTGAATTAAGTACATCTTCATTAACTTCTATAAAATGTAACTTGTGCTGTGATGAATTTAGTCCTGCTGGCCAAAGATGGAAGAGCGGGGCTTTCACAGAGACAAGTGTTGGTGTTTGATACTTTGCATTTCCTTAGAGAATACCAGGAATCACAGAACGTTAGGAATTGGAAGGAGATTGAGTGTGGAGATTGAGTACAATCCCCTTGACAGAGCAGGATCACCTAGAGCAGGTCATGCAGGAATGTGTCCAGATACGTTTTGGATGTCTCCAGAGAAGAAGACTCCACAACCTCTCTGGGCAGCCTGTTCCAGGGCTCTGGCACCCTCACAGAGAAAAAGTTTTTCTCTTATGTTCACATGGAACCTCCTCTGCTCTGCTTGCACCTGTTGCCCCTTGCCCTATTACTGGATATCACTGAGCAGAGCCTAGCTCTGTCCTCCTGACACTCTTCAAATCATAGAGTGGTAGGGAATGAAAGTTACCTACCAGCACCTGTGCAACTGATATATGCATAGCAGGGGATGAGGATGCTCTGTGTTTGGTGACATAGATATTGCATATGTAAGTGTATGTTAAGGCATTAAATCTCCATTCCAAAGCTTAGTGAAGGCAGATGAGGGAGGGAATGATAAGTTTTGCTTGTACTGAGGAGCTTGAACTTGGCAGAGCATTCTGCTGGGCAAAGCCCTTGAGCATATGTTTTAATGTTCGCTGTTTCCACTGGGACTCAAACATCTGTTTGTTGTTTTGTGAACGAGCATCCCAAGGGCACAGTTCTGACCAGAGAAGGAGGTTTGCTTGTATAACTCGTGTGCTCTTCAGCAAGCACTTACTAAAAGTTGGTCCTGGATACTGAGGGAGGGAGCAGCTGAGGGAGAGTCCAGCCCAGTCAGTGGTGGGAGTCCTGAGCCAGTGGGTTCCTATGCCTCTGTCTAGACCGAAGAGGTTTGGAAATTTTCAGATTAGCTTTGGATAAGCCTCTGAACTCCTGGATGCTTCTCCCAGCCAGATCAGACCTCTAAAGAACTTGAGGTTTGTCCGTTGCTAATTTTCATATGCATTACATTAAACCCTCTTAAGTGGAAATATTTCTTATTTTAAAAATAGAATAATAAAACAATAAATCAGAAGGAAAAAGCTTGGGGTGGGGGGTGGAAATGTAGAAAACAGATGAAAAGCAAAAGGGAAAAGTGAACTCTGTAAAAATACCGTACATGCCAGACCCTTCAAAGATGATTTCCTGCACATTACCCTTTAAAAAGCATGATATTACAACATGCTCTCGCATTCAGGGGCCAAAAGTCTGAAAGAATAAAGCCTTGTTTGATCTTGAGAGTTGAATGGATGTCATTTGACCCATCCGCGATCCGATCCTAGAGCTGGGACACGTCAGATGATTTTCCACTGGGCGAGTGTCTGCACCACTCCCCGGTCGCCTCCCCAGCCCGCGTTCGGGCAGATAGTGCTGACACGCTTCCTGCCCTGCGCTGCCGGGCACCGCTGCCGAGCCTCCTGGCACCGCCTGCCTGTGGCTTGGGCACGGCACTTCAAAAGCACTTTCTGGCACAGGCAAGAAATATTTTGAAGTGAGTTTGGTCGCTCCCCAAACTGACCTGCTCCAAGCAAGTAGAAAGAAAGCTTACATTATCTCATGCAAAAGACCCAGATCCTTTAAGGGACTTGACAGGGGTTTATGAGATACCCTGCTACTGCTGAGAAACCTTGCAGGGACTGCTGATGGTTGTACAGCCACGTTTATGCTTTTAATTTTCTTTTTGGTTGGAAAAGACCCTTAAAATCATTGAGTTCAACCATTATGTAACTCTACCGAGTCTAGGGCTAAACCATGTCCCTCAGCACCACATCTCCGTGTCTTTCAAACACCTTCAGGGATGGGGATTCAACCATCTCCCTGAGCAGACTGTTCCAGAGTTTGAGAGCTTTCAGTGAAGAAGTTTCTTCTAATGTCCAACCTGAACCTTCCCTACTGCAACTTGATGCCATTTCCTCTCAAGCTATCACTTGCTACCTGGGAAAAGATTATCATTGCTAATTGGCAAAAGCATGTAGGGCAAGAGTTGCTGCCGTGACAGGTGGGAATGCAGCAGGGAAGGCAGATGCTCAGTGTGCATCCAGGGTTATGCTTTATCCCTCTTTTAGGCTCTGATGCCCTGCTCTTCACTTCTTTATTGCTGGTGTGGCTGTGGAATGAATATAGGAGATAACTATGCTTATCACACTTTCTACCTCTAAATTTCCCCTTACTCACGCTCTGTGTTCCAAATGCCCCCTCTCACACACAAACTCTACATTCCTTATATAGTTTGTACAGTGAATGTAGTAGTCATTAGTGTCATGTAGTGAGGTCTCAGCTTAGGCTCGTTGGCTCTACAACAGTTTAAATAATCATAGAATCATCATAGAATGTCTTTGGTTGGAAGGGACCTTAGAGATCCTCTATTCCAAGCTGCCTGCCTTAGGCAGGGACACCCCTGAGCTAGACTCAGCTGCTCAAGGTCTCATCCAACCTGGACTTGAACTCCCCCAGGGAGGAGGCATCCACAGCCTCCCTCAGCAACCTGTTCCAGAACATATTGCTGTTCAAGTGGCCACTCTTTAGGAAAGAAAAAGTACTATTTGTGGGAAAACTGACTTTCTTTTTCCCTTGTAGCAAATATTACAAAAAGGATCTAAAAACTACCTGTACTTAGAACAGCTGTACTGTGGGTTTTTTGTGCTGATAAATTTCATCATATGAATGACTCCTGAGTGTGTGCACTTGCTGGCATCTGCTGTTTGTTACTAGACTGAGTGACAGCACTCTCAGTCTTCTGTTTCTTTACCCACCCAGAGCACAGCATCAACAAAAACAACACTTCCCAAATATGCTTTCCAAACTCAAGGCTGTTTCTGTAAACTACCTCTTTCAGTATTCATGACAAATTGTAATTCTCTCTGCACTAATAAGAGCAGACCACAGTGGGTGGTTTGTTTTTGAAGCCTCAGGTGGTTCTTGCACAACATTTAGCCTTTGCTGCCCTTGCTTGTCAACACTGGTAATTTGCGTGTCTGTTAGGAATCCTCTCCTGGTACCTGAAGTACTAAAAACCTCACCTCATGAGGTTTATGGCATTTTCAAAGAGTCCAACTTCAGCTTCCCTCCTTTGAATTACACATTCTATTTTTTTTTTTTTTTTAACTTACACATCTGTCACATTCTGCTGCTCTGTTCACTGACTGAAGTATTCTGGTTTTCTTGTCTTGCTTTTTTAACGTGGGATGACCCAAACTGGCACAAACAGGCACAAATCTGAGCAGAGATGCATCCGGGTGAATTCACATTTTAAAATCTTTATATACTATGTACAAAATTTGGAAATCTTTTTTTTTTTTTTGTGAGATCTCTCGTCCTATTTTGCTGAGTGGCTGAGTGCCACTAAAACCCATGGGCAATCACTCAGTCTTGGGTTATGAATGAAATGAAAGCTGAACAGTGCCAGGATATCTCTCTCATGTAGCTGCATGCTGTCCTGGTGTAACCCAGTGGCACCTGCAGGGCCAGGGGAGCAACAGCACAGGCACTGCAGCCTATGTTAAGGGGCTTCACTTTCAACTAGGAGTGAAGACACCAGTGACCCCAGATGTTGTTTCTTTGCCTTTAGTCAGAATTTTTTGTACTTGGAAAAATGTTTGATATATTTCAGTGGTTGATTCTAAGTCACAAGAAAACAAAGAGTCGTTTTGGTTGGAAAAGACTTTTAAGATCACCAAGTCCAACCATTCTGTAACTCTACCAACTCTGGTGCTAAACTATGTCCCTCAGCACCACATCTCTCTCTTTTATACACCTCCAGGGATGGGAATTCAACCACCTCCCTGGGGAGCTTGATCCAGTCTTTGAGAACCCTTTCAGTGAAGAAGTTTTTTCTAATATCCAACTTAAATCTCTGCTGTTGCAACTTGAAGCCATTTCCTCTTGTCATAAGCATTCTCGAATGGGCTTTAGGGCACTTTAAATAACTTTTAAATAACTTAAAAATCTAAGTCCTATTTTTCAGTTGACATAGGTAGAGAAAGTGCTCCAGCCCTCTGGCCATCTTGGTGGCCTTCCTCTGAACCCATAGCTGGATACAGTACTCCATCAGAACAGAGGGGCAGAATCATCTCTCTCCATCTTCTGGCTATGCCGCTTTGGATGCAGCCCAGGCTGAGGCTGATCTTCTGTGCTGCAAGTGTCCATTGCTGGCTCATGTCCAGCTTTTCATCCACCACCACCCCAAAGCACTTTATATTCTGATCCTTATTTATCTTATGGTTTGAAGTAAACCTTTTTTCCAGGCAAGGGGAGATGTTACAGAGAGACCTTATCCTAGAGCTGTTGTTTTTCAGTAGAAAAATACACACGAGGCTCCGTGACTGCAAGGTGAGCTATTTCTGAGTGTCAGGAGTTCCTGACCAGAGCCATCTGCCTTTTTGCCCCTGCCAGCAGGAACTGCTGGATTGGAGTACACTAAGGAGAACAGCAACCTGCTCTAAAAGTGATTGTAATGTCTCATGCTAAAATTTTTATCTAGTTACTGGCCAGTTAACACAGTCCTATCAACACATTTCACCACTGCCCAGTGCTGCTGTTCTCTGTGACAGTACTGAACTCCTGCTTTCACTCTGAAATGTACCTGTTCTTCTTATCGTGCTAATGTTTTGGTGGTGTTTTTTTTTTTTCCTCTCACTCCTCAGAATCTTAGAATTTCATAGAACATGTCCCCCACATTCTCTTCCACCTCCTGGATGTTGGGCAGATCTTGCTTAGAAAGAAGCCTATGGCTCAGGTTTCCTGCTCTGGCCAAGCTGTGTTTGAATCAAGAGCAGTGAGGTGAAACGAGTGTGACTTAGAGCTGGGATTATGATTGCCTGATCTTGGGACTAGTCCAGATTCTGAAGAAGGTTAAATTGCTCTAGTTCTGTGCTTAGCCATGTTTGAATTAGAGACTTCTTGGTAAGCAAGTATGTAGAATCATGGACTGGATTGGGTTGTAAGGGACCTTTTAAAGGTCATCTAGTCCAATTTCCCTGCAGTGAGCAGGGACACTTTCAACTAGAGCAGGTTGTTCGCTTTCCTCTTAATTAGAGACTGTCTGCCCATGCTGTGGACCAGCAGGGTTGGTGTATTGGCAGTGTGCCAGCCTTCATTCTGCTGTAGCTGCAATCCCTCAGTACCTGCACAACACAAATCATGGCCAGCACCGTGAGATCTCATGGTTCTTTATCAAATGGATTCCTCAGTATGGCGCATTCACATGATTCAGCTTCATTTGCAGTGGTCAAGGGAGACTCATCCTTGTGCATGGTTCCAGCATAAAGTAATGTGCTTATGGCATCTCAATGATAACTTCCCATAAAAGAATGAGGTTTTCTCCTTTTCCTAGGCTGTTTGATCATACAACAGCCTTTTGCAGAGAAGCTGTTGGAACAGTAAAGTCTCTGGACTGTGCTTACATAAAGAGCAGCCTTCATCAGGAAGATGATGCCAGTCAAAACATGGTCTTCTACTCTCCACACTCAACTTTGGTCATAGGTTGTCTTTTACTTGCTGAATATCTGAGAACAGGTCTGCTTCTGATTTTAGAGCCAACCAAACATCTACCTAAATCTTTTATGTTATCTCTTGTTGCTTTCTAGTTAAAACAATCCCAGCCCAAAAAAAAAAAAAAAACCAAAACAAAAACACCAACAAAAACACCCTGCTCTGTCATGGCATGAGCAGTGTTCTTATCAAAGCACATCTTGTCTTGTAAAAGTCCGAATGAAGTATTCAGAGGACACAGCAGCGGCTGTGAAAATTGAGTGCATTAGATAGTGGGAATGTCCTCCCTGCGCTAACAGCAGTGAAAAGCCTCAGATAGGGCTGGAAGCCTTAATGTTGGTAGACAGGAATTCACTTAATTTGTAGGTCTGTTTTAAAAGTTGTAAATCAAAGAAGTAACAGGTGGCTGAGAAGAGATTAAGACCTATAACTTCTCTCTAATGCCAGGTATTATGGAAAATATGAACACAAAATCCAAGCACTTTGATTGCAGGAGCTAGCAGAAGCTTTATCTGCTGTCTGTGCTGGAAGCCACTGGAGCCCATAGAGCAGCTCAAAATGGATGTGTAATGCCATAGCTATGCCCTGCTCTGCAAAGCTCTTAAATATCTACTTCAGTCCCAAAGAAATCAGTGGGATTGGAACACATATTCGAAGTTAAAGGTTCATGTTGAAGTGCTTGTTAAATTACTGTCCCCTGCATCCATAGCAGTGTGTGTTTATTCCTGCTTAACCTTTTAGTTTTTACTGTCTAGCTTTGAATATCAAAGGAGTAAAAGGCTTGTAACTGTGATATGAAATGTTCAGTTTCTAACTTCTCTGTGGTCAACGTGACTGTTCCCTAGAACAAGTCCTGCTCGCTTGCTTCTGCTGCTTTGGGAATTCATCATTTGGGGTTGGAAGGGACCTCTGGAGATCATTCAGTCCAACCCTCTGCTAAAGCAGGGCCACTCGTAGCAGCTTGCCCAGGATCACAAGGTCCAGGTGGGTTTGGAACCTCTCTAAAAGAGGAGACTCCACAACCTTTCTGGGCAGCCCACATCAATCCCTAAGCTGTGTGTGTGTGCTTAACAAAGTGAATGTAGTGCCATCAGAGCTTTGGCAATGACTGAAGTGCTGCAGGTTCCAGATTTAAATCCTCTTGAACTCATGTCATGTCTTGTCTGTATCTTGAATGTTGTAGTGATACTATAACTGAAGGGGAAGCAAGGAGGAAAAAAATTCAGGACCTGTAGGGATAAAAAACCTCACCTAACCAAATAAAAGACAGACAGGGCAGTTGAGTTGTTTGTAATGGGTCTCAGAAACCTTAATAATGGGACCACTGAAGGTGTGTGTCTATAGGGGGTGTGTGTATATATATATATATAAGGTGTATCATGTAGTGGTTTGAGTTGCTGGTTACAGAACAACTTGTGAGAGGCAGGCTGGCTGTCCTCTTCAGGGACCAAGCCCTCAAGATGGTATATAAAGTGAGAAACCTATATAGAGTAGACTGCTGCACGATGGAGCAGCCTTTCATAGTTTGTCTTTCCCTGCATGCTTGGACACACCCTGCCTTGAGGTGGGACTGGAAGCAAAACCTCTGGAATATGTGAGGAGGACCATTCTTGTGGTATTGCCACCCCAGCCAAAACCAAGCAGCATTGGAAAACTTGCCAAAGGAGGGGGGGGAAGAAAAATCAGACTGCTAGGGGAGTTTGCCAGCCTGGCTTCCAAGCCAAGGGGATTTGGAAAAGCATCTGAATGTTTCAGAGGTTATCCAAACCAGACCCATAGACTTTCACTCTCTGTAGTGTAGGAGCACAGCTCTTTGAGCTGCACTGTCACTGAGGAGGCTCCCATACCTGACTGCTTATTAGCAGCTTCAACTTACCAACTATGTTAGCTTATTTCCCTCTAACCTCAGGAGCCTGCTGTCCAGCCATCATCAAAATTCAGTTAAAAACTCTTGCTCTTAAAAAGAGCTAATTCTTGAAGTGTCTCTGCCTATCTCTCTTCCCTATCTTCCTCTGCAAATGTCATTTAAAGGTGAGCAGCTCCTGTCCTTTCTTCTTCAGCCTTAACTGCATCCACCACCAGCTGGTGGAAGAGTAATTAAACCCCACTTCTCCTGAGGCAATACCATTGCTCTTTGGCCTCTCTTTGCTGTTGAAGATATCCCCAGGGAGGGACTTTCCCATCTTTATTTCATTTTCAGTGTGACTCTACCAGGAATAAAGTGCTCAGTTCTTATGCTGAAAGACTTCAGACTTCACTCTAGAAATTATCTACAAGGGAGCATTTTACACCTTTTGGTAGACCCACTGAAGGATAGAAAACCCCTCTGCCAGAAGGCTTCTTACAAAAGGACCATTCACACTTATTTCTGTTTTCAGCTTGAGCATAATGGGGAAAAAGAACATTTGTTTGCAACAGCTTTTTAGGAGAATGAGCACCACATGTGAGATTTCTCCAGAAGAAATAGGAGTATATGAATGATGGTGTAACTTATTTACCTTTTGTTTCTTTTTAGTGAACAGAAAAAAGGAATGCACCTGCATTTCTTAATGAGTCTGGTGGGAGGCAAGATGTAAAGGTACAGACAAAAAGGAGAATGGAGAATATATTTCTATGTTTGTGCTGGAATTCTGGGAATCTGTCACATCAGAAAACCACAAATGTTTGGAGTAGTGCACACTGTTCACCATGCTTGATGCCAGCTATAGCAGTGTAAGGGTAGAGTTAATTTCTGAACTCTGAAGCATCCCAGTAAGCAGAAAACTTGGCTGAAGTCAAATGCAGGCCAGTGGATTTGTTGTCTTCAATGCCTCTGCAATGTTAGACCAGTGATAGTTTGAAGAAGGTTCTGATGCTGCACTCAGTATGTGCACTGAGTATCTAGCTACTTCTCTGAGGACCAGGTGAGTAAAATGCTTAACCAGAGTTTTCTGCTGTGTGCAGCGCTGTCCTCAAAGCATTGCAGGAGTGGTGGTAACCTTGACAAGAGCATGGTTATTAACTGGCTGAGGCAGAGCTCCATCTTCATCTCTTGCTGCATTATCCTACTTGGGGGCAGGGTGGGGGGAAGTACATCTTGTTTAGATCTGAGTGGAACTAGATTATCTTCTGTGGAGTTATGGCAGCAGCAGATGTCTCTGTGCTGTCATGAGGCATTGTTAGAAACTAGGAGATCTCAAATGCAGTAAGAATTCTTGAAAACCTCACTGCAATTTTAAAGCAAAAGTAATTTGTCTGTTTGCTACTTCTACATAATAACTTGGATTATTCTCTGTCCTAGTGAGGCCACATGTAGAGTGCTGTGGCCAGTTCTGGGTTCCCCAGTTCAAGAGATGGGGAATTACAGAAGAGAGTCCAGTGGAGGCTCCAAAGATGCTGAGGGGCCTGTAGCATCTGTGAGGAGGAAAGGCTGATACCCCTGGGGCTGTTGAGCCTGGAGAAGAGCAGCCTGAGAGGGGATCTGATCAACGCTCAGCAAAAACTGAAGAGTGGGGTGCAAGAAGCCGGGGCCAGACTCTTGCCAGTGGTGCCCAGTGACAGGACAAGGGGCGATGAGCACAAACTGGAGCTCAGAAAGTTCTGCCTACATGTAAGGGAAAACTTCTTTGGTGTGAATGTGCTGGAGCCCTGGGACAGGCTGCCCAGAGATTGTGGAGCCTCCTCTGGAGAGATTCCAAACCCAGCTGGCCACTGTGGTCCTGGGCAGCCTGCTGTGGGTGACACTGCTTTAGCAGGAAGGTTGGACTGAATGCTCTCCAGAAGTCCCTTCCAACCCCCACTATGGTGGGATTCTGTGATGCTTATTAACAGTTTTGGGAAGGGAGGCTAATGAGACTTAATTTACAAGTGAATGTTTCAGGGCTATTGCCAGTCATTGTAGAGACAGAGTGGTTGTTGGGCTTGGTGTCCTGCTGCAGAGTTGAGTAAAGCAGCTGTAATGCCGTCAGCTGGAATTGTTAGGACTGGAAGGGACCTCAAGGGTCATCTAGCCCCAACCCCCCTGCCATAGACAGGGACACCTCACATTAGATCAGAAATTTAGCCTTCTTCTCTCCATTTCCCCCCCTCTTGAACGACAATCCATCATAACTATGCCATTATTGGAAAGAAACTATTCAGTACCTGGGTACAGACTGCAGCAGAGAACACTTGCATGTGGGGTGAGCGTGTGTGCTGTTACTTGAGGGGCCATTGGTTACCCCAAGCAAATATCAGTAATACAGGTACCTTGGGCTGCTATCATCATGATTAAAACAAGGAAAATATGCCTGTGTCTGTGGGGTGGAACTCCAGGCTCAAGGTAGAATTGGCTTTGCTCTTAAAGTCAGCAGGTGTGTTCTTGAGGAGTTCTGTGAGAGCATGGCTGAACTACACTGAGTACTTCTTCCTAACTTCCTAACATCCAACCTAAACCTGCCCTGGAGCAGTTTGAGACTGTGTCCTCTTGTTCTGTCACTGGGTGCCTGGGAGAAGAGACCAACCCCTGCCTGGCTCCAACCTCCCTTCAGGTAGTTGTAGAAAGCAATAAGGTCTCTCCTGAGCCTCCTCTTCTCCAGGGTGCACACCTCCAGCTCCCTCAGCCTCGCCTCACTAGGCTGTGCTCCAGCCCCCTCCACAGCCTTGCTGCCCTTCTGGAAGTGTTCAAGCACCTCAACATCTTTCTTAAATTGAAGGGCTCAGAACTGGACATAGTATTCAAGGTGTGGCCTAACNTTAAACAGGACTGGGCACAGCACTTATCCCTGGGGCAGAGCATTAGTGACTGGGTTGTCTGTGTGTGATAGAAAGATGACAAAGCAGCATTATGGCTTTATTTCCATTTTATGTTCTGTCGTGGTCCATGATTCACAGACTGCATTGGGTTGGAAGGCATCTTCAGAGGTCATCAGTCATCAACTACTGATGCTCCATAGGCCTCGGGTTTAGAATAGAGCACGTATATCCATACAGAAGATGACTCTGTTACCCAGATAAAAATGGGTATTTCAGAAGGGTAACACAACTTTGTTGCAGCACAAGTTCAAAGTCAGGCAGAGAAGTTTATAGGAAGCAGCTGCAGTTGTCTTTGGTAATGAGCAGCAGAAGGTACTTGAGGATTTGACACAACAGGTTTACACGCTATGATTAGGGAAAGAAAGTTAATGTCTGCTTTTAATAACAGGAGCAAGTAGCAGAGGTGGCAAAGTATTTTTAATGACATCATCTGCCCAGCTGTTTTACACATCTGTAACGTGGAATGTCACTCCAGTTTTCTAACACTTCATCCTTGCTGTTCTACACCTTTGGGATAAGGGGTAAGGTTACCTGTCTGGAGGGGAGCAGCCTGGGAACTGTTTGTGTTTACGGTTAGTTATCAGCATTGTCCTTGTTAAAGCCCTGGCCAGGGTGTGCTGCCTCAGCTGTGTGTTTTTATTCCATTTGCTAATTGCTTCACTGAGATTTGGCACCCTCTGCTCCCTGCCAGGCTCACTTTTAGGTATGAAACATTCGCAGCAGCTGCAAAAATAGTTTTCACTTGTTTAGAGCATTCTAGTGTTTTATAGCCATGGATAGTGACAAGTATATAAATCACTCGTTCATTTCTCATGTTAGATGATTCCCCTCATGGTACCTGGGACAATGATGGCATGGGAAGGGATGTGTCAGGTGACACTACTGTATTTATGTGTAGGTATGTGTTGAGTACATATATAAGGTCTGTTTCAACTCCTGCCACATTCAGTGGTACTGCTATTTGAGCAGCCTTTGATTCAGGCCTGGTGACCTGGTTTGAGCTAGACTAGAACTAAGTACACTCAGTGCTGTTCCTTCCCAGTCTCTGCTCAGTGAGGGCACTTTTTTCAGTTCAGGGCAGGTTTGCACAGCCAGTGCCTGCTTCTAGGAGTGAGGACAGTGGTGGGGAGAGTTCCTGCCAAGGGCTTGGCTGCAGAAAGAGCCTGGCTTATATTTGTTCTTGTGCAGGCCAAGGTCCCTTCCATATCTTGTTCCCTATCTTGGGGGAGGAAGTTAGATGACATCTGTGGGGAAGAGCAGACAGGACAGTGACCCTCAACTAACTAAGGAGAGTTTTCTTTTCATCCCATGGACATCACCTTCATATCACTTTCAGAGCACAGATTGCCAGAGTCAAGCATCTTCTTTCACAGCTGGTGTCTGAGGAGGAGTCTGTCCCTTCTGCTTTTTGATCTTGATCCATGTGTTCCGGAATGAGGTTCCTGCCTGTTGCTGAGTCCAGTCTGGACTTAACCCTATGCCTGATTATGAGTCTTCTTTTTTTTGCCCTTAAAATGTATGAATGTTTCCTATAGCTTGAAAATACCTTGAAGCTCAATGAATTTGAGTGAGAAAAGCAGTCAAAGACTTGGTCTGCAAAGTGCATCTATGTTTGTGTTGGTGTGGCCCAGCAGAGGAGGGGTTAACATGCACCAGAGGGTTTTCCGCAGCGGGTGCATGGATCCATCCCAGGATGCAGAGGGATCAGGGCTGCCTGGAATGCAGCAGGGTGCAGTTTGCAGAGCGAGGCTGGCTGCCAAGCCATTTAACAGTCGGCTGTTTTTGTTGAAAAGGCAGCTTGAAAAGTTAAAACCTTCTGATTTTTTAAAATCAGCTGGAGAACATTATAGTCACGCAGAACTGAAGGCAGACAACTCGTTAAAATTAGCGTTGGCCCTAATTAAAAACATGCTGGGGGAAAAAGACCATGAGAAGAAACAGACTCTTGGAAGGCTCCTGACATTGCTAGATGTCTAGCTGGAAATGTAACTTGCTAATTGATGTCAATAATTGCTAGGTGACTACGTGCTTCACTTGCTGCAGCAGACACCAAAGCTGGCCTCCTGGGCCTGGTGGAACCCCCCCTGCCCCGACCAGGTCCTGCAAGCCTGGGAGCAAAGAAAGGACCTTCAAAAGGGTGAGCAGAGAAACCAGCTGCTGCGTTGCTAGGCTGCCCTGCACCGTGCTGGGGAAAGAACAGCTCCTCCTTTCCAAAAGCTGTTACTAGTCTTTCATTTGCTGTGTGACAATTTTATCTCTAGTGCCAGTTAGTAATTGGCATTGCTTAGGAATTTGCTTGGCAGTTTGTATCCTCCTCCAGGACTCTCCTCAAGGTTGCTTGCTACCTTGGAGTGCAGGTTTGGTCTATGCCAGCATGCAGATCTGTAGCTGGTCCACATTTCAGATTAGAAGCATATACACAGGAAAGGTTTTCAGAGGTTAGAAACTCAAGAGTTTAATTCAGCCTTTGCTGTGAGTGCAGGTGGTGACCACTGGTGATGCTGACAGGCTTGAGGCCAATTTTGGGGAAGAGTGGAGGAGAAAACTTGGACATTCTAGGTTTGTACAGCTTATATTGTAATGAGATGGGTGTAGTATGACCATTTTAGCCTACTTCCCATTGCTGTGTCTGCTACACTGTATTTTGTCAACAGAATGTCAGGGATTTCCACTCAGCCTGCTGCTCCCAGCCCCTTACCATGAGGGTCAGTAAACCCAGATGTAAGGGTGAGGTGGAGTCTGAGCTTTCAGCAATGCATGTGCTAGCACAGGCTGCAGGTTCTGAAGATGGTACAGTTGGGGAATACAGATTGCATCTACTACAGGTGGCAAGTCATGAGGCACATCTGACATCTGTCTGGTCCTTGCTCCAGGTTCCTGGTGTCACTGCAAGTGCAGGGAGGACTGTCAAATGAGCATTCTTGTCACATGCATGTGGAGTATCATTGCTCAAATAATGGGGCTACTACTGTTTATACCTGCACAATGAATTTCTCTGCTGGGTACTGTGGTGCTTTTATTTTTCCCATTTGTTCTGGAAATTAGAAATAATTTAAAAAAAAAAATCTTCAGAATTTCATCGTTGTGGCTTGAACACTACCTCACACTGTCTTGCATGCTGCCTTCAGATGACCAAGCAGGCTGAGTGAATCCCCCTTCTTATTGCACTATTAGACCTGATTTTGTGGTGCTGCTCACTTTCCTTCCATCCTGTCCCATTTAGAAGGATTTTTTTATTTCATAACTCCTGTGTGTGGTTGGGAAGTGTCCTTTTCCACACTTCATAATTCATTTTTCTGCTGGCATCTACTGTGTAACACAACATAAGCATGAAAAATTCTTTCAGTCCCAGGAAGCCCCATTTGGTATCATCCTGCAGAGTCTCCTTGCTTGTTCATGTCGTTAGGGAGATGATAAGCCTGGCTTCAGAGCCTTGTGCAAGACTAACTGGCTTCCATCAGGTGTTGTAATGCAGTGACTGCCCTATTAAATCATAATGCAATTTATACTGGCTTTACTACATGTTGTAAGATGATGATTGTCCCTTCTCCTGTGATGCCTTTGGCTTTTTTAACAAATCAATGTCTCAACCCACCTTTTTATACCCCAATGCAGTGAACTCTTTCCACAACTTGTTCAAATGCTTTTTGCCTTCTATAAGGGATTGTGTTCCTAATTTAGTGAGACCCTTCTTGCATCGTAATGTAATTCATATTGGCTTACAGCATCTACTCTCATACAGGTGCCAAACTGTGTTGTATTGTAAAGCTAGGTGGCTTCTAATGGACAGCATGTCTCCCTAACCCTGTCTCACACCCTAACATTCCTCTCTGCTTCTCAAACATGTTGCAGAAGTCTGGTGCCTCTGCAGGCCAGCTACTTCAGACATGAGCCCAGCTTGGATTCACCAAGCAGACTCCTGCAGTGTGTCCTGACCCACTGCTGACTTGAGCCCAGAATTGCATAGACTGTTAGGGATGGGAAAGGACCTTGAAAGATCATCCAGCCTAACCCCCCTGCAAGAGCAGAATGTCTTAGAATAGGTCACACAGTAATGCATGCATGCAGGTTTTGAAGTTCTCCAGAGAAGGAGACTCCATGGCCTCTCTGGCCAGCCTGTTCCAGGGCTCTGTCACCCTTGTAGGAAAGAGTTTTTCATTATGTGCACATGGAACCTCCTATGCTCCAGCTTGTACCCCTTGCCCTTTGTCCTGTCACTGGACATTGTAGAGAACAGCCTGGCTCTGTCCTGCTGACACTGCCCTTCACATCTTTGTAGACATGAATGAGGTCACCCATGAGTGTCCTCCGAGCTAAAGAGACCCAGCTCCCTTATAGCCTTCCCTTCCTGTCCACATGCATCATTTCCTCCCCACCTGACAGACATCCAAGCTGATGACGTTTGCCATTGTTCAGTAGGATTCCTTCTTTTGGTCCCTGAGAGGAGCTGGTGAAGAGCAGTTCAGCAGCCTAAACCTGTGAAATGTGTGCAGTGCTGAGCATGTAGGTGCTCTGGGAGACACTGAAGAATTAGTGGTTTTGACACAGGCCTGATGGTTTCTGAATCCTCTTAACAAGCTGTGTGTTCCCTCTCTGTCTCTCCATGGTGCTGTAAAAAAGTAATCCTTGGCCAGAATTTCAGGCTGACATGGAATGTGGTCCTTCGACATGAGCTATCCTCATAACTCTTTATAACTCATCCACTCTGTTCATTGCATTACAGATTACAGATCTGATAGCAATGATTTTCACTGATCTCCTTTTAACTCTTTCTTAGAATTTAATTCCTCGTAAAAGGCAGGTGATGAACTCTGTACAGAGCAACCTACTTGCTCCTCAGGCTTTGGTAAGAGAAAAAACAATAGGTTGTGGGTTTTTTTTAACAGAACAGTGGGCTTCTAATAGCATTGCTGCTGCTCTCCTCTGGATTGGAATCTGGGATAGCTCATGTCACTATTCTCTTCTGTGGGCTGGGTTCATCAGCCAGATTATATTGACACTGACTGTCATGACCTGATCTTTCCATGAGACAATTTCAAGTGGGAGGGAAGATCATATTACACAGTGGTATGAAATGATATCCATGGAAGATGGAGCTGAGAGCACCAAAGCTCCTCTAGAACTTCTTAGTACATTGTAGTAGATTTTACTACACTACTGATCTACTAAAAGGTACTACTTAATACCTTTTAGTAGATCAGGGTTTGCTAGTGCTGTGTTCTTGGAAGCGATGAGTAAAGATACGGAGGACACTGGATTTCCTGCATTGAAAGGACATTGAGTAACCTATTCAAGGTAGAGAAAGATTACCTATTCCAGTTTCAGCTATAGTAGGAGGTTTGGTATAAAAACAGGTGAATTAAACTTCAAAAGCTTCCAATCAGATAAAATGAGGAACATATAAAGTGAATTAGACTGGTGCTGTTTATTAGAAAATGGCCTATGAAGGAAAATTGGCTCAACTTTAAAGAGGTGCTGGAGTTGGCTCAGGGGGAGTGAATATATCTTTATATAAAACTAAACATAAAACTTTAAACCCAATGTGGATGAGTGATAAGTTGTTAAAGTTAATTGTGAGTGAAAATAGAGCTCTAAACTGTACAGCAAGTAATAGAGCACAGGGCTGTTGGAGGGGTTATAAAGACAAAGCTGCCATATAAGTGGAAGTTTTGGAGAGCAAAATGGAGAGTAAGTAGTTAAGGCCATTAAGCTAGAGAGTAATCGAGTGAGTAAAGAGGTGAAGGGAACCAGAGGGACTGCTCTTGGGATGCTTACACTGTTCAAGCTAAAAAACCCAAGCACCCTCCAAGGATTTAGTTCCCTTTACTGCTGTACCATTAAACTGTGCAACTCTTACAAGCCCTTGTAAAGCACCTGTTTTCAATTACTGATTATGCCTGTTGTTATTATGAGTAATTAGTATCAATTACTATATCATAATATTTATATAACTACTACAAGGTAACGTGTAGAACTATATCGTGTGTGCTGTAGATATGTAGTAATGTATACTGAGATACCATAGAATGGGTTTGTATGGGAAGGGACCCTTCAAGGCCATCTACTCTAACCCCCCTGCAGTCAGTGAGGACATCTGCAACTAGAACAGATTGCTCAGAGCCCAAATCAACCTGACCTGGAACAGTTCCAGGGATGGGGTATCTCCCACACCTCTGGACAACCTGGGCCACCTTCACTGTGGAAAAAGTGTCACCCTTCTCTCTGGCCTAAGTGTCCCTCTTCTTTAGTTTATAAGCCTCACTCCTTGTCCTATCACAACAGGTCCTGCAAGAGAGACTGTCCCTTTCATCATATTAGGTTAGTATAGTACATGGAGTATGGTATCTATATCATATGGTATTTATCTAGCTTATGAACAGGCTTATGCATGAAATATATCCTGTAGGAGATTGTTAGGAAGTGAAGGTATTCTCTAGTAGTCTACATCATGTATTGAATTCTTATAGTAACATAGTCTATACATAGGAGTGGCAACAGCAGTAGTTGCTGTCCACTGCTACCTGCAGACTAACTCTGGGGAGGTAATTTTTAACTTCCTTTCCCACAAACTAAACTTTTATTCACTCTGGTGCAACCAGTGTAGAAGAGCAGTTAGCTAACATAGAATCATAGGATGGTAGAGGTTGGATATCATCAACCAAAGTAGGGTCACCCAGGGCAGGCTACACAGGAACACATCCAGGTAGGTGAAAAATCTCCTCCTCTGGAGGCTTTCCTAAACCTCTCCGGGCAGCCTGTTCCTGTGCTGTCACTCTCACCAGAAAGCAGTATCTTCTTGTGTTGAGGTGGAACCTCCTGTGTTCCAGCTTGTACCTGTTGTTGTTCGTTCTATCACTGAGCACTGCTGAAGAGAGGCCATTACCTTTATCCTGACACCCATTCCTCAGATATTTATAGACATCCTTCCACTTGATGAGGCTGCAGACAGCAAAGATCCAAATCACCTGTGCTGTGCTGCATGGCTTGGAACACCCATCCTCAGAGAGAGATGCAGGCTGATGCTCTACAAGACTCAGACTGGGAATATTGGACCTGTGCAAGTCACCTTTCTGTGTTCCATCTGCTCCTACAGTGCTGTGACTGTGAAATTCTTTCCATCAGGTTCTTATGTGTCAGTGTTTTCTCCCTATTATTGGGTTACAGGACAAGAGGAAATGGTCTCTAGTTGCACTGGGGAGGTTAAAGCTGGATATTAGTAAGAACGTCTTCACTGAAAGGGTGGTTAAGCCCAGGAAGAGATTGTCCAAGGCAGTGGTGGAATTACCATCCCTAGAAGTGTTTAAAAAACCCTGTTTAGATGCATCACTTAGGGACATGGTTTAGTGGTGATCTGGCATGGTTTGACTTGATGATCTTAAAGGTCTTTTACAACCATTAAGGTTTTATGATTTAAAGTGAATTAGGGTTATAAATGCAGAGTAAATACCTGATTTGATCACTTCCTCTTTGCTTTGAGAAATGTCTTCCACAAAAAAAGTCCGGCATGGGCAGTCTAGTTCTGAGAGTTGAACAGCAGCTCCATGGAAGACTGTTGGTGCAAATAATCCAAGAAATTATCACCATGTGCTTTGATTTGGAAGAGGAAACAATAATTTACTCCACTTTTCAAATTTTTATTAAGAAAATTAGAGCAATGTATTGTTAGTTTCTGACCTCTGAGGTTGGAGCTGTGTGAATTGGTCTGTACTAGCTGAACAGGTCTCACAGTCAGTTGCTGGGTGACAGGTTATTGGAGGTGTTGTATGGAGCCTTTGTTGTAAGGCTCTGCTCTAGGTTCAGTAGAACCAGCAGTTGCAGAGAATCAGTTTTATGTGAGATCCAGAGGCAGTAGGGTAACTTTATGGAACACTAGAAGGACAGAGGTCATAAAATGAACCATCTTTATATCTCAACTTTCAACTTTTTTTCTTCTCAGAGTAATTAGAAAGCAAAATCACTGACTTTGCATAGCAGTTAATAGTTTTTAAGCTGTTGCCATGGGTTACCACAGTTGGTCTATATGCTGCAGAAAGAGAGCTGCCAAATGTAGATCTGGCTGATAGGAAAAGGTGCTTTGGCAAAGTTTCTGTGGTGTTGCAAAGATGAAGGAAATTTAACAGACATCTAAAGTGAGGTTCTGGGAGGAGGAAAAGATGATAAATCAAGAGGGAGAAAGTTATGTCTTCAGTAGCACTTTTTTTTTTCCAATAAACATAGATAGAAATGAACTAGAATGTCATTAGAGTATTATTTCATGATATGAATGGCACTTAGCTAGATGCTATGTATTTCATAATCATTCCAGAATCTCAAATCCTTTTTAATGTGAGTCATCTGCAGCAAATATCATACAGATACACAGCAAGAGATGTTCATCTCTACAGAGTTTGAGTTAAGCAAGTTCCGTGCTCTAAAACCCATAGTTCTTCTCAAAATCCCTTCTTTTTGAGATAGAAAGGATAAAACAGTGATGAGAGATGCCAGTATTTGTTCCTCTTTACCTGTTAACTTTGTCCTCCGGAAGGAGCTCTGTCCAAGCTTTACAACTCGGCTGGCCAAATTCCATAACTCCTCAGTGCCACAGTTATTATTCAGAGAAGTGCCTGTTTGGTGTCCTCAGAGGGAAAAGATATTAATGAGTAACGGAGAAACTACCCTTTAAAAGAGAGTTTAAAATAGGGCATGGTGGACATCACTTGTCTATTTAGATGCTGAAAGCTGTTGTGGTTTATAGTCTGTATGCTGGTATTTGGCACTTCATCCTGTTTCTTCTAGTTAGAATAGTAGCAAGACCTGACACTCTTCATTTTACTCAGAAACATGTTCTTGGGCTTCAACAGTATCATTTAAATACTGTCATTATGGCTTTAGTCTGAGAGAGCTGAAGAATGTTTCTGAGAGCTCAAACCTGCTTTAGATCATAGAAGCAGTAATGCCCAGACAAATATCATTACAGCTAGCTCAACAGTGATGGAAACACATCCTGGCTTTTTTGGCACCTTTTGGAATATGATGGTAAATCTGGAATAAGCTCAGTATCAGTTACTCTGATTTACACCAGTTGAACAGAGCAGAATCTGACATGGTTAATAGATCCTTGGGGTTTCAAGAGCAGAACAACAGAAATGAAGCCACAGTTGTCGATTCCTCGATGACAGGAACCCTAGAATGGTTTGGGTTGGAAGGGACCTTAAAGATCCTCTAGTTCCAATCCTTCTGCCATGGGCAGGGACATCTCCTCCTAGACCAAGTTGCTCAAAGGCTGATCCAACCCAGTCTAGAACGCTTCCAGGCTTGGAACCTCCACATCTTCTGTGGGTAACCTTTTCCAGTGTCTCACCACTTTGGGGAAGTTTTCTTTCTGATGTCTGATCTAACCTGAGGTTTTTTCAGTTTGAAACCATCACCTCTTCTCCCATCACTCCGTGCCTTTGTAAACAGTCCCTCTCCAATAAAGTGGAACACTTCCCATTCTGTCTGCGTTGTGCTGTGCAACAACTGTGTCATGGGTTCTTTTAATTAACTATAAAGAACCTCCAGGGTGTGTGGTATTTGCCAGCAGCTGCAGGCACAGCAAATAGTGTCTGTTCTCATGAGAGAATCTGTGCAAGAGCTTAGTGTAAAGATAACTGGGCAAAGACCTTGTGAGGTTCTTCACTGAGAGTGTCATTTGCTACTGGAATGGGCTGCCTGGGGAGGTGGTGGAGTCACTGTCCCTGGAGGTGTTCAAGGCACGTTTGGACGTGGCACTTGGTGCCATGGTCTAGTCTTGAGGTCTGTGGTAATGGGTTGGACTTGCCGATCTTTGAGGTCTCTTCCAACCTTGCTTATACTGTGTGAGTTGGGAACGTGTTGGTGGGAGGTAGTGCTCACATCCCTATGAACCCTCCACAAAGTTCAGTACAGTTTTTAAGCTGCGGTTTTGGCCAGGTCTTACTTTTTCTGTGTCAGTTGGTTCCTTTGTTTTGGACCATGGTTGATTTAAAGGTTATTTTTGTGTGTGGATCCATTCACCTTTTATTCTGTTATTAATCCTTTGGTTAGAAATAATTTTGAAGGAGCTGATTTAAGTGAGGACCGATGAGCCCTGGCTGGGCTTCCTGTGACTAAGAAACACATTCTTTGCCACTGAACTATAGGCTTTCTGTCCACTTGTTCCTTGTGGCCTACCAGGATATTGAACATCTTGGAACACCTAAAGTGTTTGCTTCTCCTTAGGGACACCTAGTATATTTTATGACAAAAGCTTTTATACCAGCTCTAGCTGTCTGAGTCAACAGACTTCATTTCTTCAAACTATTTCAGGAATTTGACTGGGATAAGCAGGAGAACTCCAGTGTCTCCCTGAGGCTGAACAAATGAATGTATTTAATCACCGGAGTGTGCAGGCTCAATTAACTTTAAGTTCTGTGTGCTTTTATGGGTGCAGATTTTCAAGTCTTTTTATGAAAGGTGGAGAAACCCTGTGATTGTCATTTTTGTTAGTTTTGTTGGTTTTGTTCTATTTAAAAAAAAAAACCAAACCAAACAAAACTGAAAGCAGGGAGATTTGGACTAGATACAAGGAAGAAATCATAGTGAGAATGGTGAGATGTTCTCTCCCAGGTTGCCCAGAGAGGTGGTAGGTACCCCATCCCTGGAACCATTCCAGGTTAGGTCGTTTGGGGCTCTGAGCTACCTGCTCTGGTTGGGGATGTCCCTGATGACTGTAGAGGGAGTGGAGTAGATGGCCTTTAAATGCCTCTCCCAACCCAAACCTGTGATTCTATGACTTGGAGGGGAACAAACAGGAAGGGGAAAAAAAGAGAAATGTTTTCTGAAAACATGTTAAGATAAGCAAATGCCTCCAATGTAAAGAGACCAGCTGGAGATCATACAATCATAGAATGGTTTGATTTGGAAGGGATCTTTAAAGGCTGTCCAGTCCAACCTCTGATGTGAGATGGTCCCTTCTAGGGAGAATCCCAGGTTTACGTTCTTCTTTCCACCACCACATGCCTGTGTTGCTCTAGGAGAACTTCTGAACCTCTGAGACAGAATTTGATGCCCTTCCCTGTAAACTCCTTTACTCTCTAAAGAACTCGTATTGTAATTGATTCATTGAGGATACACTGTGCCAGGAGGCCACCACGTTGAAGGTACTGGGAGGGCTTTGTAAATATTGGAAAGCTGTTTGAAATCATCAGTGCTTAGACTATATAAGCCTTCCCACATGGAAAACTCTGCTGGGTCAGCATTTTAGGATATTGGCATAGAGAGCAGAGGGCTGATTACACAACCTAGGCAGAGCAGAAGGATGTGAAGTGTGCATTGAGCTATTGGGTGTACTTGCTGTGAAAACCTTGAGCTGTTCCCTTACACATTTCAAGCTGCCATGCTCTGTAATGGTGAGAAGAGGTTGCAGCAAGCAGCAGCTTTTCTGTGGTGTGCCTGGCACAGGGCAGTGCTGGGTCTGCAGGCAGGCAGAGCTTGATCCATCCAAACACAAGGAATCAAGCACTGGTTCTGATGACAGGAAGACTCAATGAGCACACACTGGAAATTTAAAAATGAGCCAAGAACTCATCCTCTGCTTAGTAACCAACAGAAATAAAACGATAAGTGGAAAACAGTTATCGTTAGTCAGCTATCTATAGATGTCATCTATCTGGGCTTTTGTAAAGCCTTTGGTGCAGCTCTCCACAACATCCTTCTATCTTAAGCTAGAGAGATAAGGATTTGATGAGTGGACTGTCCAGGGAGTAAGGAATTGGTTGGATGATCCCATGGTAGTGGTCAACAACTTGATGCCCAGATGGAGACAGGTGACAAATGACCCTCAAAAGTCTGAACTGGGACCAGCTCAAAACATTCATCAATGCTNGGCTGAGTAGAATCTCATGAGATTCAATAAAGTAAAATGCAAGGTCCAGCAGCTAGGTTGGGGGAATCTTAAATATCACTACGTGCTGGGGGATGATGGAAATTGAGAGCAGCCTTGCAGAAAAGGACTTGGAGATGCTGGTGGATGAGAAGATGAAAATGAGCCAACATGAATGCCTCTTCTGTGGGGACAGGCTGAAAAGAATTGAGGCTCTTCAGCCTGGAGAAGAGAAGGCTCCAAGGATACCTTAGAAGCTATCTTTCAATATCTGAAAGGGACCTCCAGGAAGGTTGGGGAAGGACTGTTTAGAAGGGCCTGTGGTGACAGGACAAGGCACAATGGTTTGAGATTGGAGCAGAACAGACTTTAGATAAGACATAAGGAAGTAGCTCTACACAGTGAGGGTGGTAAAATATTGGAAGAAGTTGCTCAGGGATGTGGTTGAGGTCCTGTTCCTGAAGACATTCAAGATCAGACTTGCTGTGGCCTTGGGCAGCCTGCTGTAGTTGGGGATGTCCTGCTGAATGCAGGAGGGTTAGACAAGTTGACCTTTGAGGATCCTGTCTAACTCAATACAATCTGTGGATAATTCTGCTTCTTAAGCACATGTCACCTCTTAAACCTTCTTTCAGAGCTTTTAGCAGCATAAAATGTAAGCCCTCTCCTCAGCTGTGGTGCATTGTGGCTGGTTGATGTGGTGTGAGAGGGTTGATAGGAACGGCTGAGGGAGCAAAGCTACTGGAAAGGGTTGAGCTGTTGGTTAACAGGCTTGTGCTGCACAAATGGAATAGTTGTCTTCAGTGTAATTAATGACTCATTGGGCACATAAAGGGAATTATGTATATCTTTGGCTCTTGGCAAACAGTTATTTCCTGCCATATGAAAATGTATTAAAAGGTTGAATGTATAGCAAGTAGATACAAATACCATGGCCTGGATTCTCTCTTGGCTGACATGCAGGGAAGAGAGGAATTGCTAAAAGGGAGACCTCCAAGTGTGAAATTCTGTGAAGTGCTTACTGCAGACGTTAGTGCTTAGGGTCCAGTTTGTTGCCTCTTTCACATATGAACATCTTTGCAGTTCAGCTTTTGACACTAAACTTTGCAAGACCAGCCTTGCAGAGTGTGTGATGGGAGTGTTGTCATGTTTAAAAAGCCCAAGGAAGGGCAGTGAGTAACCACATAAAAATTATAGAATCATTAGATCATAGAATCGTTTTAATTGGAAATGATCAAGTCCAACTGTCACCCCAGCACTACCAGGTCACCACTAAACCATAGGCCTCGGCACCACATCTCCACAGCTATTAAACCCCTTCAGGGATGGGGGCTCCACCACTGCCCTGGCAACCTTGTCCAATGCTTAACCACTATTTCAGTGAAGATGTCTCCTACAGAACCTACAAATTAGCCAGGGCTCCAGCACCCTCACACCAAAGAAATTTTTTCCCTCTGTTCAGACAGAACCTCCTGAGCTCCAGTTTGCACCCATTGCCTCTTCTCTTGTCACTGGATACAACTGAAAAGAATCTGGCCCCATCCACTTGACCCCCCACACCTTTTAGGTAGTATTCTTGTGAAACAAACTTGAATAATTCAGCTGATTGTATTTTTGAATTGCATTTTTACCTCATTTTATATTACTTGGAAGAGCAGAGCCACCCTAGACAGCTTTCCTTCCTGCTGGAGCATTTGAGTGACTCTCAGCAAGTCACTGGTTAGCAGGTAGCACTTTGTGCTTACGTTTATAAGCCATGTGAATGCAAAGGGAAATGTTTTGCTGAAAGCAAAATCATTTGGAAACTTTGAATGTGGTTTCCTTTCTGAAATCTTTTTCTACTGTGGTGGTGTTTGGTGTGTGGTGTGTGTGGTTTGTTTTTTTTTAATGCCAGACACCCTGTTACATTGAAAAAAAAAGTGCATAAAAGGTAGGTCTGATTGTATTCCAGTGTCTGATGAGACTGTGACTGATGAGGGCTTTCAGCAGTGTCTGACCTAAACTGGAACTAGACTGGATTTATCTTGATGCTGTTAATACAATCAAGTGTTTATCTTCCAGATCTTTGAGTCAGCCACTTCCCTGCTCTTCATTCTTTCTGGTTGCTGGAGACAAGGCAGGGCTATGTCAGCCCCTAATTTGTAAGATTAGGCCTGGTGATTTTCAGTAATTCAGAATCTTTTTGATTTTTAAGCCCCAAAAGAAGGGATAACCTATCATTGTGGTATTTGTCTTGCTCTCTCTGCATAAAGCCAAAGGGTAAGGACTGAGGTGCCTGCTGCTTGGGGTGACATCCCAGAGCTTCCCACACAGATTAAGTTTCTTGTTATGTAACAGGAAATTCTAAAATATGGTAAAAATTCACTTTCTAACATTTTGGCATATGGATGGAAATTGCCGTTCTTCCAATTCAGGCAGTATGGTCTCACATATGTTTTTTATCTCATATTGAGAGAATCTGTGCTAATTTGGCTCCATCCTCACTCCACCCATAGTTTGCATATTGTCTCTGACTTTATGGTAGGATTTTCCTAGGAAGTAGAAAGACAAAACAGATTTAAGTTAGAGAAGCAAAGACAGCTTAGAAGCTCAGTACAGCACAGGTCAGCTGAGGTTTTTACTTTGGGGTTGTGGGGTCTCGTGGAGGGAGAGATGGATGGGTATGTTACAGACAGGGGTTTCTCCTGTCTCTGATCATAGATTCACAGAATGGTTTGAGTTGGAAAGGACCTTACAGATCTTCTAGTTCCAAACCCTGCTACCATGGGCAGGGACACCTTTCATTTGATCAAGTTCCTCAAGGCCTCATCCAATCTGGCCTTGAGCATCTCCAGGGAAGGGGCATCCACTACCTCCCTGGGCAACCTGTTCCAGTGTCTCACCACCCTCAGTGGAAAGAATTTCTTTCTGATCTCCAGGCTAAATCTTGCTCTCTTCCAGCTCAAAGCCATTGCTGCTCCTCCTGTGACTACAAACCCTTGTCCCAAGTGTCTCTCCACCTCTCCTGTAGCCCACTTCATCCACTGAACAGCCCCAACTCTCAGC
>WBNM01010919.1:0-27363 GCA_013399055.1 Ramphastos sulfuratus | reverse complement strand
TGGGGGGAGGGTAACTCCCAGACTGACATCATTAGTTCAGGTGCAAACAAGTACAGAACAGGAACACACCTTTTTCATCTCCTCTATCTGACAGCCAGGTACAGCACCCAGCAACCTTACACAGCCTCTGGCTCGTGGAGCAGAGCAGTGACATCTTGCTTAGGTCAGGAAACAAATGATTCCACAGGGCTTGCTGGAGTTTTATGCCATGACGAGACCGTGGAACTCAAGAGCCACAGACAGAGAGCACAGAAAGGTTTCTTTGCTTCGTGTTGGCCTGTAGTGTGTGAATTAATTGAAATCAAACAGCTACAGTTCATTTCTAAATGGAAGTCTGAAGTTGTAACAGGTCCGATTGGATTCCAAGTAGGAAACTACAAAGCTCTGGGGTAAATCCAGAGAATTCCAGAATCCTATCACAGTGGGAGTGACTTTGGTGCACTTATAACTGAAGTTTGTCTGCTGAAAGGCAGCAGTTATTCTTTATGGTTCCTCTGGAAAAGAAAGTACAGCTCTCAAGTCTTCCCCATCCAGCCACAGAGTTGGGGAAGAGTCTGGAGAACAGGGCTGGGGAGGAGCAGCTAAGGGAACTGGGGATGTTCAGTCTGAACAAAAGGAGACTGAGGGGAGGCCTCATTGCTCTCCACAACTACCTGAAAGGAGCTAGACTCATGTGGGGCTTGATCTCTTCTCCCTTGTATCAGGTGATAGCGGAAGAGGAAATGGCCTGAAATTGTGCCAGAGGAGGGTTAGGTTGGAGATTAGGACAAATTTCTTTGCTATAAGAGGGGTCAGGGATTGGCACGAGGAGGCGGTGGAGTCCCCATCCCTGAAGGTGTTCAACAAAGGCATGGCCGTGGCACCATGGGACATGGTTTAGTGGCCATGGTGGTGTTGGTTTGGGTGTTGGATTAAATGCACTTAGAAGGTGTGATGGTTTGGGAGTTACCCACCCCCCACACACACTTTGTAAAATCACCCAGACTGGACTCAGCAGGCTGGAAGTTAAGGACTGAAGCTCTATTTACAGCTTAGCACAATATATAAGCAGAGATATACAATATACAGGAATATTTACAGAAATATACAAGGTAAAGGTAGTACAGAAACACAACACCCCTCCCAGAAATCAGAGACCCCAGGAGGGGCTCCCAACCACCCTTCCACCTTCTCCCCACCCCTAGACCTTACCCCAAGGTTTGCCTTACGCGCAAGGTGAATTTGGAGGATCAGCCAGGGGGGTTAGAATGAAAGTGGTTAGTGAGGTTACTTGGCAGAGAGGAGAAAAGCCAGAAGCTGCTAGACAACCCGAGACGCTGTGCCCAAGAGACTACAAGCCCGAGTGTCTTATCTTTGTTTTGTATTCTTTTCTTAAACATCTCAGCAAGCCTATGAGTGAAGTAGACATCACCACTGTTTTCCTTTCACAGCCTATAATATAATTTTCTCTATTAAAATATTCCAATTAGCCTCAAACCAGCATAGAGGGCTTTTCCAACCTTAACATTTCCATGATTCCAGGATTCTAATTTATTTCCCACATGCAAATGCTTAAGACGAGTTCCTGGTGGGGTTGCTGGGGAATTGCTTGGTCCTGCAGTGCTTGGGAGGGGAGTGTGGGGCAGGTTCAGCCAGGACTGAGAAGCAGCAGCTCTCTCACCTGTACCCTCAACTCTCTGAAAGGCTGAACCATTTCAGAGAGTAGCTTCAGACTGTGATTTTAAAAGAGGCAACACAGGGCTGCTGAGGAGAAATTGCACATGGACATGCTGTCCTGAGAAGCAGGAAAAAGCCTGTAATTTCAGGTCCACTCTTACTGTTCTGAAAGCCGTTTCCAGAACTGGAAACAAAGTTTTCCCTCTTCTTAGTGGAAAAATATATGTTTGAAGGTGGATTGGTTTTTTTTTTGTTTTTGGTTTTGGTTTTTTTTTTTTTTTTTTTTTGTTTCTGTCTCAGAAGATACTGGTCTTCTTTATGGAGACTTGAAGATACCTGCTCTCCAGCTTTAATTCTCTCTGGGTACACACAGAGATGTTACAGTGCATCACAACAACAAATATAGAATCACAGAATCACAGACTCATACAGTCTTAGAATGTCAGGGGTTGAAGGGACCTCTGGAGATCATCCAGTCCAACATCCCTGCCATAGCTGGGTCACCTAGGGCAGGTCACACAGGAACACATCCAGACACATCTTCAAAGTCTTCAGAGAAGAAGACTCCACAGCTTCTCTGGGCAGCCTCTTCCAGGGCTCCATCACTCTCATAGTAAAGGTTTTCCTCACATTAAGGTGGATCTTCCCGGATTCCAGTTTGTATCATGCTGCTAAGTGCAGTCTTTTTCCACTATATAAATCCAATTATGATTAGGATAAGTGAAAATAGTTTTTGGATACCCAAAACCTGGATCAGCTGTGCATTGCTAGGGCTGATCTCTTCTTTGGAGGGATTCAGACACTGCAGTGGATCACAGGTACAGGGAGTAGTTTATATCCCTGCCCTGTGCCTAGGGTTGACCCATGGCACCTCTGTTTTCAAAATCAGTTGGTATCTAGTTCATGTTTGCAGTAGGGAAAGAGGATGAAGTTGGATGTTACAGCTGCATTTCAGTATCTGAGGGGCACCTATAGGAAGGCTGGAGAAGGACTGTTTAGAAGGGCTTGGCAATGGTTTGAATGTTGAGCAGGGGAGATTTAGGTTGGACATCAGGAGGAAGTTCTGCACAATGAGAGTGGTGAAATACTGGAACAAGTTGCCCAGGGATGTGGGTGAGGCTCCATCCCTAAAGACATTCAAGGTCAAAATTGATGGGGACCTGAGCAGCCTGCTCTAGTTGGAAGTATCTCTGCTGACTGCAGGGTGGTTGGACAAGACAATCTTTAGGGTCCCTTCCAATCTGACTCAATCCGTGAAGCTGTTAAAATCCAGGAACATTGTCCAGTCACTGTCTGAGAATGGAGAGATCAATTTCTTCACCTCCACTGGCTTATACTGATATTATTCATGTAACTCCAGCAGCATAGATGGTTGCTTCAGCCTTTCCTTTCATGTCCTAGAATAAATAAGAAGTTACTCTGTCTGACTTGATCAGAGTTAATGGGCAGGCTCTGCAGCCTGCTGCAGCATGGTGAGGAACACTTGTTAGCTGCACCTCTCAGATAAAGCCTTCAGCTGCTGAGTCTGTTTAGGTGAAGATCATTGAGGAGAATGCAGCCTGAAATTGTTTTTCGTACATAAATCCTTTCCTTCCTCCACCCCATTATTTCTATCCCTTAAAAGAAAACACTTGTTATTACAACAGAGGCTTTGGAACTGTGCCTCCTTCTGAAAAATTAAGTGTCTTTGTATTTGCACTTTGGCTGGAAGCTGGCTGCTGGTTGGACAAACTGAGTGACATAAACCTTTGTTTAACTCTGGGTGGGCAGGGTGCCAGGTTTTTCTCTCACAGAATACCCAAATCCCAACATGGTAAGGAATTGAAGAGACCTCTGGGAATCATTCAGTCCAACCCCTCTGCCAAAGCAGGGCACCCACAGCAGCTTGCGCAGGATCACAATGGCTAGGGGGGTTGGAATCTCTCCACACAGAGGTGACTCCACAACCTCTCTGGGCAGTCTGTTCCAGAGCTCCCCCACCCTCAAACCAAAGAAGTTTCTCCTTGTTTAGATGGAGGTTTTTCACTCCCAGGCTATTTCAAATCTAGCTGAGAGGACAAGTGGGATACAGACTTGAGCATCCATACTGAGCTTGGCTTCTCTGCTGTGAAATCAAAACAGCACAAGTGACTGCCAGTCTCAGAGTGTTTCAGTGAAAGCACAATGACATAGTCAAATATGGGAACTATGTAAGTTTGATTTTGTAATAAATTGATTAGTCTTTTAATGCCTTACTCTCTCCTGTCTAATTCAGCCAAAATAATCCATCTGTTTGTCCCCTGGCCCCTCTACAGCTCACAGAGAAGTTGATTTTCCTGATTCTGCTGTCCTACTGCCTTTCTGCTCATCACCATGGTTAAGCTGGCTAGTGACAAGTGTGGAAGCCTAAGCAGACAATAATTTGTTGCAGAAGGTAATTAAAGCTCAATAAAAGGTATATTAATCTCAATGAGCAGTGTGAGGATCAGCATGCAGGACACTGAATTTAAAATGATCCTGTTACACAATTAAAAAACACTAACGGATTTTCCCATCACAGTCATAGAATGTTAAGGGTTGGAATGGAACTCTGGAGACCATCCAGCCCAACTCCTCTTCTAGAGTAGGATCATAGCTTGGATGAGCAAAGCTCTACTGGGTAAAGTACTGCTGGGCAAAAGGGCCCAAAGAGTGGTGGTCAGTGGAGCTAAATCCAGCTGGCAGCCGGGCACAAGTGGTGTGCCCCAGGGCTTAGTGTTGAAACCACTTCTGTTTAACATCTTTACTGATGCCCTTGATACAGACACAGAGGGTGTCAGCAGTCAGTTCACAGGTGACACCAATTTGGGTGGCAAAGTTGATCTGCATGAGGGTAGGGAAGCTCTGCAAAGGGGCTTGGATAGATTGGATGGATGGATGGATGGATGGGGCAATGTCAATGGCATGAGCTTCAATGAGGCCAAATGCCAACTGGTGCACTTGGGCCACAACAACCCCAAGCAACACTTGGGGCAGTGTGGCTGGAAAGCTGCCTGCAGAAAGGGACCCAAAGGTTGTAATGGACAAACAGCTGAAGATGAGCCAGCAGAGTGCCCAGGTGGCACAGAAAGCCACTGGCATCCCATCTGGGATCAGAAATGATGTGTTCAGCAGGAGCAGGATTGTTCCCTTGGACTCTGCTCTGGTGAGGCCACACCTCGAGTGTTATGTCCATTTTTGGGCACTTCAACACAAGAGAGATGTGGAGGTGCTAGAAAGAGTGCAGAGGAGGGCAAGGAAGCTGGAAAGGGCCTGGAGAATAAATCTTATGAGGAGTGACTGAAGGAGCTGGGGCTGGTTAGTGTGAAAGAGAGGAGGCTGAGGGCAGACCTCATGGCTGTCTACAGCTACCTGAAAGGACCTTGTGGAGAGGTTGGTGTTGGTCTCTTCTCACAGGGTATTACTGACAGAACAAGAGGGAATGGCCTCAAGCTGCCACTGGGTAGGTTTAGACTGAACATGAGGAAGGATTTTTTCCCAGCAAAATTGGTCAGACATTGGAACGTGGTGCCCAGGGAGGTGGTGGAGTCACCAACCCTGGGTGTGTTTAAAGGTGGTCTGAATGAGGTGCCTGGGGCTATGGCTTAGGGTGAGCCTTGCAGAGTAGGGTTCTGGGTTGGACTTGGTGATCCTGAGGGGCTTTGCCAACTTGAGTGTTCCTGTGATTCTGTGGTCATCCAGAGTAAATCACACATGATTACATCCAGGTAGGTTTTTAATGGCTCCAGAAATGGAGACTGCACATCCTCTTGGGACAGCCTGTTCCTGGGCTTCAACACCCTCACAGCAAAGCTTTGACTCATGTTGAGGTGGAGCTTCCTGAATTCCAGTTTGTATCCATTGCACCCACTGCCCCCTGTCCTTTCACAGGACACCACTGAAAAAAGACTAATTTTGATCAGTGACTGAGCAGATCAATTATCACATAACTGTCACTGGACTTTATCAATCGCACTGTTGTGACAGGACAAGGGCTGACGATTTCAAATTAAAAGAGGGACATTCCTATTGGAGAGAAGGAAGAAATTTTTTACACTGTGGGTGGTGAGACCCTGGCCCAGGTTGTCCAGAGTGGTGGGAGATGTCCCTTTCCTGGAACCAATTCAGGTCAGGTTGCTGGGGCTCTGAGCAAACTTCTGTAGCTGAAAACTTCCCTGATGAGTGCACAGGGGTTGGTCTAGATAACCTTTAAATATCCCTTCCAACCCAAATATGATTCCATTCTTGTTGAAGACATCCCTGCTGACTGCAGGGTGGTTGGACCAGATGACCCGTCAAGGTCCCTTCCCACCCAAACCATACCTTGATCATATGAAGCTGCCTGCTAAAAATTCATTCTACCCTATGGAACAGAGCACTGGTGAAAGCAGAGAAGTGTGAGGGCAGTTGCGCCCTCTGCCCGAGCAGCCTAGGCCTGAGCTGTCGTGGTAGGCCTAAACAGGCCTCTTGGGCTTGTACATGTCCTGGCTTGTGCAGACATGTTTTTCTGCTGTTTTGGGGAGAGAGCAACCGCGGGAAAGGGGACAAAGGACCTGGCGCCACTAAGTCTGGGGTCCGGGGCCTGTCCATCACCTGTGGTTGCTAGGGGGCACATGATTGCCTTGTGCAGGGCCCGTGATCTGCCCAAAAAAGGATAAAGCAAGCCTATGGCTTCACCCAATATGGCAAAATCTTGGGTAACTGCCATTTGATTGGCTATCTTGTGTCCAAAGGTCCAATTGATCTTTGGGCTGTGTTATAAAGGAGCAGGGAACACGGGGTGCGTGCCTTCCACCATTACAGATGCCTGCTTGCATCCTGCCTGCTGCCTCCACGCATTCGCCAGCGTGATACAGTGAGACATCCTGCCTGTAAGAGCCTGCTTCCAGAGCCAGCCAGGATCAGGTCAGAGATTGTCTCCTCTTCCCCAGCGCTCAGGAGCCTGGAGAAACTTTAAAGCCTCCGGCAACTTTCAGCCCGGCAACACGGGAAACCCCGCCACGTGCTTAGGGTATTATTTTCCTGTGATATATTTTTGTGAATAAATACCAAGCCTCTTGTAATCATTGATTGCCTTCTGCCATAAGCAGAAAGCTGCTTCTCGGGTCCATCTAGTGAACAAGCGGCGTACTGGCCGCAGGTGGTACATTGACCACAAACCTCTTTTCCAGTTTGGTTTGAGTTCTGTTAATATATATATTTAACAGTTATTTCCAGATCCTGTTATGACCTGTATATTGTTTCCATAACGTTGCAAAGAGCCTGTTACTATTGTTATTATTAAATGGTGGTAGGGGGTGGTGCGAGTTCCGATTGATTAATATTAATAAATTATATATTAATATTTTTATAATATCGTCTCGCAGTACCTAATTACCCCTCCCCGACATGAGCTAACACCACACTGGCTCCAGCCTTTCGCAGAAGTGTTAACAAGTGGGGACTGCAGCAGAGGGCTGAGGCTTGGCTGTGCTGTCAGCTCTGCACTGCTACCACACACCAGTGCAGGGATGAGGAAGCTGCTGTGCAAATGGGTAGGAATGACTTCTAGATCTGACGGCCCCCAGGTAGCTCGCCTTGATGCCTCGTTCATAGCCTAGACTTACAGATCATTAAATTATTCAGAGGGCTCTGTTTTCTGTGTTTATTCCCCTGATTAAATGAGATAGTTCACCAGGGGAACTATATTACAGGAATTTAAGCCTGGTTATTTCATGGTTTGTTCAATCTGTCCCTATGCTGAGACCCCTCCTGCAGTGCTGGGGCCAGCTCTGGAGTCCTTAGCACAGCAATGACGGGGACCAGTTGGAATGGGGCAGGGGAGGCCACAGCAATGCTGGCAGGGCTGGAAGGGCTCTGCTATAAGAACAGGCTGAGGTTGTATTAGATGATCTTCAGAGGTCCCTTCCAATCCAAACCATTCCTTGTCTATGAGTCTGTGTTTCACAACAAGGCAGTTTAAATACAAACAAGAAAGAAAGTTTGGAAAATATCTTGATATAGCACAGAACAGGACAGGGAAGTAATGCAAGACCAAAGCTTGTTTTCCTCTTTCTAGGCCTTGTCTCTGTTGCACAATCTTAATTCAGGCTGTTTTTTAAACTGATGTAGTTAAAAGTAATACAAATCCTTCACAGATCCTGTTAATTCAGTAACTGAACACAGATAAATCCATATAAATCAGGCACAACCCAAATCTACTCACAAGGCATACTGAGCGATCTAACTCTTCTGCCTCTGCAAGGCTACAGTAAACCATTCTTCTGGGAATTTTAAAGCCAACTGAGGTAAAATGTGCCCTTGTGGCCAAGAAGGGTCCTGGGAGGCATTAAGAAGAGTGTGGCCAAGCTGGTCAAGGAAGGTTCTCCTACCCCTGTAATCTGCCCTCGTGAGGCCTCACCTAGAATATTGCATGCGGTTCTGGGCTCCCCAGTTCAAGAGGGACAGGAATTTGCTGGAGAGAGTCCAAGGCAGGGCTTCATGGCCCTCCTCTGGATCCACGCCAACAGTTCCATGTCCTTCCTGTGCGGGGGGCTCCAGAACTGCACACAGAACTGCACACATCTTGGCTAGCATGTTTCTACCAAGGAGTGATAATGGAAGGCCCCTCACTGTTGGTGAATTCACTGACCAGCTGAGGCAGATAGAGGACAACTTGTCACATTCTGCCCTAATCTCTGCCATAAAATCTCTGGCTATAGAGTTAAAGGATAGCATTAAGGATAGCATTAAAGATGACATTAAGGATAGCATGAAAGAACTGAAGGAGAAACTTAAAACCTTCATTTCCAATCTAGCAAATAATAGCATCCCTTCATCATCTGAATGGGTGAATGTTTCTACCATCAGGAACAGACGCCCACCTCCTGCAAGGCGATTCCAGCCCAGGAGACAAATTCCACCTAGACACCAGCAATCACGTGGGTCACTGTGGATAATCCTGTGTGACCAGTTTGGTGAGAACATGAAGAAGTGCGATGGTCAACCTACTTCAGTTCTTTTGAAGAGAGGGAATTGCAGAGTGGCAGAAACAGAGGCAACAATGCCAGAAAGGTAGCTGTCACTTCTTCAGCTCCCCAGAGCAACTGCAATTATTCCAGCCAGGAGGAGGAAAGGGATAGTGGAGAAAACCGAATCTATTGGAATGTATTCATTAGGTGGCCTGGCAGTTCAAAAGTTGGGAAATACAGGGCTTTAGTTGACACAGGTGCTCAGTGTACTCTATTGCCATCCAACTGCAAAGGGACAGAGTCTATAACTATTTCAGGNTCCCTGTTCTCATCTCATCTGTGAGGAGACAAACTGTTTCCTGTTTTCTGAGCTTTTGAATCACCTACATCTAAGATAGCCAGGACGAAGTGTGTACTGAACTTGTAATATTCATTCTTGTAAATATTGTTTTAGATTAGACAGATAGTTGTCAGCAAAGCTCAGACTGAAATAGACAGGGGTGGATTGTGCTGGTTTGAGGCTAATTGGAATATTTTAATAGAGAATCCTGTCTGGATATGTTCCTATGCCACCTGCACTGGATTCTCTGGTCCTGCTCTGGCAGGGGTTTGGACTGGAAGCTCTGCAGAGATCTCTTCCAACCCCTAACATCCTGGGATCCTGGGAAAATGATCAGAGGCTGATCTGGAAGCCGATCAGTATGACCCAGAGATGAGGTTTTTAATTCAGAACTGCTGTATATAATGCATTTATTCTACACATGGGTAAAGTAAATACATTCCTGTGGTCTTTCACAGAGAGCTTTTAATGCAGCAGTTTGTTTGCAAACACAACCCTCACAAACCTCAGTTGAAGGAGAGACTTTCCCCCCTGCTACAAAAAGGATCTTCAGATACAGAAAAACTGGTAAACACTTCCAAAGCTTCATTTTTTTTTTATGAAGGCTTGGAACAGATGTGCCATAGCAGGAGGCAAACAGAGAGCACTGATCCTTACATGCCCTCAGATTTGGAGGAGAAGCATCAACAGATCTGGTTGCTAGCAGCAGCAGCAGGAGGCACTGCTACGATGCACAAAGGTAGTGTGCTGCCAGTTGAATTAAGAGGGCTTTCTTCTGACCCTGCTCCTCAATCAGGAATTTCTGAGCTGCTGCCTGTAGATCACAAAGCTTTGATTTTTCCAGTGCACAATTTAATACATGCTTTGACCTTTCAACAGGCCATATGAAGCTTTGATCCTCACCAGCAGACTGTTAGGGTGAACTTTACATAAGACGGAAACAATACATTTGAAAATCATGGTTCTCCCCCTCCCTCCAGAAAACCCACACAGTATTTCTGAGCTGGAGAAATCTCATCTTTAGACTCTGCCTCAGGATAAATGCTGCAGAAATGCTACATTGAGATAAGTATGGTCAGAAGCTTAATCACAGCCTACAGGCAAGGCTGATAAGAAGCACAGATTGTCTAAGGGGAAGGTAAACTAAGAAGAATCAAAATCCGGAGTGTTCTGTCTTCAGCTTTACTTTGGAAGGGATAGGGAAAAGACCATGTCTTAAAAATGGCCTTTGGAACCAGCAGGTGGTTGCACCACTTGAAGCACAACAATAAGGTGAGCTCAAGAAGGTCCTAGTTCAGCTCAGTTTAAGAAAAGCTCAGAGACACCTAAACTAGGAACCAGACAGCAATGAAAGTTCCATAAAACCAAAACCAGTGATATTTCCTCTGGAGAGAGTGCAGAGGAGGGCAAGGAATCTAGGAAGGGCCTGGAGAATAAATCTGATGAGGAGTGACTGAAGGAGCTGGGGCTGGTGTGCTGGTTTAAGGCTAATTGCAATATTTTAATGAAGAAAACTATACTGTAGGCTGTGAAAGGAAAAAACAATGGTGATGTCTACTTCACTCATAGGCTTGCTGTGATGTTTAGGAATAAGTACTCAAAACAAAAGATAAGCCACTTGGGCTTGTCGCNGAGAGGTTGCTGCTGGTCTCTTTTTACAGGGCAATACTGATAGAACAAGAGGGAATGGCCTCATGCTGCCACTGGGTAGGTTTAGACTGAACATGAGGAAGGATTTTTTTCCCATCAAGAGTGCCTTGGAACGCTTTCCAGGCATTGGAACGTGGTGCCCAGGGAGGTGGTGGAGTTACCAACCCTGGGTGTGTTTAAGGGTGGTTTGGATGTGGTGCTTGGGGCTATGGTTTAGGGTGAGCCTTGCAGAGGCCTTCTAATAATGGCACAGAGGAGGTAAGGGAAAATTGCCTTAATTTTATTTGGTCTGGTTTAGATTGGACATCAGGAATGATTTCTTTGCTGCAAGAGTGGTCAGGCATTGGAACAGGCTGACCAGGGAGGCGGTGGAGTGCCCATCCCTGAAGGTGTTAAAAAAATGGGTAGATATGGCATTTTGGGATGTGGTCCAGTGGGAATGGAGGTGTTGGACGGAAAGTTGGACTTGATGATCTGGGAGCTCTTAATGATTCTATGATTCTATGTTTCTGAGCTTACACGTCAGACTGCATTTGCTAGCACCAGTGAGCCTTACAGGAAAAACACTGAGCTGCATGGATTGCAGTTACCAAGGAAATGCCTGACTGAAAACAGGTCCTGAAACACTGCAGGCCACTACTGAAAGCAAAAGAAAAGCAAGAGTTCTCAGGGGTGATTCACAGGACCTTCTCATGGCTCTCTCTCTCTCTCTGAGTGCTGTTCCACCACACCCCTGCTCCCTGGGATTGCCGGCAGGGCCGTGCTGGTGGTGCAGAGCAATGGCTGTGTCTTCTGATCTCATCCTCAACCCTCCCCAAATTCTTCTCTCCCTGCGTGACAGTGCTAGACAACTCTTCATTGCTCCTCTGTAGTCATGGCTGTCCTCCCTCTCCATGCCTGTCTCCTCTCATTAAGGAGCAGTCCTCCTGCTGGTCTCTGTGCAGCAGACAGGGCTGGCTCCTGTGACACTTTGGTCCCCCACTGAGTACATACAGGTGCAGCTGGTCTTCCATGGCCTCTGCATGTTAGCCAGAAAAGTAGCCATCTAAAATTCAACAAATCTGCTCCCTGTGGAGAAGGAAATGTAGGGGCATGCTGCAGCAATTTGTGCCAGCAGTTGAGGAGGGCAGAGAGGAGAGCTGGCATAAACTGGCAGCAAAATAGGCTTGAATGCTCTGAGAGAAAAGTCTAACTCTGCCTGACGTGGAAGCTGTAGATACCATTTCACATTTAAGCTCTGGGAGCTCCTGGAGAGTGTGGAGAGGCAGGAATTGGCATGGTTTGGGTGCTTATACACACCAGCCACGCTCAAGGGACAGAAGCTACACACACAGGTGGCCTCAAGTCAGAGGAACACTGTGTCCTTTCCCGGGCACAGGCACAAGAGCAATGGTCTGTTGGGCTATGAAACCCTCATGCTGTACTGACCTGTGAGCATTTTTACACTCATTAATCACATGAAGACACAGGAGGAAAGTCAGCTCTGATCCAAGTGGCGCCACACATGCACAGAAAATAAGGCCAGAGAAATGAAGGCTGTGGGATTACCTGTCCTGACTGCAGAAAGATTTATGCTAGTGGATTTTCTGTGACTGCAGGGACTACAAACCTATGAGCAGCCAGAAGAGAACCAGGAAAGCTGCTGGCATGGGAACTGAGCAATACTGAGAGACACCAGGGATGCATCTCAGAATCCCAACATGGTGAGAGTTGGAACCTCTGGAGATCATCCTTGACATCAAACCCCCTAATAAAGCAGGGCACCCACAGCAGCTTGCCCAGGATAACAAGGGCCAGGTGGGGTTGGAATCTCTGCAGACAAGGAGACCCCACAGCCTCTCTGAGCAGCCTGCTCCAGGTCTCCAGCACACTCACAACAGAGAATTTTCTCCTCATGTTCAGGTGGAACCTTCTGGATTCCAGTTTGTGCCTGTTGCTCCTCGTCCTGTGACTAGACACCACTGACAAGAGTCTGTCCCGATCCTCTTGCACCTCACTCTTTAGCTCTTGCTGAGCATGGAGGAGATCCCCTCTCAATCTGCTCTTCTCTAGGCTTAACAACCCAAAGGACCTCACAGAGATGCTCCAAGCCCAACAACATCCTTATAGCCTCCTCTGGACTCTCTCTAGCAGTTCCCTGTCTCTCTTAAACTGTGGAGCCCAGAACTGGTCCCAGTACTCCAGACATGTTCTCCCTTTGGCAGAGTAGAGAGGGAAGTGAAACTCCCTCGACCTGCTGGGCAAATTTCTCAATGCATTCAGGGAGAGCATTGCTCTTCTGGGTCATCAGTACACACTGCTGCCTCATGGGGAACTCCCAGAACTGCTTTCCAGCAGGTCACCCCTTACCTGTACTGATGCAGGAGCTGATTCTTCCCCAGGTGCAGGAGCCTGCACTTGAACTTTATGAGGTTCCTCTTCAATGTGATCTCCAATCTGTCCTCTACCCACTGAGTGCTTTGAAATACCTCTCTATTTAAAGAATTTCTTAGTGTGGATCAGTGGAATCTGCTGACTTCTATCCACTGGATCAAATACCCTTAAATCACTGAGCCAACACTGCACTGTTGCACTCAAACAGCTTTTGAAATTACCCTGTGTAACTTCATTAAACTTCAATCCTGGAATATTAATTTCAGGAAAGAAAATAAATTAAGGTTGGTGGGTTTTTGGCTATTATTAGATCATTAGGGTAGCAAATGCCGTCAAAAACAAAACAAAACAAAACCGCTAAACTAAACCCAAACCCACGCTTATGTAATAAGTTTGCTGATGACACAAAGATGGGAGGAGTGGCTGACACACAGGAGGGTTGTGCTGCCATTCAGTGCAACTTAGGCTGGAGAGAGGGTAGGGAGACATGGAATGAACTTCAACACGGGCAAGGGGAGAGTCTGGCACCTGGGAAAGAACGACCCCATGGAGCAGTACAGGTTGGGGACTGACCTGCTGGAGAGCAGTGAAGGGGAAAAGGACCTGGGGGTCCTAGTGGGTGGGAGGTTGTCCAGGAGCCAGCAATGTGCTCTGGTGGCCAAGAAGGCCAAGGCCATTCTGGGGTGCATTAGAAGGGCTGTGGTGAGTAGGTCCAAGGAGATTCTTCTACCTCTCTACTCTGTCCTGCTGAGGCAACATCTAGAAGATTGTGTCCAGTTTTGGGCCCCTCAGTTCAAGAAGGACCTCAGGGAACTGCTTGAGAGAGTCCAGCACAGAGCCACAAAGATGCTGAAGGCAATGGAAGATCTTCCTTAGGAGGAGAACCAGAGAGAGCTGGGGCTGTGCTGCTAGGAGAGGAGGAACCTGAGAGGTGACCTCAGTCATGGTGATAAAGATATGTAGGGTGAGTGGCCAGAGGCTGGAGCCAGGCTCTGCTAGGTGATGCCCAATGGCAGCACAAGGGGCAGTGCTGGAAGCTGAGGCATAGGAAGTTCCATGGAAACATGAGGAGGATTTTTTTCCTTGTGAGGGTGACAGAACCCTGGAAGAGGCTGTCCAGGGGGGTTGTGTAGTCTCCTTCTCTGGAGATATTCAAAACCTGCCTGGATGTGTTCCTGTGTGACCTGCTCAAGGTGGTCCTGCTGTGGCAGGGGGGTTGGACTGAATGAGCTTTGGAGGTCCCTCCCAGCCCCTGACATTCTGTGATTCTGTGAGTTACCAGATTTAAATTGTAAATGAAATTGGTCTCTACATCTTAGAGGATCACATGCCACATTTTGTTAACACAGTCAGACAACTGAAGTTGTCACAAAGTCCTTTCCCCATCTGCCAGTCATTGCATTAAATGGTTCTGCTATTTCATTGGAATTCTCTGTCTCTGCAGATCCTGCTCAGCTGTGAAATTGGAACTGCAAACAGAAATATCATGTTCTTACGTACAGTTGTGGATAAAGGAGAGTCCAGTGCAGGGACAAAAGAAGCTTTCTTTAAGGCAGGAGAAGAGTGAAGTCCATCTCCCTCCTCCTGTGAAGCTAAGAAAGCTGCTTCCTTTGCATGACTTTTTTTTCTGAACGCAGGGAGAAACTGAGAGCTGCAGGAGCAGATTTCTGGCAGCAGATTGAACAAAAGAAAGGTAAAAGCTGTCTGTCCTTCCAGGCACAGAATCACAGAACTGTTTTGAGTGGAAAAGACCTTTGGGATCAAGTCCAGCTGTTAACAAAGCATTGTCAGGTCACCACTAAACCATGTACCTCAGCACCAAAACTCCATGGCTTTTCAATCCCTCCAGGGTTGGGAACTCCATTACTGCTCTAAGCAGCCTGTAACAGGGTTGGAAGACCCTTTTGGGGATGAAATGGTTCCTCATGTCCAACCTAAACTTCCTCTGGTACAGCTTGAGGCCATTTCCTCTTGTCCTATCACTTGTTCCTTGGGAGAAGAGATGAGGCTTCAGCCTCCTTTCAGGAAGTTATAGAGAGCAATGAGGTCTCCCCTCAGTCTCCTCTTCTCCACATTGAACACCCTCATCTCTCTCAGCCGCTCCTGCCCAGCCCTGTTCTCCAGACCCTTCCCCAGTTTTGATGCCTTTCTCTGGGCCTGCTCCAGCACCTCTTGGAGTGAAGGACCCCAAAACTGAACCCAGGATTTGAGGTGCAGCCTCAGCAGTGCTGAGTACAGCAGGGTAATCACTTCCCTCCAGTCCTTGACTTAGGACATCAGTGAAGCTGCACTAGCTGCTGCCTCCACTGCTTCTGCTCAGGCTGTGGGAGAAGATGAGTAGAGGATGGGGAAGGATTAGATAAGCTTTGCTGCCTAAATCCAGCCCTCTTCCTACTATACAATTGCTCTAATTAATTAAAGGAAGAGGTGTTGGGGAGGCTTGTGGTGATATCTCCTGTGTTGGGTATTGCTGAAACATCAGTTCCAAAGTAGGATGCTGGTCAAAAAGAGTTTGATGAGTCCAGTGATTGAACCAAATCGTCTATGGGGAAAGTTTGTGCTTGTTGCCCCTTGACCTGTCACTGGGCATCACTGACAAGAGTCTGGCCCCAGCCTCTCACCCTCCACAGGTCCTTTAGCTCTTGCTAAGCATTGCTGAGATTCAACAGCTTCAGGGCTCTTAGCCTTTGCTCCTCACAGAGCCAGTCCAGGACCCTTAGAGTTTTGAAGACTCTGCTGGACTCTCTCCAGTAGTTCCCTATGTTCCTTGAATTGAGTAGCCCAGAACTGGACTCAGGGCTACAGATGTGGCCTCACTAGGGTAGAATAGAGGGAGAAGAGAACCTCCCTCAACCTGCTGGTCACAGTCTTCTTAATGTGCCCCAGGAGATCACTGGCTTTCTTGGCCACAAGACCACATTGGTGGCTCATGGTGAACTTGCCCTCTCAGGTCCTTCTCTTTGAAAGTGCTTTCCAGCAGTTCAATCCCTCACTTGTACTGGTGAAGGGGGTGGTTCCTCCCCAGGTGCAGGACTCTACACTTCCCTTTGGTGTGTGTACTTCATGAGGTTCCTCCCTGCTGAGAATGATATCAACCCCTGCAAGGTGCTTTAGTCGTTGTCTGTCTCATCTCAAGCTGGTTGCCTTATGGAGCATAAACACATGCAACAGTTGCTCCATGTCAGGCCATGATCCATTTATCATGACCTCAAGGTGATATGGGATTTTAACCTCTGCATTACTCTCACTCCTTGCAAGGCCAGACATTCAATACCAGTTTTTCTGCTGTAGCCTCTAGATTTGAAGAGATGCAAAGTGATCAGCAGCTGACAGTTTGGCACAATCAATCATTTATCAGATGGGAAGAACTGACAGAGCTTATCACTACTCTAGTAACCTAACAATGAGAGGAAAGGCTCTGTAAGATTTTTCTCACCATCCTTCAACCACCGAGCAGCCAAATTAATCAGTGTTTATGCACAGGAGGTATTACTTAGGGTGGCTTCACAGGTGTAATGGAAGTCTAGAGTTTAGTTTGGAGATATTTGTTTCCAGCAAATTCTGTTCCTGAAAAAGCAGGACAGAAATAATACAGGGGAACAAGGTAACCAACCACAGAATCACAGAATGCATTGGATGGGAAGGGACCCTCAAAGGTCATCTTGTCCTACCCCACCACAGTCAGCAGGGACACCTCCAAATAGTTTAGGTTGCTGAAGGTCACAGCAAGTTTGACCTTGAATGTCTCCAGGGATGAGGTTTCCATGTCATCTCTGTGCAATCTGTTCCAGTAGTTCACTATTCTCACTGTAAAGAACTTTCTTGTTATGTCCAATCTACATCTCCCCTGCTCCAGTTTCAAACTACTGCTCCTCATCCAATCACCATGAGCCCTTCAAAACAGTTCCTCCTCAGCCTGCCTGTAGGGCCCCTTCAGATATTGAAATGTAGCTCTAAGGTTTCCCCGGAGCCTTCTCCTCTCCACGCTGAACAGACCCAGTCCTCCCAGCCTGTCCTTGTAGCAGAGGTGCTCCAGCCCCCTGATCATCTTTGTGGCCTTCCTCTGGATCCAGTCCAGCACCTCCATGTCCTTCTTGTTTTTGAGGCCCCCGTAGCTGGACACTGCAGTCCAGATGAGGTCTCAGCAGAGCAGAGCAGAGGGGTAGGGTCACCTCTCTCTGACTCTGGCCATGCTTCCTTTGATACAGCCCAGGGTACCATTTGCCTTCTGTGCTGCAAGTACCCATTGCTGGCTTCTGTCCAGTCCTCACCCACCAGAACCCCCAAGTCCTCTTCTGGAAGGCTGCTCTCTCCTGATATTTTCTGCTGTTTTCTGCTGGGCTGTGCTTGCCTTAGCTGCTGGCAGCTCATCTGCAATGCCACCTGGCTGATCGCACGGCACTGCTGGGGGTGCACTATGTTTGTGCTCTCAGGGCTTTGTTACTGCTTCACAGATGATCTCTGGATCAAGACACTCTAGGGCTGTTTCAGCCTGCTCTGGCTTGCAATCCCAGTCTCACTGGGAGCCTGGATGTTGCTCTGGGAAGAAGAAAGGATGGCTTTCCTCAAGACAGCAGAGCTGCACCCATCATGCCAAGTGAGTATTACTGCTTTAATTAGAGCCGTGTCAGAGCTGCTGGTTGCTACACATCTGTCATGGGTTTAAAGAGCCGACATAGAGAAGCTCTCAAATGAATTGGAGAAAAAACCAGAATTATATTTGGAGAGTTACAGATAGACATTACAAGGCAGATACAAAATCCATAGTGAATCCCCTTGAATTTTCCCCCAACCCAAAACTAAATCTATAATCCCCAGTGCTCCAATTCTCCCCTCCACCCTCCATGCCTCTGCCATCCAAGAGGCCTAAACACAGCCTCTGGAAGCCCCAGACCAGGTCTATCCTTACACGTTTGTCCTGATAAAGCAGCTCCTGCCCCACACAAGGCTGGAGGGGAAGGAAAGGAAAACAAGCTGGCCTTGCCCTGAGTTTATGAAGAGATAGCAGAATTATGAGATTGAATTGTCCCTAGAGGATATTTTAACCTTGTAGTTCCCAACCTGGAACAATGTCGATTAATCAAAATAATCCACAAACCATGTGGCTCCACCAGGACTGAGTAAAGGAGAACATCTTCCAGCAGTCTGATCACACAAATATAAAGTCCTCATCACTAGTAGGTTGCACTTAATAGTAGCATATTTCAACCAGGTATACAAAAACACAGGGACACACTCATCACTATTAGGGTGATGCAAGCCTACATGGGATCAATTTAATGACATCCTTCAAATGCTGTTGTAAACCGGCTCCAGAAATCCAGCAACCTGTCTGTCCTCCTGCCAGATCCAAACTCCCAGCTTCCCTAGGGAGCTTTTCATCTTTTAGTGTTGCTTAATGGGAGCTGATCCTGTAATTCCACAGAAAAATCAAAAGACAACAAAATGTTCTTTCTCCAGGGAGCAGTCTAGACACATCATAGCAATTTTTACTCTCCTGGCTATTTCTTTTAACACTGATTAATCCAATCCACCTAAGACTTGTATTTTGAAGGATCACTGGAGGTAATTTACATAAGCTATTTTGTTTGCACGATTCCTCTGAATCATTTCAATGTCTTTGTATCGAAGGCACAGTTCTGATCCTTTATGTCAACCAGGTGATGCGGCACTAGACAGCTCCTGCTCTGTCAAAGATGGCTTATTTCCACAGATTCAGAACCAGAATCATAGAAAGGTTTGGACTGGAAGGGACCTCCAAAAGTCTAGTCCAACCCCCCTGCAGTCAGCAGGGACATCCTCCACTAAAGTAGGTTGCCCAGAGCCCTATTCAGCCTCACTTTGAATATCTCCAGGGATGGGGCCTCAACCACCTCCCTGGGCAACCTATTGCAGTGCTCCAGCATCCTCCTGGTTCAGGATTTGTTCCTCACACCCAATCTCAATCTGCCCTGCTCTACTTTGAAGCCATTGCCCTCAGCCTGTCCCTGCAGCCTTTGCAAACAGTCCCTCTGCAACCTTCTTGTAACCCCTTCAGGTCCTGGCAGGCTGCTATTAGATCTTCCTGGAGCCTTCTCTTCTCCAGGCTGAGCAACTCCAGCTCACTCAACCTGTCCTCATAGCAGAGGGATTCCAACCCCTTGACCATTTTTGGGGCCTTCCTCCAGACCTGCTCCATCAGGTCCATGTCCTTCTTGTATTGAGTACTGCAACTGGATGCAGTACTCCAGGTGAGGTCTCAGCAGAGCAAAGTGCTAGAATCCCCTCTCTGGATCTGCTGCCTTCCTCTGCACTGGTTTCAGCACCTCCACATCCCTCTTGCTGGCGTGTGGAGCTGGAGTGTGGAGCTAGTGTGGAGCTGAGGTGTGGAGCTGGGGTGTGGAGCTGGAGTGTTCAGCTCCCGCTGGACACAGCATTTCTAACCCAAACCAGGATGCCACTGGCCTTCCTGGCCACCTGGGCACACTGCTCATATTGAGTTGCTGATGGCTCTTTGATTAAAGTTGTTCATCTGAGAATCAGCTGAGCTGAGAGGTGTTTGCATCCTTCTGCTCATTGTCCTTTCCCATCGCACAAGAAAATTAAGGCATCGTCTGGCTTTTCAAGCAGTCCTCTCATCTCAGGCACTTTTTTGAGGCACTGATTTCATGGGCAGTTGCAAATGTGCAAAGCGTTGGAGCACCTCTGATATGAGGATAGGCTGAGGGACCTGGGGGTGTTCAGCCTGGAGCAGAGAAGATTCTGGAGAGATCTCAGAGCTGCCTTCCAGTATCTGAAGGGATCCTGCTTATAGGCTGTAGAGGGACTTCTCCTAAGGGTGTCTAGAGACAGGACAAGGGGAATGGTTCAAAGTTGAGAGAGAACTGGGTTAGACTGGAACTGAGGAAGACTCTGGAACAGGCTGCCCAGGGAGGTTGTGGCTGCCTCCTCACTGGGAGTATTCAAGACCAGGTTGCACGAGTCCTTGAGCAACCGAGTCTAGTGAGAAGTGACCCTGAACATGGTAGAGAGGTTGGAGTAGATGATCTCTGAGGTTCCTTTCAGCCTGAACCGTTCTAGGATTCTATGATCTTAATCAGCAGACTTGAATGTTATGGAACTATGTGATTTGATTGAGTTGTCTTGAGAAGGGGCCGGACAATGGACAGCTCAGTCATGAGATGAACACTGCACAGAGCAAAACATCTTACTAGATGAATATTTTTTATGTATTTACAGTCCTTTGCTATGGCAAAACAGAAGTGCATCTTTCTGTAAGTGATGTGTCTTTCAGTGTACAAACACCATTTGCTGACAGTGAAGAATAGGAGAAGTGGACTAGAGTTCTTTAGCTTGGAGAAAAGGAGGCTGGAGAAAAGAGGCAGAGGGGACACCCTGTTCTGCACAACTCCCTGAAAGGAGGTTGGACTGAGATGTGGATCACCTAGTAACAAGTGACAGGACATGAGAAAATGGCCTCAAGTTGACCCAGGAGAGGTTTAGATTGGGTATCAGAAGAAACTGCTTCATTTCAAACACTAGAACAGGCTCCCAGTGGAGGTGGCTGAATCCCCATCCCTAGAGGTATTTAAAAGATGCAAAGATGTGGTGCTGAGAGACATCGTTTAGCACCACACTTGATAGAGTTAGAGAAGGTCTGGATGTAATGGTCTGAAAGTTCTCACCCAACCAAAGCAATTCTGTGATTCTATGACACGAGCAATTTCTAACTACATTTTTCATTCCAGGGTAATGAACAGCCTGGGTCAGCACCTGAATTATTCTAAACAATAAACAAAATTAATTTATAGATGTCTTTTTTCATCTTGATCATGGTAACACCCTGCTGTAGTCGTCACTGAAGAACGGAGCAAGGAAATGAAGCAAGGAAAAGCTAAGAGGTGGGGCAGGCTAATGAAGGAGCACAGAGACTGAGTGACCCTGACAAGAACATTACCCAAGATGCCAACAGTCATTTTGAACCTGGGGTTTCTCCTGGTTTTCTCCTCTTGCTCACTGCAGAAAGCCATTTGGTGGCACCAAAGGTGGCTGGGCAAAAGCAAAGAAGGGACTCATGTCTCAAACATGAGTTTAAGAGGTTTTCCATTTTGCGCCAGAGCACTGCTGATGGATGTGTTGTGACTAAGCAAGGTCCTTAGATTTTCAGTGCCTACTGAGCAGATATAAGGGTGCTTGGTTGTTGACTTGGAGCTAGGTCTTGTGTGATGAGACCCCTGAAACAGCTCTCCTGGCATACTGAGCCCACTCCAAACTACCATCACCTGACACCATGCCCACTACACACATGCATGGAGTTTCCTGCAACTGGGTGGAGATTTTGGGACTTGAACTGTTTAATAATGGTACCATTGGAAGGTAGGAAAGAAGAATCCTCTCTCTGGAACTCCTGCCCACCACCATGTTAGCAGGAAGAATGGAGGAGGACCTCTTTCCCCAAGCACAGCAGAGAAGGACCTCTCCCTGCTGACCCGTCAGGAACAGCAGACCCACAAGGCACTGTTGGACTTTTCTTGCAGTCTGTAAAGACTATAAACATTTTCTATCATTCCTCCTTTCCTATTTTGTGCCTCAGTTTTGATAGTAATAAACTGTTGGACAGTATTTGACTGATTTATGCCTTACTCTCACTGCCCACTGGATGCATACACCCTGGGAATGAAGGCATCAGAATGCTGGGAATTTCTTTGGTTCCCCCAAACACACACTTTTTTTTTTCCACTCCTTTTGTCCTTTCCCTTTCACTGTATTGCTTTTTTTTTTTTTTTTTAACCATTTTCCCCTAAACTTTTTTTCTTTCCTAGTCTCCCAACTTCTTCCTTCCTCTTCAGTACCTTACCTTCCTAATTTGCTTTGTTTTCTCTGTCTAGACAGCTGAACTAGTTGTGTGGCAGGATGCTCCTGACTGACTTCTGAACCTGAACCTGGACAGGACAAGGGGCAATGGTGGAAGTTGAGGCACAGGAAGTTTCCTTGAGGAGGAATTTTTTCACTGTGAGGGTGACAGAACCCTGGAACAGGCTGCCCAGGGGAGTTGTGGAGCTTCCCTCTGTGGAGTCATTCAGAAGCTACCTGGATGTGTTCCTGTGTGACCTGCCCTGGCAGGGGTGGTTGGACTGGATGAGCTTTCAAAATCCCTTCCCTGTGATTCTGTCATTCTGTGATTTTATTGTGTTGGAAGGAGTGCTGAGGAATTACAATAAATCTGCATGTTCAGGTGGCTGTTGCTGTCTGCTCGGTGGATGCCCCTGTGACAGGTGGCTGAGATGCCAACCAGGATGAAAAGGCAGATGAAGCATTCTGCAGATATCTGGCAGAAGTCTCACAAGCACCAGCTCTTGTCCTTGTGGGGGACTTTGGCTCTGGGTACATCTGCTGGAAGCACAACATGGCAGAAAAGAAACTGTCTAGGATGTTCTTGGTCATAGCTGGTATGTAAGCTTAACAGGGGAGGCCTTCCCACCCTCTCTTGCCCCTCAATCCATTTTCAGCCTCCCACCTTCTCTTAGCATACCACTCCCTATTTGCTTTCCCCCAGCTCCTCAGCCTCCCACACCCTTTCACCTTCCAAAGCCCTTTCTATCTCCCATGGCTTTTGACCTTCCATTCCTGTTTTGAGCAATCTGTCTGTCTTTGGCCTTCAAACCCCAGCTCATCCACCCTGACAACACTGAAAATACCTTGTCCCTTTTTTCTTGACACTAACCTTTCAGATATTTGTAGACATGAGTAAGATTTCCTCTGTACAAATGGAGAAGTGCATTCAGTGCAGACACTTCCCCAGGGTGAGCTGGACATAGACATTATCGATTTTCAACCTGTGGCTGTGGCTGTAGCTTGGGGTGGGAATGGGCTGGAAGTGGTGTGAGCAGATCTGGTGCTGGGTCTGGGGGTTGGCAGAGCTGAAGGTGACTCCTGTTTGGATGCATTTATTGCTTTACATAAACCTCTTCATCCTGCTGGAAAACTCAGTTTTAGAGAAAGATGGTTCATAGCAGGACAGTAAGACAATGGCTCCAGCCTGCTCTGGAAGGAACAAGATCTGTTTTTCTGTGTGGCTCAAGAATTCCCCATGAAGAAATGGGGCATGTAGTCCAAGGAAACAATTTGTTTTCCTACATTTACATTTTAATTGAAACCTAAAAGCCACAAGAATAAAAGAAGTACCATGTGCAGGTGGTGATTAAGATTCTGCAGCTACCAGAGATAACCCCAGCAAAGCTCAGAGTTCTCTCTGTGGGAATGCCTGACCTTTCAGGTCAAATCCTTTTTTGTGCTCCTTGCTTTCATGGCAAATGAATGCAAACTTCAGTGCAGAGACACAAGTAACTGCTGACTATGGAGAAATTTGAGATGAGGAGGGAAAGGCAGAGTTCCCTTGTGCTCACACAGGAACAGTGCATTTCTCTTGTTTTTTCTCATGAAATAGCCAAAACTGCTTCTCCAGTCACCAGTTAGTTACCCAGCACATTTTCACTGCTATAAAGATAAAATGAACCACATGGACTCGTTTTGGTTGGAAAAGACTGCCGAATCATTTTGGTTGGAAAAGACCTTTAAGATTATCGAGTCCAATCATTCTCTAACTCTACCCAGCCTGCTGCCCTAAGCACCACATCTCTGCCTCTTTCAAACACCTCCAGGGATGGGCATTTGACCACATCCCTAGGAAGCCTGTGCTAGCGGTTGAGAACTGTGATGGTTTGGGAGTTCCCCACCCCCCCACACTTTGTAAAATCCCCCAGACTAGACTCAGCAGGCTGGGAGTTAAGGACTGAAGCTCTATTTACAGCTTAGCACAATATACAAGCAGAGATATACACAATATACAGGAATATTTACAGAAATACACAAGTTAAGGGTAATACAGAAACACAACACTCCTCCCAGAAATCAGAGACCCCAGGAGGGGCTTCCAACCACCCTTCCACCTTCTCCCCACCCCTATACCTTACCCCCAGGTACTCGGTAGAGAGGAGAAAACAAGAAGCTAGACAGCCTGAGAGTGTCTGCGCCCGAGTGTCTTATCTTTGTTTTGTATTCTTCTCTTATACATCTCAGCAAGCCTATGAGTGAAGTGGACATCACCATTGTTTCCCCTTTTCAGTCTATAATATAATTTTCTCCATTAAAATATTCCAATTAGCCTCAAACCAGCACAATCCACCCCTATCTATTCCACTCAAAGGTTTACTGAGAACTGTCTCTTGAATTCCTACACTTGTAATATTTCCTGATTTATTAAAAGCAGATTTGGCAATAGTTTCAGTGATATTAAAGCCAACCCAGCCAAGAAGATACTCTCCATTCCAAAACATTCTTTTAAGCTTTCTCCACATTAAATCAATCAGAAAGGAACCAATCTTCTCAACAATCGAACCATAGACCCCAAAGAGGAATGCTGGCCAGGTCACACCCCAAAATATGTAAAATAACTTCATCTTAACTTCCAGACTTAATTAGCGATAAATAAAATGTAATTAGCCCCACTTTGAAGCACCAAAATAAAAGATAGTTTCATCATAAATCCCATAACTTCCAGACTGAACTAACAATAAATCAAATTTAATTAGCCCCACATTGGAAGGGCCAATAATAATGATGTGATGGTTTGGGAGTTCCCCACCCCCCCCCACTTTGTAAAATCACCCAGACTAGATTCAGCCATCTGGAAGTTAAGGAATGAAGCTATATTTTCAGCTTAGCACAATATACAAGCAGATATATACACAATATACAGGAATATTTACAGAAATATACAAGTTAAAGGTAATACAGAAACACAATTCCCCTCCCAGAAATCAGAGACCCCAGGAGGGGCTTCCAACCACCCTTCCACCTTCTCCCCACCCCTATACCTTACCCCAGGGTTTGTCTTATGCTCAAAGCGAGTTTGGAGGATCGGCCAGGGAGGGTAGAAGGAAAGTGGTTAGTTAGGTTAGTAGAGAGGTCCAGACCAAGCTAGCAGCTAGAGACAATGAGACTCTCTGTGAGTGAGGGTCTTATCTATGTTCCTGTTCTTGTTCTTATACATCTCAGCAAGCCTATGAGTGAAGTAGGCATCACCACTGTTTTCTTTTCACAGCCTACAGTATAATTTTCTCCATTAAAATATTCCAGTTAGCCTCAAACTGGCACAACTTCCTTTTATGATGTTGTGCTAAAGCCTCTCTTCCTATTCCTGCTCACTGATGTCTGGGTGCACACAGATGGAGACAGAAAAGGTTGTTTTTGAATCTTTGTTGTACACTTTAGAGCTGCACCTGTAGAATTCACTATCTGTGCGAGGCCATGGTGCAATAACTGAGAGGGTAATGTTGCAGTCATATAAGGTGTGGGTCATTCCCTCATCCATCTTCAGCCTGATGACAGAAGGGCTGCAGTAAGTTGAGGGATGTGCCTGCTGTAATGAAGCTGTCGGCAGGAGTGCCAGTGGTTTGTGCATGGCCTACCATGCTGAGTTACTACTGGCTACCTATGACACAGCTCTTATCAATACAAACACACTTGCTGGGCAGGGTGATATGGACCATAGAGGGAGATATCATTCTCTCAGGGATGCCTCTGCTGGTTCTTCATCATCTGGCATTGCTCCTCTACCTAGGTTATCATTGATCGAGCCCTGTTATTTCTCCAGGTACAAAGCCATGGTACATATAGGAAAACCATTACTCTTCCTTGCAAGTCGCATCCACCTCTAAATTATTTCTTGCCCTTCCAGATGAGTTATTGTCTAACATCTAAGCATCTGAGCTCTTCTTTTTTTCTTTCCACTCGTGTCCTGAGTATCGGTGCTCGAAAGAAAAAAGGAATACTCCACTTAAATCTAGAGTCAAGTAATTCAATAGATCTTCTATGATTCTATGATTCTGTGATTCTCTAAACCAAATGACTGGACCACCTATAATTAGCTTTCCTTTGCTAATTAGATCTGTTGCAGAGCAAGCCCTGAACAAGAATCACTTCCAAATGTTACCCATCTCAATGGAAGGGCAGTACTGCATGTCAAGAAGTTAGGTGGGTCACATGTGTAAGAGAAAATTGAATTTCAGCAACCTATCCCTGGGCTGTAAATGCCAGGAAAAGTCAGGAAGAAAGGGAAACATTTGTTCCAAATTAATTATGTGTTAATTTTTCTGGTGTGTTGTTTATGTAGTCCACACTTTCTGATTATATTCTCTCTGATGGACTCGTCACATCTTGACATTTATTTTCCATCACTTCCATTGTATCAGCCTCAAAATTAAACCAGCACTGAAATGTTTACCCCTGAATCTGTCTCTCCTGGATTTGCTTAGTCCCAGGGCCTAATTTCTTCCCTAAATCAGCTGTACATCATCATGACTGGATTTACACTTCCAGTGAAACAAACTGTTGACTGAGTAACTTTATGATCAGTGCTGTTGGAACACCAGCTATTGTTTTAGTTCTGTATATAAAAACTGACCACTTCCTTATCACCTTCATGCGACCTGTCCTGCTATCTCTGCTCCCACCCTCAGGCTTTGTGGCAGCTCAATGTCTTGCTTGTGTGCTGCACAAATTCTGGGTCATCCCTCTTTATTCCTATATATATTCATATAAGTAACTACTATTTATTTATATGTGTGATGGTTTGGGAGTTACTCGCACCCCCACATTGTAAAATCACCCAAACTAGAACTCAGTCAACTGGAAGTTAAGAGATGAAGCTCTATTTACAGCTTAACACAATATACAAGCAGATATAGTCAATATATACAGGAATATTTACAGAAATATACAAGTTAAAGGTAATACAGAAACACAACACCCCTCCCAGAAATCAGAGACCCCAGGGGGGGCTCCCAACCACCCTTCAACCTTCTCCCCACCCCTACACCTTACCCCAAGGTTTGCCTTATGCACAAGGTGAATTTAGAGGATCGGCCGGGGCGGGAGGTTAGAAGAAAAGTGGTTAGTTAGGTTACTCAGCAGAGAGGAGAAGCCAGAAGCTAGACCACCCGAGACACTGTGCCCCAGAGACAATGACTTATCTTTGCTTTTAGTACGTTTTCTTAAACATCTCAGCGAGCCTATGAATGAAGTAGACATCACCATTGCTTTCCTTTCACAGCCTATAATATAATTTTCTCTATTAAAATAATCCAATTAGCTCAAACCAGCACAATCCACCCCTGCCTAGTTCACTCAGAGCTTTGCTGAGAACTATCTGTCTAATCTAAAACAATATTTACAAGAATGAATACTACAAGTTCAGTTCATGTTTCATTCCGGCTATCTTAGAAGTAGGTGATTCAAAAGCTCAGAAAACAGGAAACAGTTTGTCTCCTCACAGATGAGATGAGAAGAGGGACTCCCAGGTGACATTGGGTTTGCGCTAACGTACTGTAGATTCTCTCTTGTAGATTTGTTGGACTC
>WBNM01010918.1:80462-143609 GCA_013399055.1 Ramphastos sulfuratus | reverse complement strand
GGGGGAAGAAAAGACTTCGTAGTACCCAGTGATGATGAGTGGCAGGAAATGTGAATGAGTCCTCCATCAAAGAGCACCCTGGAGAGACCCTAAGGAATATAGCTCTGTCCTCTGCACAGGATGGTGATCCCTGTGTATGCTCAGCAAGCACAAGAAAGGCCTCCAAAGACAGATTCACATGTGATAATACTCAAAGTTAGTTAGCTGATTAGCCAGAAACAGGTCACCTTGTGGAACTCCACATTTTAAAAAATTAAGCTATAAAATTATAAAATAACTTTGTATGACACGAAAGAACCTTTTCTGTGTCCTTCATCCTTCCTCTGTGTTCATAATCTACTGCTGTAGCACCTGATATAAAAATGTTTGAGTACTTCACCCACTGGAATGGTGAAGTGGAAATGTTCTTACCTAGGGGCTAGCAAGGCAATGTCAACTCGAGCCACCTAAGATGACATGGAAAAGCTGTGGGCTGGCAGAGTCCTGANTGTGGCTGCTCCCTCCCTGGAGGTGTTCAAGGCCAGGTTGGAGGAGGCCTTGAGTGACCTGTACTAGTGGGAGGTGTCCCTGCCTATGGCAGGGGGTTGGAACTAGATGATCCTTGAGGTCCCTTCCAACCTTTATGATTCTATGAAAAAGGTTTGGTGAATGCTCCATTAACCAAACTGTCCTGCCTGTCTGTTTAGATGTGTTGTGCCACCACAGAAAAGGTAGAGGCAGAAAAGGAACTTAAGGACAAATCAAGTTCTTTGAGTTCTTTTCTGAAGATAGTATTCAGTCAGCACAGAACACACCATGTGTTTCACAGGCAAGGACGCAGTATAAAATATGGACTGCATTTTTCATATCCCTCCACATGACAGCACAGGTGTCTAAGTTAGAGTGAGAGAAAATGAACAGGGGCCAGAGGGAGCTGCAGAAATGTGTTTTAAAGGAAAAGAACACTCAGTAGGTCTGTAACAGATTTTGCACCCATACTGGCCCCAGTTATCTTGAGTTGTTTCAGTGTGATGAGTGATCTGGGAATTTTGGTGTCACATTAGTGTAAGCTCCTGTTTCCAGCCTTACAGGATGCTAAGTTATTAAAATCTCTGAGGCCAAGGCATGTGGGAGCCAAATTTGGATGCCTGTATTCATGTTAAGTAACGCATTCTGTTCAATCTCTGCCACTGCCATCAGTAGGTGTAGTTAAACAATGAATCACTACTACAGAAGTAGAGAAATCCTAGTTTCTGCTGAGTAGCCCAAAGGTGAACCTCAGCTCATGCACAAATTTTGAGCCAGCTGCAGGAACTTATTAGAAATGTCCCACAGACTGTGAGACATGTGACACCCATACAAGACGAGAGCAAAACAGCCCAGTGATTAGCAACAGCACATGAGACTAAGGAAACAGATTAAAGACAAGAGCCAGGGTACAACACCACGGATGAAGAGAGGAGGTTAGGATTTTGATGAATGGGGAGCCATCACAGATGCTGCCTGCCAGAGCTACAGCAAAATGCACAAGAGTCACTTTTGTGTCCATGAGTAACAGAGAGATCTTGCTTACTCTGCTGGCTGAAAATCCACATTCCAACCTCATGAGTTCTGATGCAATTGTAATTTTCTCCTCACCTTAAAGTCTCTGTATCTGAGCTCTTAGGAATGGTATAATTATTTGGAAAGGTCTCAGAGAGAAAAATAAGACCTCTCTCTCCCAGGCTGACTGATCCCATGACCCAGATGAAGATTATAGTCTTCACAAGCCCATTCATGGCAGCCTAAGAGATGAAAGTCAGGTTCTGAAGGCAAAAACATTCAACAAAGGTTGTCTCGGATGAAGCCAGCTGCATTCAAATCAGATGAAGGCCATCTCAGCTGGGAAGGATGCTTACCTGAGCCCCTACTAATAAACAATGCAGAGCAGCACCTCTGATTTTGGCATCTCCTTTTCATTTTTACTTCATCTTTCCTGAAAATTTCAATTAAGAGTACAGATAACGTAGTATTTGATAGGCTGATGAACTTCATAGAATAGTGGTCTCATGGCCCTATGAAACTTACAGCTGTAGCCACTTTTCCATGGATTAATAAAATCCTCAAGCTGTCAAGGCTAAATTGTTCTCCTTACATTTCTTTTTCTGTACATGTCTTACAATGGCTTGAAAGCCATCAGAGTTTGTAGCTTAAAAAGAAAGGAAGAAAGAAAAGAAATCAGACAGCTAAGGGAAGTTATTATGTTCCAAAACTTCAACACCTCTGACCTCCACTATGAATTGGTTCCAATCTTTCTCACTCTGGAAAACCTAATTGACTCTCTTGGAAGGTTTATTGTCAACAGAATTCTACTCAATGGAATAAAGATTTCCAGGTCTATGCCATGCAAGTTTTAACTATAGAAGACTTCTACATTTTCTAAGAGACACTTGAAACAGAGGCATTATATAATGTAGTGTTAAAAAGCAGCATTCAAACTATGCAGACAAAAGACAGAAAAATGAAGTAGATTGCAGAAAACAATATACAGCTTTGGGTGTCGAATGAACAGACATAAACAGACAATTCCCATTAAGATATTAAAGTAGAAAACAATCCACTAAAACACAGACTATGCTTTAAAGAGAGATTACACTTTGTTCCCAAATCAGCTCAGCCCTTGTACTCTTTATCCCCTAAGGAGGTCTCTCTCTTAAGCTCAACTCTTCTATTTGAAGGGCAAGGTAAAAGCATCCCATAGGATTCATAGAATCATAGAATGGTAAGGTTGGAAGGGACCTCNTCCTGTGCTGGGGGCTCCAGAACTGCACACAGTACTCCAGATGGGTTCTGAGGAGAGCAGAGTAAAGGGGCAGAATCCCCTCCCTTGCCCTGCTGCCCACACTGCTCTTAATGCAGCCCAGGACTTGGTTGCTCTATTCCATAGGATACATCTGCAAGAAGATCTGCACTCACCTTATTTCACATGCACTTAGCATGAATATTGAAATCGAAAGATTTGGATAGTAAGGTGAATCACAGGATGCAGGTCACACAAGAATGCACCCAGATAGGTGACCTGCACTAGATTATGGTCCTGCTCTGGCAGGGGGGTTGGACTCAATGATCTCTAGTGGTCCCTTCCAACCCCTAACATCCTGTGATCCTCTGAGTCACCTCAGTATCCAAATCTTTTGATTTCAATATTCATGCTAAGTGCATGTGAAAAAGGTGAATGCAGATCCTGCCACCAGAACCAGGAGAACGAGATTAGTTTTCCTTCACTGTTGAAATGTGAAATTGTAACATGGTCAGACAAGGTTCTAGAACTCTGATAAATTTTGCAAGTCTATGTGGCTTAGGAGGCTTAAAAGTTCCTTTTCTCAATGCTCAAAACCCCTACACTGCTCCAAACCCACAAGCACACTAGGGGAAATCTCCACACTTCATGCCAAAAGCCGTGTTTTAAATCTGGAAATGTAAAGCTATTTAGAGAGATCTGCAGAAGGATCTAGACAATTTGGAAATCCCATGAGGTGTGTCTGCAAGGTGTGGAAATATTGCACATCCAGTATATGGATGTTTTGGGCCTGGATTCCAGGTGTTTTTAATGACAAGTAGGAATTTCTAGGACAATACGACTCCCGGTATACATATGTCAAGCTTTGCCATTAGGAGTCAATTCTTAAGTCATTTAAGTTCTTTTTTTTTTTTTACTTTTAGCCACTCAAAAGAAGAGACTCTGGTTCCTTAATATCACAATACTTCTTTTTTTTTTTTTTTGCCTTAAAGGACCACACACCTCTTTTAACCATTTGCAGATTTTGTCAATCAGCACTTGTACACATTCACACACACCTCATCACCTGGCATGTGCTAAGTACAGTCTTAAGAATCTGATTTAAGTCTCAAACCCTAGATTCAACTCCAGAATAATATTGCTGAGTTTTCTCTTTCTCTCTAAAGTTAATTCATGTGCCTTCACATGGCAAACAGAAGTTTGAAAAGTGGCATCTGAAATAGAGGAGTCTAGAGATAGGAACTAAATTTGTTTAATCATCTACTTTTTAAGACACTCTGCCAGTTTTGGAGGCTGATATTTGGGAAATGGGAAGGAGGATAGTCACAATCCATACTTTTAGCAAACTGCTTGCAGATCCTAGGCTCCCACTAGCAGCCAGAAAGAAACTGGCTCCTTAGAGAGTGATTCAAAGCAGTCTGCATCATCAGTTCTCCCAACAGTTCTGTAAGGACACTGGTCAGAGTGGCTGGCTCTGCACAGAGACCATGATGCAGATTAAAGAAGCTCTCCAAGGGTTGAAAAGTAAGAGGTCTAATGATCACAGCTTTGCCACTGAAGCACTGGGCAGTTTCTCTGGGTTACTGTAAATAGATCTATAACAAAGAAGCAAGTAAGTATATAACAAAGAAGCAGGAGTTTCACAGTTATCAAAAGACTTACAAGACACTGCTGTTACCAGGTAAGAAAGAAGTACAAACATAGAGACTGTAGCACTGCAAGATGTGTACTGTAGCCTGAGTATATAACATTGATGATGACCAAAACCAAGAGTATATTTAATGTTCAGGTAAAGCAACCAATCCCTTCAAGCTAGATGCCCTTCTTCTCTCCATGACCTCTCCAAAGCAAGCAAAGCCTGAGGGCATAACTCACCAATAAAACCTGTTTGGAGTGACCCGTTCATGCATTAGCTGCCACTTTCTTCCAAAGTCCATGGAGCTGTATAGCTGAAAGACAGAGAGAGAGAAAGGAGAAATATAAACTTAGTGGAGAAGAGGTAGGACTGTTGCTAAATAAAGTATTGAAATCAAAGACCAGGAATGGATTGCCCTGTACAATTATCCACCAGCCTCACTGCCAGGGTAAGCTAACACAGAAATCTCCTCCTTTCACATTTAATCCAAACTGAGCTTCTGAGACTCAAAAGCAAGTTGGCTCTTCCAAAGTCTTTTCAAACAATTTTGTGCTTTCCAATTTCAGCTAACAACATGTTCACTTCAGCTACCATATGACACAGTTGTCAGTCCTCCTGGCTTTTTCAGCCCAGCAGGAGGCAGCTGACTGATGACATATAAATTCCTAACATTAAACAGGACAAGAGATAAATTTGATTAGCTAACACGTCTGTGATGTGGTAGGTAGTGACTCAAGGTCATGTTGTGATTTGCTTTTATGGTCTGATTTTCATCTCTGTTCTGTGTGGGAAAGAAAAGGAAATTGCTTTTAACCTACTACTACTACGTTCAGAAAAAGGTCTAAATTTGGAGCTAAGTTAGAAATCAGTCTGCTCACTGGTTAAAGATAGTGAAATGGCTCTTCTTGAAAGCAAATTTTCAATCTAGTGATCATTTTGAGTCTTTCTGGCTAACAAATGGCCAAGTTAAAATATAACCAAATTCCCATGCAACTCCACACTAGGTCTCAGGCATAAATGCACAGAAACACAGAATCACAGGATGTTAGAGGTTGGAAGGGACCTTCAGAGATTATTGAATCCAACCCCCCTGCTGACAAGGCAGGATCGCCTAGCGTAGTCCTCACAGGAATGCATCCAGGTGGGTTCTGAAAGTCTCCAGAGAAGGAGACTCCACAATGTCTCTGGGCAGCCTGTTCCAGTGCTCTGTCACCCTCACTGCAAAGATGTTCCTCCTCATGTTGAGGTGAAACCTTCTATGTTCAAGTTTGCATCCATTGTTCTTCCTCTTATTACTGTGCACCACCAAAAAGAGATTTGTCCCACCCACTTGACATCCATCCCTCATATTTATAGACATTGAGCAGATCCTCTCTCAGCCTTCTCATGACTCTCAATCTCTCTTCACAGGAGAGATGTTTACTTCATACATACTCTGATTAACATCACAAAAACCATTCTCTATGTAATTAGTTTCTTACCCACAACATACTCACTCATAATAAAAGCATCTAAGAAATAACTTCTCCTCTTTACAAACAAAACAGAAAAATAAATAGCAGGCAGTGTTTCAAACAAGATTTCAAAGAGATTTCATGTGAAATAAAGTCTGGCTTAATAAAGTAAGAGCTGACTGCAGACTAAAGAGGTAGATAAGGTAGCTGAAAACTTTAAACATTTGCAGTTGTGCAGGTTTTGGAGCCCTCCACCCTGGCTATGAATTCCCCAGAATAATTCAGCCAGCTGAAAGTTAAAGAATGAAGCAATATATATTTATTGTATGGCATGATTTACAAACATATATATACAACATATACAGGTATGTACAGTGCTGCTATATGCAATAATATACAAGTTAAAAGTAATACAGAAATACAAACCCCCTCCCAAGCAGCCAAATTGCCCAAGGGGGCTCCTGACCAACCTACACCCCTCCTTTCTCCTTCTTTCCAACCTCCTTCCCTTATCTCAGGATCCCCCTTACGTGCAGGGTGAGCTGCAAAAGGTTGGGAAGAGGTTAGAAAAAAGAATGATTAGTTCAAGTTGCACAGGTTCAAGCAGAGATAGTGAAGCAGGTGACAGCCAGATGGACACTCACCTATCTTTTTTATTGTTTCTTGGTTCTATACCCCTAAGCAAAACAAGTGGGTAATGTAGACATAACTATTATTTTCTTTTCACAACCAATGATCTAATTTCTTTCATTAAAATATTCCAATTAGCCTCAAACCAGCACAGCAATGTCCAAATTTAGGTCCTTAGTGGGAAAACATCATTCGAGTAATGGTTCTGAATTCGATTTGATTTTGAGTAACTGGATTTACAAATCAGACACAGATTCATGTTCAGATTAGAAGAGTTCACAACCTAGTGACATGTACCATGGCACAGCTGTGATGGATGGCAAAATGTGTCTGAGAAGATAAACTACATGTGCTTGCAAAGAATACTAAAGTTTCTCGAATGGGCACTGTCGTTAACCACAGAGATCCAGCAGCCACATCAGAACTTGACCACAAAATGATTACAAAGATTGGAAAAGGTTGTTTGAGCTGTGTCCAAAGTCTGAAGCAGACGATTAATTCTCTGTCTATACTCAAATACATAACCAAACCACTGTATAGCTAGCAAAAGGAAACTCAGAAACTGATATCTAGACCTCACCAACTGTCTAATGTAACCAGCATATGCGGAGACAAAAGAAACAGTCATTTGCCTTTATGCCACTGGGAAGTTCAGTCTCTGAAAATGACAACTCAAACTGCAGATCACATTGGGGAAGAGAAGGAAGCAGGCATCCTTCAATCTTCATATCAAAATGGCCTCCAGCTATGTAAAATTCCACTTCAGCTAATACCACTGGCCTTGCAGTAAGACACACTAGGAAAGATTTTCTGCCCCACATTCTTCAGAAGATCAAGTATAATCCGAATATCCAGTGTGGCTGTATCTCTTTGGCACTGTCACCTGAAAAGGAAACACACTCCACTCAGCACAGGAAGGACATGGAAGTGTTGGAGCGGATCCAGAGGAGGGCCACAAAGATGATCAGAGGGCTGCAGCAGCTCTCCTATGAGGACAGGCTGAGAGAGTTGGGGCTCTGCAGCCTGGAGAAAGCTTTGAGAAGACCTTAGAGTAGCCTTCCAATATCTGAAGGGGGCCTACAGGAAGGCTGAGGAGGGACTATTTATGAGGTCTTGCAATGACAGGATGAGGGGCAATGGGTTTAAACTGGCAGAGGGAAGATTTAGACTGGATGTTAGGAGGAAGTTCTTTCCAGTGAGGGTGGTGAGGCACTGGAACAGGTTTCCCAGGGAGGTTGTGGCTGCTCCCTCCCTGGAGGGGTTCAAGGCCAGGTTGGACAAGGCCTTGAGTAACCTATACTAGTGGGAGGGGTTTCTGCCTATGGCAGGGGGTTGGGACTAGATGATCTATGAGGTCCCTTCCAACCTTACCATTCTATGATTCTATAAATCACAGGTTCCAGGCAGCTTAGCCTCAGTGAACCTCCGTTCCCAAGCAAGTGCAAGCGGGATTCCAACCTTACTGTATTCTGCAACAGATTAACCATTCTCATCATGACAGGAAAAGATTAGCAAAATGCATCCATTTCTTTAGATTCTCTTTTATCTTTTGTCCCTAGCATTTTCTTTCCTTTTACAGCTACATAACAGCAGTAGCTAGACAGCTCAGTGGAATGAAGCACAACCTCTATGTAAGTACTCATCTAATTATTCTACCTGGAAGAATTCCTCTGTTCACATTCTTTTTAATTTTTTTTTTTTTTAATAAATGTTTTACCAATGGATTATTTGGGTAATAAATAAATAAATTAGATGACAAGTCTTGTGAGGAGAGGCTGAGGATTGTTTAGCCTGGAGGCAAAGACGCTGAGGAGGGACCCCATTACTCTCTATAACCTGAAAAGTGGTTGTAGTGAGGCCGAGGTTGGTCTGTTCTCCCTACTATCAAGTGATAGGACAAGAGGAAATAGCCTCAGATTGAACCAAGGGAGGTCTAGATTCATAGGCATAGAACTGTTGAGGCTGGAAGAGACCTTTGAGATCATTAAGTCTAAGCACTGAGATCATTAAGTCTAGAGCTCACAATTCCACCACTACTGCTAAGTTACTATCATTAACCATGTCCCTCAGTACCACATCCATGTGCCTTTTAAATGCCTCCAGGGATGGTAACTCCACCACCTCCCTGGGCAATCTACTGTGATGTCAGATAACCCTTTCTGTGAAGATTCTTTTTCCTCATATCCAACATGAACCTCCTCTGGCACAACTTGAACCTATTTCCTCTTGTTCTGTCACAAATTGTCCTGTCACAGATTGGATATTAGGAAAAAAATCATCACTGAAAGATGGTTAGGCATTGGAATAGGTTGCCCAGGGAGGTGGTGAATTAACCACCCCCAGAGGTGTTAAAAATGTGTAGACATGACACTTCAGGACATGGTTTAATGGTCATAGTGAGGATAGGTTGATGGACTTGATGATCTTAGAGATCTTTTCCAACCAAAACAATTCCATGGCTCTACCTCTCTCGCACAGTGTTCCATTCAGGGAACACTGTCTCTATCAGGACAAAATCCAGATACTGGCTGTTGAGTACTTTTCTTCTTCACTTCTTTCTATTAAACCTCAGACTGACTGGCAGTAGAAAGATTAAATTGAACTTGCAGCCTTTAGGCGATTTCAGATAAAGAGATAAGGAGGGTATTATTCACTTCAAGAAGTTTTATTTATTCACCTACTTATTCTAGGAGTCCACTTCGAATTTTAATCAGATGATGGAATCTTAAAGCTGTATGATGGAACAAATTCCTGAAAGGTCTCTCTGGCTCAGTTCACTTTCATAGTATTTTTAAACAGATGCAAATGTAAAGGTTAATGCTGAATTACTAAATAAAAAAACACAATAAAGAGTTTTCTAGTGTGTATAAAGTTGAATATATGTATACACTTTCTGTTCATCTCCTTTCACAAGAGAAGAGATGCTTTCAGAAGAGACAATGAGTTTAGTGGCAAGTACAGCAGATTTCAATAGAGATTAATTTGCCCTAAGGCTGAATACTCAGCAATAGAAAGAAATGAGATTTGTTTGCTGCCAAGTTCTCCCCTTTTTAAAGCTCTGCTCCAGCTCTTTAGTGAGGAGTAATTCCTGGCATTTCCACCTCCCAGAGCACCCTAACACCTTGGTTCAAGCAGGATTGACTTCAGCATGCCCTGAAGGTATGTCCTTTCTGCTGCTTGCTCCAATGAATGAAAAACTAAGACCATTGTGGTTCTTTATGGATTTTGTACCTTGATGCAACTGAAGAGTTGTGTATAGAGGATTTGACTCTAAGGAGCAATTCAGAATCAGGACTCAAAACGGAAGAACAAAGCCCTGGCTCAAGGCAAGAGTGACAAAACTCTCTTTTAACACAAAAATGAACTCAGAAATCCTGCATTTGCCAGAGAGGCACCTCAATAAACACAGCTGCAGCACTCAGCAGATCCCAGTAACCTCTGCACCTATTTGAGCAGAAAGCTTCCAAAAGCCTCCTGAAAGCTTAAAAAAAAACCAAAAAAACCCCAAACCACACAATGTTCAAATTCCCTACTGAGTCCATCAGAATGATGCTTATGAATCTTGTCTACCCTTATAGCAGACAATAAGGTTTTTTACTAGGACTCAGAATGATCCTAACATTTCTGCTTGCCTGCAGACTGGCATACAACACTGAACACAGGACAGACAGGATGCAGGAAGGTGAAGGGGCCAACACTGCATGTCAAATAAACACCTCTTTCTATGTGCTCTCAGGCTTGATGAAGCACCTGCAGTGCTACCCTGAAAGCATCATCCTGGTCACACTAGCAGGATCCAAGAGCAGTTCTGTTTTCACATTCACCTTTAAGGTCATCCTGGGCAGGGCAAATAAAGTCTTTGAGAATGGGTACTGAGCAGTGGGTAAAATCTGCCTGTGCTCAGGAACCTAGTTAGAGCTAACATTACAAAAAGGCCATAGCACCAAGAAGGTAAACAGCAAATGTTTATCCAAATGGCATCACAATACTCCACACTTGAGAACTGTAGCAGCAGACATACTACATCCACCAACACCATCCTGCATTTTACCAAGAATACACAATCTGTGCAAGGAAAAACCTTGGCAGCCCAATAAATAACTTCATTCCACCACAAGCCAGTCCCTTAACTCATGCTTGTCTTGTTCAGCACCACTCTGGATCATAAGAATACTACACACCACCACAGAATGTTGTTTGAAGAATGCAGTTTCTTCAAACTTTAAGCCCACTTGCAACATTTTATTTAACACCAGGACTGATTCAGAGACAAGCAGCAAGCCTCTTAAAGAGGGAACTTTACCTCCAGTGTTAGTTTTTATGCCACAAACACAAGCAAAGTACCATAAACAAAGCCAGAATTACAGAGCTGGAAAGCAGAGTTAACACACAGGTGTGCATTTATAGTGTTGCACATGAAAAACATCTTCATGCTACTGCAATTCTCCACTTCAAACTCTCAGGGTGATGCATCCTGCTGGCATGCTTGGATCATGTTTTGGGGGCTGGGGTAATTTGGTTTGTTTTCCCTGTGAAAGTTATCAAAAAACACAAAAGCATCATTTTATTGAAGTCAAGCTTCTCAGAACTGAGGCAAAGTCAGAAAGTGGCCTGCTTAAACTCCATTTACAGAGAGATAGGGGAAGAACTAACAACTAAGATACAACATGGAGACTCAACCTCTTGACATTAGTCATCCACGTGGAATCTGGTCAGCAAGGCTTATTTTAAGGCAGGCAATGTTCAAATAGGCACTGGTAAACCACAATTCCCATACTAAGATATACTTCTAAAGTTGCTTATTATCCATGACTGAAAAGCCTGTATTTCTCTCCACAGACAGTAATAAGTGTCCACAGCGACTGGTGCAGAAGGAGATAACCCAGTCATAGATAGATGATGGACTTCATGTCAGCTTCCCTGTACCAAGGTTAACCTGCTTGATCTTCATGAGAGAAACAGACAGAAGACTGAAGAGTGAGAGCAAGCTGGAGAAACACCAAGCATGCAATTGTCTGGGTACAATGTACCACAGCATGAAGCGCATTGAAGATGTAAGGTATAGATTGAGAAGCAACAGACTAAAGAATTCAAAGCTCTCTGAAAATGTATAGACTTTTGTGTTCAAAGATAGATGAATAATTAGGACATCAGGAACATAGCTAAAAAGCTTATATCCAAATAAAATCCAATACTCTTTGATGAAATCAGATCTATTGGCCTGAGCAATCCTCTGTTGAGATTCTCAATAGTTTTCTGCCTGCCAGCCAAACCTGGGATGCAAATAATGGTGTCAGATAAAGTGAGGAAGAACAGCCAGACCATATGCACTTAAGGGAACAATTCATTTCTACAGTCAAAATTATACTTCCCCCATAAAATACACCCAGCTGACGATGGAAGGATGCATTCATATCACTTTAGCAAGGTGAGAGTCAGCCTAGTGGTAGTTGCTGGGCAGCAGGTGACATGTGATAACAGGATGGAAGAGGACAGGCAAATTAGCCTGGCCTGCCACGTCTTCAGAAGAGCATGACCCTGAGCAGCAGCTTGGACTGCTCACGTGAAAAGATGGCTCTGATCCCAGAAAGCACAAAATCAAACTAACATTTTCCCAGCCACAGTTGGTGGGAAAAATCTACAAGATGTGTTGAGGGTTCTTGCCAAAAAGCCAGAATTGGGATGTAAGAAAAATAAAATTAGGTGAACGTTTTTGTAGGAAATTGGACTTTGTAAAAGTAGTCTGCAGAGAGAGTAACTCTGAAAAACAAGTCTGTTGCTGGGTCCTAAATTTGCTCTGTAAAGGGAAAATGGTAATGATCACTGAAAAATAATTTGNGCCTCAAACCAGCACAAGCTCAAACTGAGAAAAAGATTTAAACCACCTAGAAAATTGCAAGGTGTGTCTTTTCTCTGCTCTTCTGTGTTAGAGGTAAAAAGGAGAGAGTGCCATCATTAACATGTCAGAAAGCACATTCCTAGAAGGAAAATGAACTGGAGGAAAAACACAGTACTTTTCAGCCTCGAGAGTACAGAACAGAGAAGTCATGTCTGACAAAGCTACCAGAAATGGCCCACTATACAGAAGAAGAAAGTCACATGCAACAAACAAACTGCATCACAAGATGACAACACCAACATCTTTTCTAAAGACACACTAAGCAGCTGAGTACTGCGGAAAAAACTTTTTGTAAGATCTGGGAACAACATTCTGCAGAATTAATGGATGGTTCTCACTTCACCCACTGCAAAGAAACATTGTTTTTCTACACCAACAGTTTGACATAGGAAGGATTTAATAAGATTGTCCTTACTTAGGGAAAAAAAAAAAAACCACCACCAAGCAAAAAAAAAAACACAAAAAGAAACCCTCCAAAACCCACAGGACTCTGCAGCACAGGAGATAACTGCCCCAGCATGCAAGAGGACATAACTGAACTTCTGTTATCTTATATTTCTTTCATTTAGCTTTAAAATAATAGCTCTCCCTATTCACCCACTGTATCCCTGGCAGTCAGATACAGCTACTCACCATGCTCTCCATTCTTCCATTTAGCACAGAAATTCCAAGCTGCATTGTTTCCTCATTTGCAAATGGTGTCATCTTCCTTCAGCTCCAGCTGAACCCTTGACACATTATCAACCTGTAACTCCTCATTCATATAAATAGTAAACAGATCCCAAAATCCCCAAGGAATTCAATCTGGGATAGTGAACTTCAAAACAGCCAAGACTGACTTAAGGATTTACAATTAATACCCACAATGCAAAAGCCATCTCCCCTTAAAAATTTTTCTACTTGAGACATTGTAAAATTTTGGGTTTACTCGTCATAGCCTCCCAAGAGGCTACAAAATGCTAAAGATGCTAGAGCTACTTGTGGAGACCCCTTACAACAATCCTGCAGCCATCGGTTACCCTCAGACACTACCATCATGTGCTTCTGGAAGCAAAGTAGACTGCAAAGCTTCACCAGCACAGAGCAAAAAAAGAAAGGTGAGAGAATCACAACATATTTTGGTTTAGAAGGCATCTTTAAAGGTCATCTAGTCCAACACCCCTGCAGCAAGGAGGGATATCTTCAACTAGATCAGTCTGCTCAGAGCCCCATCCAACCTGACCTTGAACATTTCCAGTTATCTACCACCTCTCACAGTAACCTGTTCCAGTGTTCCACCACCCTCACTATTACAAAATTCTTCCTTATATCTAATCTAAATCTCCCGTCTTTTAGTTTAAAACCATTACCCCTTGTCCTGCAACAACAGGCCCTGCTATAAAGATTGCTATCATTTTTCTTATAAGCTTCCTTTAAGTACTGAAAACCTGCAATAGAATATCCCTGGAGCTTCTTCAAACTGAACAACCCTAACTCACAGCCATTCTTCATAGGAAAGGTATTCCAGTTCTCTGGTCATTTGCATGGCTTCCTTCTGTGTCATGGGGTTGAGCTGAATCTGTTGCTGCCATTATGCCAGCTTCAAAAATGAAGTGCTGGTTGGAGCAACGTATCATGGGGCTAGAAGTTCAAATTGCAGCATGAGAGGTTTCCTGTTCTGGTTGCTGCATCCATTTTCTGGGGTGTTGGTCTTCCTGCTGAGTGGGTTGCAGGTTGAGGGGTAGGGGGAGGTCACTGGCTTCTGCTGCTGCTTCTGCTTTTTGCTGTGCTTTTCTGCAAATAGCCTAAGGTGCATTGGATCATTTCTAGTAAAACACTTTAACTTAACCCAGAGGGGTTTTTTTTTGTTACTTTGCCTCCTGTCTGTGTGGGGAGAGAAGAAGATTTGTCAGAGCAGGCTGTGTTAACCCAGGACACTCTGGACCCACTCTGATAGGCTCATGTCCTTCCTATGCTGAAGGCTCCAGAGCTGATACTCAGACGAAGTTTCACCAGAGTGGAGTAAAGCAGCAGAATTACTCTTGAGNCTTTTTGCTGTGCTTTTCTGCAAATAGCCTAAGGTGCATTGGATCATTTCTAGTAAAACACTTTAACTTAACCCAGAGGGGTTTTTTTTTGTTACTTTCCCTCCTGTCTGTGTGGGGAGAGAAGAAGATTTGTCAGAGCAGGCTGTGTTAACCCAGGACACTCTGGACCCACTCTGATAGGCTCATGTCCTTCCTATGCTGAAGGCTCCAGAGCTGATACTCAGACGAAGTTTCACCAGAGTGGAGTAAAGCAGCAGAATTACTCTTGAGGCTGGCCATGCTTCTTCTGATGCAGCCCAGGACATGGTTGCCCTTCTGGGCTGTGAGCACATTGCCAGCTCATGTCCAGCTTTTCATCCACCAGTACCACAAAGTCTTTTCCCCAGCAGTACTGATACTGCAGATTACCCCCACCCAGCTGCACAACCTTGCTCTTGGCCATGTTGAAGCTCATGAAGTTCATATGGGCCCATTTCTCAACCTTGTCCATGTTCCTCTGGATGGCATCCCACTCCCCAGGCGTGTAAACTGCATCACTCAGCTTGGTGTTGTTTGCCAGCTTGCTGAGAGCACTCAATGAAGATGACAGAATTGAAAACAAAACTGAGTAAGAAGAAGACAGGACAGATTTCATGTAGCCAGCAGATGACACTGAAGGAACTTGCACTACTTCTGTATCACATAGAATCATAGAAGGGTCTGGATTGGAAGGTACCTCAGAAGACCATCTAGCTCAATCCCCTCTGCAGTCAGCAGGGGCATTCTTAACTAGATCAGGTTGCCCAGTGCTCTGTCAAGCCTCACTTTTAATATCTCCAGGGATGGGACCCTAACCACCTCCCCGGGCAACCTGTTCCAGTGTTATGTTACTCTCATGGTAAACAACCTGTTCCTAGCATCCATTATCCATCTTCCATCATAGCTTCCTTGTCTATCTTCCATTATTCCTTTTTGGGGGGACAGATGGATACCTCTCCCTCTCACAGCACCAGAACAATGTTTAAGCTGCAGAGCCTAAGGAGCTCCCTTTCTCAGGTTCTCATATGAGGCAGAACATGTTACTTGCAGCATAACAGGGTCAGGGCTCAGGTTAACATGCTTAAATTGAGTGTCTAAAAGTGGGTCAGGAGCAACCCCTGCTATGGAAGAGGCTTTATTACAGCAGGAAAGGTGCATTCAAGTAAAGACTCAGGGCCTTCCTCTAAAACCAGATGCACCATTTCCCTCAGTCTGGGCCCTATTGAGACCACTCTGGTGTATAAAAGAGTTACCATGAGGAGACACAAGGGCTAATGTAACCTTCCTACAAACTGAGGACTAACTCAAGAACAATGATAGCATCTGTGCTTGCTCCTTCCGGGGAAATAGATGACATTGCCACCTTGCTTTGCTGGGGCTCCAAAGGAATCCACATCAGAAGCTTGGAATTGCTTCTGGACTTTTAGGGAAGAGAAAGAAGAGTTTTGCATTCTCTTCTCTTGCCACAAGCTTCTGGAAATCATAAATAAAGCATCCCTGACAAAACCTAAAGTTAAATCCTAGTTCTGGAGCAAGAAGATTTGTGTAGCAGCTGGTGAAGCTGAGCTTTGGAGAAAGAAGTCCACTAGTCCCATATTTATGGGCATTGTTTACTCAGAGTTGTAAAAACTAGCAATTGTAATAAAAACAAATGGGCCAGTTTATCTCTCTGCTTTGATTTCCTTTCCAGGTGATTAAAGGCTGCATCAAGAGACCTCATTACAACCCAAGGATCTTCTCTAGCATGGTAATGCCAGATTGTCTTAGGCATGGAAAGAGAATGTGTCCACAGACTGAGGCATGTCTGAAATGCACTAGAGCTATTCATTTCTGCTATGAGGACAGGCTGAGAGAGTTGGGGTTCTGCAGCCTGGAGAAGAGAAGGCTTCGAGGAGACCTTAGAGTAGCCTTCCAGTATTTGAAAGGGGCCTACAGGAAGGCTGAGGAGGGACTATTTACAAGGTCTTGCAATGACAGGATGAGGGGCAATGGGTTTAGACTGGCAGAGGGAAGATTTAGACTGGATGTTAGGAGGAAGTTCTTTGCAGTGAGGGTGGTGAGGCACTGGAACAGGTTGCCCAGGGAGGTTGTGGCTGCTCCCTCCCTGGAGGTGTTCAAGGCCAGGTTGGAGGAGGCCTTGAGTAACCTGTACTAGTGGGAGGTGTCCCTGCCTATGGCAGGGGGTTGGAACTAGATGATCTTTGAGGTCCCTTCCAACCTTACCATTCTATGATACTATGATTTCCCTACAGATGTTGTACAGTAGAAGGAATATTAGAAACAGACTGTTTTGATGAGAAACTAGTCTAGGCAGAAATTAAATACTAAATGCTTTTCCAAAATCTGTCTCATAATGGTGAAAGGGAAAAAAAAAAAAAGAAAAAAAAAAAACAAACCAAAAAAAAGCCCAAAACACCAGAAGCTGAAAAGTTTTCTTTGCACTTTAAAACCTAATACTGAAGTATTTCACATGCTGGCTGGTAAAAAAAAAACAAAAGGTCTTCAGACAAAAGTGACTCAGACGTCATCCCACTACTAGAAGAAACTGGTCAGGAATCTTCTGAACAAAGCCTAAACAGTCTGGAAATGTTTGACTTTATGTTGTAATTGTATAGCTCAACACAGACTTGGCTTATGAAGAAACTGTTTAGGTGAAGACAATGCACTGATGTCATGCTTCATGGTTTTATACTTAAAAAAAACAACACATCCTTTCACCTGAGAGGTTCACTCACAGCATTTATAGTTTGCTTAAAATTGATGCTCAAATTCAGACTTGCCTGTCTGTTTTTCCACAACATATCCAACAAAAAGAGGAAAGTGGATTAAACTGGTGGAAAAAAGTTCACTCAAAATCCTTCAATATCAATTTCTCCTAAGTCTAATTGGTACTCAGCACACGCAAACAAAAAAAATGCTGTTTCTGCTGAGCCCACAGGATAACTTCTGCTTTTCTACTGCATGACTGGTTTGTAGTGGAGCAAAAAAGTCTAGATACAGCTTCAACGAGAGCAGTGACATAGATGAGCATCACTAAAGAAGCTGAGGGGTGTTTTGATCTTAGATGAAAAACAGCCTCTCTTTTTCATACCTTTCCCCACCTCCAGAAATGCTGGGGTGGCTCAGAACTGAGATGAGAATGATTAAATTCAGATTTTTTTTTTCCCTCAAACTTAAAATCTGGGGAAAAAACATGTTCACTTGGGTTAGACAAAACACATTTTAATCATTTTTAAATAATCTAGCTTTAGCAACTTGCACAAGGTACTGTAAATAGAAATGCCATTTTGAGGGAAGGCTTTTTTGATTGCTTGTTTATTCCTTCATGACATTTCAACTACTTCAAAATCAGCTCTAGAGTCCAGGGAAGGTCTAAAATTGAGCAGTATGTTGCCAGTGACCCTCTTCTCATGAGTCTTTTGTTAACAAGCCTTATTGAAAGACATAAAAGGAAGGAAAAGAGAAAACAGTAAACAAACAAACTGAACACAAACAAACCAGAAACAAACAAACCAGAACGAGTAAATAAAATGAAACAAAAATTTCACAGCCTGAGAACAAGTTGAGACATAACAGATAAGGCAAGCAACCTGCTATGCAAGGAACAGTTTCCCACATCACAGGTGCTGAACAGAGAGTGAGACTAGACAAAAAAAAAGGGCAGAACAGGAAAGGAAGGGACAATACTGGGACAGAATGGGATGGAGATGACAAGGCTCCCTTCTGCTTCCGAGGTCTGTAAGGTGCACTAGGAGATATTTTCCACTGGCATACAGAGGCAAAGGAGTGTTGAAGGCTTCTCTTGTTGTCTCCAGCTGATGCTTCACTTCCTTCTTCCCTAGCATGAGCACTTAGTAACAAAAGACTGAACCAGCTCTATTGGTTACTAAATTTTATTCCTCCAGGGTAGGCTAGTCCTGTAGCCCAGCTTAGAGAATCATAGAATCATAGAATGGTAAGGTTGGAAGGGACTTCGAGGATCATCAACTTCCAACCCCCTACCATAGGCAGGGACATCTCCCACTAGTACAGGTCACTCAAGACCTCCTCCAAACTGGCCTTGAACACCTCCAGGGAGGGAGCAGCCACAACCTCCCTGGGCAACCTGTTCCAGTGCCTCACCACCCTCACTGGAAAGAACTGCCTCCTGATATCTAGTCTAAATCTTCCCTCTGCCAGTTTAAATCCATTGCCCCTCATCCTGTCATTACAAGACCTTGTAAATAGTCCCTCCCCAGCCTTCCTGTAGGCCCCCTTCAGATATTGGAAGGCTACTATAAGGTCTCCTCAAAGCCTTCTGTTCTCCAGGCTGAAGAGCCCCAACTCTCTCAGCCTGTCCTCATAGGAGAGCTTCTTCTCAGTCGAAAAGTCTTTAGCCAGTTTTTGGTCTGAGGCCTGTGCTAACTGGATCCACTCACCATGTGGATGGCTCCAATGCAGCCACGCAGGTTAGCCTGCACCAAGGAAACCCTACAGCCTCCCAGCCCAAGAGGAAAATCTTGTTTCCTCCTTGAGGCTCCACACCAGAACAGTTTAGAAGGCTCTTCTCATGCTCCATCAATGCTTATAGTACAAAAGTTTAACAATAAGGAGAAATAAATGGGAACCACATGTCTAATGGGAAGATTTTTCATTCAAATGCGCTTTATTGTGTGATATATGCCCTTAATTACAGTGCAAGCATCTGAGTACATTCATTGCCATTACAGACCAATCATTCACGTTTATTGAGCATAAGACTACAACTGGCAAAGCAGGAGAGGCTCAAGCATTAGCCAAAGTGGGACATCAAGCTACTATCACATGCTTAGCTCTTCCTCTCCTTCCTTCAGAAGCCCTGTGCCACTATGTGTGGGGTTACCAGTACATTATGCAGAATAGGTTTTTTCAGACTACTGAAAAAGATTTCACACCACCAAACCACCTTCCAAATTCATATAGGGTTTTGCTGGTTTTCTCTTTATGTGCAAGAAAACACCATTCTGAAATTGTATATGTGGACATTAATGAAAAAGGTTTAAAACTGCCTTTAGAGCAGCATTTGACTCTGAGGTGTAGCTCTTGCTACAAGAATTCACATGGCTTGGAAGAAATAAATATTAGTTTGGGGTCAAGCAGAACACCTTATTTTGGCTCAGGGTTGTATCATCTGTTATTTAACACTCAGACTCTCCTGACATCCAATTCAGCTTTACTTCTCCATTCATTAACATTTCCCAGGCAACAGAGGTTACTCAAGACAGTTCTCAAGTTATGTGACCCTGCAGACACTGAGCAGACATCCACCTGAAACCAATCTACCTCACATAGGTGAAAATGCTGTAAAGTAAAGCTGCTCCCACCTGCTGTCCACTCTTCTCATCAGCTAAAGAACTGCAAAATTCACAAGTCCTTAAGACCTGTGCCTTCTCAGAGGTGTCATGCAATTTTTTTTTTTTTCCCCCCCAAAATCAGAACAAACTGTCCACATTCTTTTTCCCCATTCGCCCTATGAGGACACTGTGCCCCCTCTCCCTGAGGCCATGGCTTCTGTCAGGGATTTATGAGGCAAAGAAGGGATTGTTGCAAAAATGTTTAGTGGCCACTAAATTCCAAGTCTCCTAAGACAGGAGCTCATCTGAGATCTTACCAGATTTCAAGAGCTGACTTGAACTGAGAAAACAACAGCATTGCACTGGTCCAATGTGCCAAGCACATTTCATATAAGCACCCAAAATCAGAGCAAGCAAAGGTTGAGCGGCACAGAAGATACTTTCTGGTGCATGAGGAAGCTTGTGGTTGGGCACTGAAAACAGAGGCTACTCAAATTAATCTCACTCTAATCTCACACTTCCCTGCCTGCCAGAGACCATTGCAGCCCTTCTGCATGCACACACAATAACAAGGCCATGAAGCTGGAAGGGTTTGCTCTGCTCAGCGGCATTATCACATCAGCTCAGCAGGTTCACAAGCCAAGCATTTAGCTCTACATATCACAGGTTTCACTCACTCTGAGGCAATGATGCACACAAGCAACACATCACAGACACAGCTGTCACACAACTTGGAAAGAAATCAGGAAAAGGCAGTAGTATCAAGAGTGACCCAAAGAGGGTCACTCCAAGAACTGAACGTGAAAAATTTTTCCAGGGATTGTACGAGGGAAACACAGAACTGTCTNCAGAATCACCTCTCTTGCCTTTTATCTATCTATCCCATAAAAATGGGATAACACCAAGGAAATGGGAAGCTCTAAAGGCTGGCATGGATGAGAAGTCAGAGACATGTTTCTAAACCTCAGAGATCCTTCCTTAATACGCTCCTTGAGATAGTTCAAGACATGCATTGAAAATACTAATTTTCATAATTTCCATTTTATCACAGGCCACATCTCATTGCAATGCAGTCTGCAAAGGGGCCAAAGGGCCACATTCTCAGCTCTGTCCGTTAGGAGATCAGGGAAGATGGCACAAACAGTATTTCACTGGTTCCCTACCTTGACAGAACATAATAGGCTACCTCCAACTATTTTGGTGACAATACACTTTTGATGCCATCTTGAAAGGCCTCTGGGAATCATTAGTTGATAAATGATCACTGCTTAGGACACAGAGATGCTGCACTGGGAGGAATCCCTGTCTGGACAATTCTGGTCCCACATATTGCCTGTGCACTAATTATCTGGGACCAAGGTCAGATACTGGACCAAACCAGCACAAAGAAAGGTCCACCATAGTTAACAGGAGTCGTGTGTCCCCCAAAAGAAAAGACAGATGCTGCCTACAGGACAACTGAGGCTGTGAAATAAATTCTATGAATAAAAAGATTATGAAAAGAAGGTAAAAAAACTTCCACTTTTGATAGTGCCAAATATGCATCTTCATCAAATATTTTCTCCTATTCAAATACCTTAGCTCTTGTATCATCTTCTACAATTTACTATTAATCCTTACCACACAGCTCCCATCTCCTGTCCTATAATAAATCAACAGAACAGAAGTTTAAGATGAAATGGCCAATACACCTTAATTCATTGGATGCTTCAAGTGCCAAAACAAACCTGCATCTGCAAGCTTCAATGTATAATATCACAGAGAAACTCAGAATTGCTGTCAACTTTACTCTCCTTCCCCAGTCAGCTCTGGTCTCCACCAAGGGCTCAGCTAGCTTGAAGATGGTCTCTGATACTGCTCTTATTACAACACTATTAAAATCCTGTGGGGTAATTCACTCCAGTTCTTGCTAGCCAGATTTCTTATTGGCCAGATTCCTTATTGGCCAGATTCCTTGGCAATCCATGCATTGATAATAGGCAACTATTGAAAGGAAAAGCAGAGCCTGCTTACATAGGCACCTATCTCTACACACACACAGAGCCAATCCAGAGATTGTATGTAGGAAAGAGTTTCACATCTGGAAAGATCCACATCCTTTCCTTTGCTTCAAGCAGGATCTTTCCAGATGTGAACTCATTGAAACTTACTGAAAGTAAGAGATGGGCCTTCCGTGTGCTTCACAGGGATTCAGTTCATCTTAATCCCAAGGTGCAGGAGAAACTGACAATACTACTCATTCCCCAGCATGAAGGGCAGCATACAGATGTTTACAGGAGGAACCCAAATGAACAGCATCATTGTAAATGCCAGCCACCATCAGGAACAATTTAGCTTGACAGCTGTAGCATAAACTGTCACTGCACTGAGGCATCAATGCCAGAAAAATCACCAAATGATAAACTCGCATGTTTCAGGGATCCCCTAGGGCTGCTGGGCATACACCACTTACACTGTCAGCTCTGATTCATCCATCACCCAGTTCCTGCAATCAAACAGTGGAAAATTGTACCTTCAGAATAAATGAATCTGCAATTGCAGAAAGGGAAGAAAAAAAAAAAAAAAAAAAAAAAAAAAAAAAAAAAAAAAAAAAAAAAAAAAAGCTCTTATCTAACCTCTCAGCAGCTCTCTGGGTTTCTATATATTCTGCAGTGTGTATTTTTAAGCTGTTTATCCCATTTAATTAGAAGTCAAGGTACCCTCCATCCAAGTTATAGAGTTGAGTGAAGGGAAAAAAGCCCCCACAAAAATCCAACAACAATAAGCCAATCTGATCTAAGGCAACAACCATAGTTAACAAGTCACCAAATCTGATACAAAGGTGTGCTGGTTTGAGCTAATTGGAATATTTTAATTGAGAAAATTATACTATAGGCTGTGAAAAGGAAACAATGGTGATACCTACTTCACTCATAGGCTTGCTGAGATGGATAAAACTAAGAATATAAACATAGATAAGACAGTCATCTCTTTGGCTGTCTAGCAGCTTTTGGTTTTCTCCTCTCTGCTGAGTAACCTCACTAACCACTTTCCTTCTAACCCCTCTGGCCCATCCTCCAAACTCACCTTTCACAGTATTCACAGTATCAGCTTCCAAACTCACCTTTCACAGTATCAGCAAGGTTGGAAGAGACCTCAAAGATCATCAAGTCCAACCCATTACCACAGACCTCAAACCTTGGGGTAAGGTACAGGGGCGGGGAGAAGGTGGAAGGGGGGTTGGAAGCCCCTCCTGGGGTCTCTGATTTCTGGGAGGGGGGTTGTGTTTCTGTATTACCTTTAACTTGTATATTTCTGTAACTATTGCTGTATATAGTGTATATATCTGCTTGTATATTGTGCTAAGCTGTAAATAGAGCTTCAGTCCTTAACTTCCAGCCGGCTGAGTTCTAGTCTGGGTCATTCTACAAAGTGTGGGGGGGTAGGGAATTCCCAAACCATCACAAAAGGCAGCTTTAATTCCTGAAGTTAACCAGCGTTCACAGTGATGGTACAGTGGAATTCATAACATAAGGGAAGGCTGCAGATGAAAAACACAGCAGCCTTCATGCTGTTATTAGAGAAAAAGAAAATCATCTGGCTAGGGAACATTGAACTCAATTTTGCAGCAGACCTTTCAGGTTTGTCACATTTGTGCTGTTGGGTATGTGTGCCTAACTATTGTGGACTTGCACAGAGATCTGAGGAAATCAACTGGCCTGAAGCAAGTGCCACGTTAGCCAGAGGACAAAACCAGAATGCTGCTTTGGCAGGAAAACTTTTGATTACATTATTGTTCTCTTACTCTATGGCAGGAAAGTGCCCTTGGGTACAGTATATTCTGCTAACACATTATTTGTACAGCTTGTAATCACTTAAACACTGCAAATACAAAATGCTGTCCAATCTACATTCAGACAGTTTATGATCACAGCCTCCAGCAAAATGAGCTGCCCAAGGTAGAAGGCTGTGGGAAGGACCACATTTTCCTCCTTTCCTTGCCACTGCAGAATCCCAAGGATTTTTCTATAAAGCTTTCAATGTTGTTGTTTGCTTCTTTTAGCAATTGTCCTTCTCTCCAAAATATCACCCTTCATTTCGGTGCCTCAGCTCCTCCTTCTATCATGCCCACATCAATTTAGATGTACCAAAATTTTACTGCATCATGCCCTAACTTTCATTTTGTAGCAACCTATCATTCCATAAAAATCAATTGAACTGAAAGTAAAGAATTTCATTGCACTGGAAAAACTTGTAACTGGCACAAAACTGTTGTGGGGTTTCTACTGGAAACAACCAACCAAGCAAACAACAACAACAACAAAAATCCAACAAATAAATAAGCAAAACAAACCAAACCACAAAACAAATGACCAAAATAACCCACAGCTAAACAAACAAACCCCACCAAACACACACATGAGCGTGTGCATACACTATACAAACAGGTCACCAATCTTCTCCCAGACAACCTATATGGAAGATCATGTTGAACTATGCACCAAAATAGGACAGAAGACAGACAGAACTTGCAATGATGAATAAAGATCTCTCCTAGAAGCATAAATGGCATACAAGAGAATAGGACATCATGAAAATAATTGGCTTTTTTTTTTTTAATGGATAAAGCTTCTAATTTTATTAATTGTGAGGAAGCATTTGAAAAACACAATTCCCAAACTTTCCTCAATCACAGAAGCACCAAAAGAAATCACAGAATCACAGAATTAACCAGGTTGAAAAAGACATTAGAGATCATCAAGTCCAACCTATCACCAACACCTTCTAAATAACTAAACCATGACACCAAGTGCCACATCCAGTCTTCTTTTAAACACTTTCAGGGATGGTGACTCCACCACCTCCCCAGGCAGCCCATTTAAATGCCAGTCACTCTTGCTGTGAAGAACTTCTTCCTAACATCCAGCCTAAAGCTGCCCTGGTGCAGCCTGAAACTGTGTCCTCTTGTTCTGTTGCTGGTTACATGGAAGAAGAGACCAACCCCCACCTGGATAACCTCCTTTCAGGTAGTTGTAGAGAGCAAGAAGGTCTCCCCTGAGCCTCCTCTTCTCCAGGCTAAACAACCCCAGCTCCCTCAGCTGCTTGTCATAGGGCTGTACTCCAGCCCCCTCACCAGTCAGAAGAGACGACCACTGAAATCAGTTAAACATCTTCACCCACACCGTTCTCTTTCAAGGGACCAATTCATGACTTCTAAAAGTTTGAGATTGCTGATTGGTTGAGTTTTGACATAGACCAGATGAGAAATCCAGGTCTGGCCTCCCTTTTTGCCACTGAAGCAATGAGCATGGAAAGCTGAAACACACATTGGGTTACCACTGAACATTTGGGACATTTGAATCGTCCATCCCTACTGTGAAGGCAGAGGACTTAGAGCTGTTCCTCTGGAATGTTTATTCCCCTGAATAATACTGATTACATGCAGTTTAGACAAGAGAGGAAAAAAAGGAGGAAAGAGAAAAAAAGCTGAATTTTCATATGTTGAGGTTGAACTATAGACAAATAGCTGACTTACCATAAGCAACATCTCATAAATAGGCAGATGAGCCCAGGGAGTCAGCAGGCAGATTTTAGGGAGAAAACCCAACAACCCTGTACACTGTGAGGAGTAAACTCTGTGAGAACAGTATAACACATGTGCTTTCAGGCCAGATCTTCTTGTGATGTAAACCTGCATTTCACACTGAATTTCAGCTGCTGTATATGTGACTGCACACATCTTTTGTAAACCAGCTCAGGTGTGCTGTTAGATCAGAACACGGTCCACTTCCCTGCTGAAACAAAGCACTGGAGGCAGAGATGGTCTGTAGTTACTCAAAAAGAGGAGAGACAGACAGAGAAACCCATTTGCAAAGGGCAATTGGAGACACAACTAGGGTCACAGACCAGCTTCTCACATTGCAGACGTTTGTTTCACACAGTAACCACTACATTATTTGAAAACAAATGTGCAAGCTTTTTACTGTAGCACAGCACTATAAAAGGAGAGCCCTTTCTGCCCTGTGGCACATGTGCAGCTACAATGCTTGCTGATGTGAAATTCCCACATGGGCTCCCCAACCACACAGGAAGTTCTGCCACAGCCTGAAGCCTGGGGGAGAGACAAGGCTGCAAGAAAAGGAACTCCCATAACATTTCTATAGGGCCAAATGGGCCAGCGTAAAGGACAGAACATGATATAGGAAGTCTGTGTAACGTTGCAGCTTTATCACTGCTTACCTGGTGAAGGTTGCATAGTTCACCTTCCTGTACTTCAGTTTCCCTTCAGCCTCTCTCACTGGTTCCTTGACTGCCTCTGATTCAGCAATCATGAAGCTGTGATTTCTGAGCCATTTAAATATCCCTTACATAACAGTGGTAGGTAACATGACCAAGACAAAAGTACGATAACACTGACAGTGCTAGGTAAACCAGATGACTCTTCCTGGTCAAGGCAAAAAGAGATCAGCTAAGAACTGCATGGTGCAAAAATCAGCAGGTGTAATGGAGGGGTAATTAATTAATGTGAGATTATATTTTTCCAAAATTAATATTGTTTATTAATTTTGATATTCAGGAGTCTCGACCCACCAGCCACTGATTTGAATAATAATTGGTTCTTCTGCAACGGTCATGGAAACATTATACAGACAGTAATATAGGATCTAGAAATATCTAGCAATAATATATAAACATTAATTGAACTGGAAGAGAAGGTTCCTGTGGTCAATACATCACTTGTCCACTACATGGACTCAGGAAACTCCTTTCTGCTTATGGCAGAAGGCAATGGTGAATTACAAGAGGATTTAAGAATTTACTCACAAATATTAATCTCCCAACTGGCAGGGCTGGCCACAGCTTCAGATAGTACCCAAAAGCTTTCAGGGAATTCTGTTACTGTCTTGTCAGCCTCTGAGGCTTCTGATACTTCCCCAGCTTCACAGGGTGCTGGGAAAAGGAGGCAGAGCAATCTCTGACCTGATCTTGATCTCTCTGGACGATCTGTGTACCTCCAGGACTTCCCAATCTGGCAGGAGGCTTTCAGGTGTAGGCAGGATGTCTTGCAATGTGCAGTCTCAACACAGCTGTCACACTGGCTATGCAGGCCAATTGTGTGGTGGCATTTAGAGCCTGTTCCTGGTGAACTCGATGCAGTGGAGTTATCAGGCAGTTCAGGATACAGTAAGGCAGTGAGCAATGGCAGCAGGCAGTAGCAAGCAGCAGGCAAGCACAAATACAACTGTAGAGCACGTCGTGCTCCCTGCTCATCTCTTTTTATCAATACAGCCCGAGACTAATGGGCCTTTGGACACAGAATAGCCAATCAGAATGGCAATTAGTCAAGCCTGACCACATTAGGTGAAGCCATAGGTTTGCTTTACCCAAATTTGGGAAAAACAAAGGCCTTGCACAAGGCAGGCAGAAGCTAAGTGTGTGTACCTTGTTTACCACAGGAGCAAAACAAGTCTGGGCAAGCCAGAGTCCTTAGACTCAGTGGCTCCATGTTCCTGTGGTTGCTTCTCCCCAAAACAGGAGGAGGGAGAGCAGAAAAACACGTCTGGGCAAGCCAGGACATGTATAAGCCTATTTTGGCCTATTTAGGCCTACCACAACAGCAGGGCACCTGGAAGTTTACAAAATCTAGATAAGTTTAACTGAGGAGTAGTGGAGAGGAAACATCAGCTCCTGCCTGCTCCTCTTCCTGGAGTTTCTCTCTCTTTACCTCTCAGATAACACATCTTTCAGCTTCATAACAAGATTTTGCTAACACGCTGCTAGAGATAAGATATTGTAACAGTGTCCCATTAAACAGATATGACAGATGGGTCATCAGGAAAGCACTATGCAGATATTGCTGTTGTAGCAGTAGACCCCCACTGAAATTCAGTCACAGATGCTCTGTGGGGTCTACGGCCAACCTGTAGAATCTGATGACCTGACTGGTCCCTGCACATCCTCAATTGCAATGGAAAGCATAGCCACAAGAGCAGCTAGAAGCAAAATGGTGGCAAAGACTTTGGCCCTTGGCACTACCAACTGCAGCCAAGGCTCTGTGTCCAGATGTAGTCCTGATCAGGACTGCCTCCAGATCAGGACTGCCTCCAGATCAGGACTGCCTCCAGATCAGGACTGCAGGCTTCCTAATGGTTCCTATCCTGGGATGGTTCACACAGGCCTCCTCCCAGATACCAGCACTTTTCTCAGCTTGTGCAAATATGCCAAAGGTTCAGCAGATTCTAACAGGAAGCTGCTGATCTACCTCAGGGGAAGATCTGAACACAAGGCACAGCCAACTATTCCCAGGCCTACCATTCCCGCTCCTGACCACAAGCTGCTGGTCTGGCACACAAAAATGCACCCATCCAGAAGTACCCTCAGAGACTCTCCTGATGATGATGTAACAAATAGTCAGATGCTTGCATGGTGAGGCATGACTGTACTTTCATCCATCCAGCTGGCTGCCTCAAGGACACTGGTCTCTCCAATGCCAATCATCCACCTTTGAGGACACTAAAGATGAAAGTATTGTCTCTTGTAGCCCACTGCCATCCTAATGTGCAACACTTACAAACAGTGAGGTCTTGTGCTGTCAAGACAATGTGCAAATACTAATTAATGACACCATTACACAGAGAGAAAGAATAGTCCCTGTCAGGCAGACTTCCAACAATTCTCTGCTGCCTGAATAACTGACAGTAATGGGAGCTGCTGAGTCCCAAATCCTCCTGGATAAAGAATGAGTCTCTTTCGTTAACAAAACATAACAGCTTCTTAATTGCCATCTTCCAGAAAGCACTTTTGATCCAAGGGAATTACATAGTGTCCTTCTATACTGAACTCAACAAGCTCATGCTCAGAATTTCAGGTGCTGGTAGTAGACCCATTTTGCCCAAGTTAACTTTAGCATCCTGATGCACTAAAGACAGATGAGAGAGCAGCGAAACCTAAGAGACTGAAACTATCTAAATTCACAGTATCACAGTATAAGCAAGGTTGGAAGAGACCTCAAAGATCATCAAGTCCAACCCATTACCACAGACCCTCAAGACTAGACCATGGCACCAAGTGCCACGTCCCATAAGTGACATGTATGTCTTTGCAGGTACTTTGCAATAGTAAAAGTCTGTCTGTATAACCAATTCATGTGCCACTGTGTAAAGGCTAACATACTTATATGTCTTAATTCACAAGAGCAATTATGCATAACCTTTAAATTAGGCCCAGGTTAAACCATCTGGATGCTCTGAGGTCAGGGTTGCCTTTTTATCCTATTAAGTTTTATATATTATATGTAGTGCCACTCAAAATGAACATTCCATGACAATTCACACAAGTTTACATCAATTGCCACAGGTTCCTCTAGGTCACTTCAGATGTGATATTTTGTCTAAAATCAATCCTGTTGTTCTCTGGCCTGGAATAGTCACATTCCTAAACTCAATCTCCACATCGGCTCATTTCACTGAGGGCAAAGGAACCAAACTAAAAGTTTCCATGGTCAGCATCAGAAGACATCTGAGTGGAGTCAACAGGTAAACTGTGTTGTTTCTTCAGTTGTGGTATCATCCATTATTCTGTTTAATAGATTTTAGAGGAACCTTAAAGCTACTATCAGTCCAACTAAGACAGAGTTCTGCAAAACAATGGGGAAAAAAAAAAGAGAGAGGGGGGAGAGAGAGGAAAAGAGAAGGTAAGCAAGAGAGAGGGGGAAGAGAGAAAGGTGGTAAAGAGAGAAAGAGAGAGAAAGAAGAGGGAGAGAGAAAGAAAGGGGGAGGGAAAAAGAGAGGGAGAGAGAGAAAAGAGAGGGAAGAGAGTGGAAGGGGAAGGAAAGGTCAAAGAAACCCTTCTGGATTCATCTAATGTCACTGAAGCATCCTAATAGGTAACTCATAGCTACACAATTCTGATAAAGAAAAACAAAACACCGAGAATTCCATCTTTGCTTGCACATCATGTTTGCTCTGTCCTCCAGGGTGAGGGTCATTATAAATTGTAGGCACAGCAGCAGGAACCAAGAAACTTAATGCCTTTTGTTGCTTTCATCATATTGGAATTGTATCCCACGTAATCCATTTTGCACACATCCAAACAGGAGGGTTGGTTTCAAGTCCCCTGATCTCCAGTAATGTAGCAAATACTCACATCTAGCAAAGGAAATTACCTCCTTGGCAGTCAGTGGAAGCTTGGTCAATATAAATGAGTCTAAGGTGCAATTTACCTCATCCTGAAACAGTCACCTACATTTGCTACCAGAAATCTATCAACAGCATTCCCTAGATCACCACCAACTATTATGTGCAAGCCTCAGTACCAAATATAGGTGCACATTGCTACAGTTTAGATCTCTACAGTCAGGCAAAATACATCATAGCCTCCACCATTCTTATTCTTCACCCTTCCTCATTCGTCATGTTTATTCTTATCTGCTGTATTTATAACCACTCCTCACCTCACTTAGGCTTCAGATAAAATCAATACACAGCCAAGATTTAGCATGGCCCAGGAATAAACCATCAGATCCTTTCTCTGTTACAATAAACTAGATTGCTTCAGCAGAAGAGCACACTTAAGCATTGAATGTGCCTCACTCCATTTATCTCTGTATTTTCCTTTTCAAAGTAAAACCTGTTCACCAAGTATCCATAACATATATAAAAAGCCACAGGAAAGTCTGTTCTGGATAAGTCAACTTTCAGGAGCGGTTCCTTTCTTTTTGTCACCACAAATCATCACTAGCCCAAAGTTCACCATTTTTCTAGGACAGAATTCACTGGGCACTTCTGAAGTACAGCCAGAGTCGCACAATCTGATTTCTCATCTCCTGGTAAAAAGCTGTCAAGTTTACCATAATCAGGATGACAAATGCAGAACCATACATCTTCTTTCCGACAGTAATGTCCATCAATACTTCAAATGCAAACAACTGTGGCATTTGACTTTATAAAAATTATCTGCTGCCCCAACACCATTTAATTAAATCACTTAAATCCTGCTTTTGTTACATTTAATGAACGCTACATTACACTGCAATGAAACATGCAGCAACACAAATACTTCACAATGCTAACCAATTAAGGCTCACTTCACTTAGGGCAATTGACAACACAAGTGCTCCTCACTTCATTCAGTTTGTGCATTCTAAATGAACTGGTTAGAGAAAAGGGTGCTTCTTTGCTAATGAGTTTTGTAATCAAGGCATCTATTTTAATTTCAAATTGGCTAGATTGGGGGAAATTGCTGAACTAAATGCCTGGTTCTAATTAGGATTATAAAAATATTCATCATGCAGCAGAATTAGTGCGGGGTCCTGATTTCCCTACATTTGCATAAAGTTTTAGTTTAAGAGTGGAAAAAGCCCTCCTGATAAATTGTCTTCCTTTTAATGAATTGAACAAACACTATATCTGTTTTAGTCGTCCTTTCATTACAAGGCACTGATACATATTCATGATTTGTAAATGAAGTTAAGTGATTTCAATTCTTCAGTTCATTATCATATTGAAGAAGAGACTTCTGTAATTGACTTTAAATATTCCCAATCTCAAGGGTTTGATGGTTTGGGGTGGAGGGGGAGGGTATAGGGATTTTTTTATTAAGTTTACTAATGTTTCAGTTTATCTGTTTGATGGAGCCCTGCCTGCCTGGGAGAGCTGCTGGCAGGTGGCTTGCCCAACGAAGGACACATGATATGTTTGTAGAACCTGATGTTCCCAGAAGAGTATTCAAAAGGCAAAGAGATGAAAGGCTTATTTGTGGTTAAGTCATGGGAACAGGACTCTATCAGGCTTCAGTTTCTGCCTTTGCTGTAGTCCTCAGCGGTAGTTAGGCAATGAAATGCTTTAATGACCTGTGCCTGAATACACTATGGATACTCCAGGGACAATGTTTTGTCTGTCAGCTTCACATCTAATTGCAAGCTCTCTGGGGCAGAGATTGCTTCTTAATATGAATGTGTAACACAAGGCAGCAGTCAGTATGGCAGAGATTTCTAAGAGCAGTTACTGTAATATGGCTTATGAAACACTGAATGTTCTTTTATGACTGGGTGGGCTACTCATTTTATTTCATTCCTTAGTATGATAGGCCTGTAGGAGTAATTTTTATGGCAGTTCCTTGATTTTTTTCCCCTTTGGGTGAAAAATATGCAGTAGCTGTGCCTTCAGCTTCACTTTGTAGGGTGCTCAAATGCCAACTGACTGGTGCAAGATAAATTTGAAAGCTGAGTATTGAATCCATAGATCTGGAACCACAGTCATCTTGCTTTTCAGATTTCAATGAGTCATAGTGAGATATTAGCCCCAGTATGTTCTCTCACATCATACAATGAAATGGTGATTCTGCCATGAGGATCCATGAGGGAGCAGATAGAGCCTATTTTCGTTGTTAAAATATAATGTTCACATCTTACTAAGAAACGTTGAGTTTCACCCAAGAGGTACAGAGGTACAGTCTCGACCTGATACTGATAAAAGGAGAAGTTGCTCACATTTCTGACAACTAAATTCCAGATCGAGGAGTGCTGCTGAGGTCCAGGTGACAGCTCTGAATACCTGCTGATTCACATCAAAATGAGATGTGAGACAGCCACCAACCCACCTCTACTCATCACCCCCATACCTCAGCTCCTAAGGAAAGAAAGTCTGCAGGCCTGGTGTGGCCTTTGACAGGCAACAGCACACACCGATTCATTTCAGCACATCTGCAGAGTGCAGCTGCTATCTTAAAACTGTGCCAGCCAACATAGGAGTTCCAACTCAAAACATAATATTCTCACCTGAACATAGAATCATAGAATGGTAAGGTTGGAAGGAGACCTCAAGGATCATCTAGTTCCAACCCCCTGCCATAGGCAGGGACACCTCTCACTAGTACAGGTTACTCAAGACCTCATCCAACCTGGCCTTGAACACCTCCAGGGAGGGAGCAGCCACAACCTCCCTGGGCAACCTGTGCCAGTGCCTCACCACCCTCACTGCAAAGAACTTCCTCCTAACATCTAGTCTAAATCTTCCCTCTGCCAGTTTAAACCCATTGCCCCTTGTCATGTGCCTACACTGCCACAAGAGGAACAGGAAAATCCAACACCAGGGGCTGGGGCTCTTGCTGGGAAAGAAGGAGAATTCAACTCCGTACTCTCTGTGCTAATGAAGGTGAGCAGAGTAAGGAGGGAGAGCTAAGCCTGAAACCCTGCAGCACTGGCACCCTCTGAGACAAGGGTCCTTCAGGGCACTGACAGCTCTCCTAATATCCCAGCTCAGTGAACTACTATGATAGGAAAAGTGGAAATGAGTTGTCTTTTTCTTCATGTCTGTATAAATGAGCATATAAAGGTATGACTTAATTTCCTTATATGACTCCCCCTCACAAAGTGGCACGTAGAGAGGACAATAGGCAAGGGGCATAAATACACCAGAAGAGGTTTTGTCTTTTGTATAAGACAGATGTGTTTTGCAGGGGGAACAATCAATTGCTGGAAGCAAACCAAGGGATGTAATGGAGTTCCCGTTACTGGAGGTTTGCAAGATAAGGTTGTACAGGGTTAGAAAATCATTCCCATTCCCACAAAACATTGGACCAAATGATCTTTCAAGATCACTTTGTGCTGGTTTGAGGCTAATAGGAATATTTTAATGGAGAAAATTATATTATAGGCTGTGAAACGAAAACAATGGTGATATCTACTTCACTCATAGGTTTGCTGAGATGTGTAAGAGTAAGTACTCAAAACATAGATAAGTCAGTAGACACTCGGGCACAGTGTTTCGAGCAGTCTAGCAGCTTCTGGATTTCCTCCTCTCTGCCGAGTAACCTCACTAACCACTTCTTTCTAACCCCCCTGGCCGATCCTCCAAACTCATCTTGCAAGTAAGGCAAACCTTGGGGTAAGGTATAGGGGTGGGGAGAAGGTGGAAGGGTNACAAAACTTAAGAAGCAGCTGTGCTCAGACATGTGACTGGCAATGGAGTAGAGGCAATGAATGCAGTGCAGTGCTCAGGACCTGGAAACGAGTGGAGGGATGGAGTCATCTTGGCAATTTTATCACTTTTGCCAACTGATCTCTAAACCAAAGTGTTCCTTCTTCCAATTCCCTATTCTCTTACCCTAGTTCTTCAGGATACTGCAGTGACCAGGGCTTGTGTATGTGCATGGAAGGATACAGAATGGAAATTATGTGATTTACCCAAGGCTGTGAGGTATCAGTGACCCTACTGGAACAGGACATAGCGGTTGTGGTTTGCAGGGACTCACTTTCTCAGTGTGTAATTACAGGTAAGACTACTACCACAAACCTGCAAGGATTGCACCACTGGAAGATAATTCTGCAGATGTGATGGAAAATAGCAAAGCCAATGAGCTGGTAGTTGTGAATCCTTGTGATGGTTTGGGAGTTACCCACACCCCACACTTTGTAAAAATGACCCAGACTAGAACTCAGCTGGCTGGAAGTTAAGAGATGAAGCTCTATTTACAGCTCAGCACATTATACAAGCAGATATATACACTATATACAGGAATATTTACAGAAATATGCAAGGTAAAGGTAAAATAGAAACACAACACCCCTCCCAGAAATCAGAGACCCCAGCAGGGGCTCCCAACCACCCTTCCACCTTCTCCTCACTCCTATACCTTACCCCAGGGTTTGCCTTATGTGCAAGGTGCGTTTGGAGGATCGGCCAGGGGGAGTTAGAAGGAAAGTGGTTAGTGAGATTAGCAGAGAGGTCCAGAACAAAACAGGTAGAGAGCCCGACAATCTCCATGAGAGAAAGTGTCTTATCTATGTTTGTGCTCTTGTTCTTATACATCTCAGCAAGCCTATGAGTGAAGTAGACATCATCATTCTTTTCTTTCCACAGCCTATAATATAATTTTTTAATTAAAAATATTCCAATTAGCTTCAAACCAGCACACTGGAATAAGGTGTCTATATTTTGAGAAGAGAACAAATATAGCTTTGCCATCCTCTCAACAAGTCTCACCCCACCCAACTGAACACTGTTAAAAAACCAAACCAAACACAAAGAAAAAACACCCCACAGCCTTAGCTACCTAACTGCCCTGTGTCATACTGGGAGCCAGGGCCTGAACTAACGAGGGAGAATTTCACCTGGCAAGAAAAGCACTGTCTTCGTGGCTCTCTCTTTCTGTGTCTTAGCCATTTAAAAACCCTTTCCCACACAGTCCCAGTGTTATCTGAGATTCTTTTTGATAAATTCAGCAGTGTCTAGTCAAGATAGTCAGGGCTCTGACATGCACCACATTCAATAACTTGCCACATCTCCAACACTGAAGGAATCTCCCCAGTCAGAACTGATACAGACTGCCAGGTGAAACTTGGTGATACAGGAGAATGTTATCTTGTACATTTCATTTATCTCCCCATTTGAAGAGGTATTAAGACACTCACTTTCTTTTGTTCACTTCCCGATGAAGATTAAGCCCTATCACTGACTGCCCAACTGAACTTCTTCTTTATCCAATGTTCTCAGATTCATAGTGGTGTAGCTGGAGAATTTAAATCGGTCTATTAATGAATTATTCAGCCTCTCACCTATTCCCAGTGGGTTTCAAATCACAGATCAGCCTGTAAAGAACAGGTGGAATTCTATCTTTTTTTTTTTCTGTTAACAATGGTGATTTGAAATATTTTAAGTACCTATTTCCCTAACACTTTATCTTGTTTTTAAAAAATATCTTTCAAACAAAAGACAGTTTTGCACATTGCTCTGAAATAAGCTCCAATGTCATTCTCAAAGAAATTCTATGGCACTAGAAATCTTGCTCCATTTCTATATCGACTGATACATTCTCCACAGAAGTGTGGAAAGTTGAACTCAGTAAGAATTAGGTGGTTCCTTAAATAAATGAGACAAATCATGAGACACTTTAAATGTTAGTATTAGAATCACAGAACCTTAGATGTTGGAAGTGACCTCCAGAGATCATCAAGTCCAGCCCCTCTGCCAAGGCACTAGGGTAGTTCACACAGGAACACATCCAGGCAGGTTTTGAAAGTCTCCACAGAAGGATACTCCACACCCTCTCTGGGCAGTCTGCTCCGGTGTTCTGTCACCCTCACTGTAAAGAAGTTTCTCCTCATGTTGAGGTGAAACCTTCTGTGTTCCAGTTTGTTGCCATTGCATCTTGTCTTACTGCTGCAGACCATCAAAAAGAGATTGGCCCCATCCACTCAACTCCCACCCCTCAGACATACACCCATTTCACAATACTAATACTTTCCAACAAAGAACATCATACCTTTTCCGTATATTTCCCTTCCCATCACACTTTGATACAAGAGTCATTTTAAATGGCTTCCTATATATTTCCTGCAAAGACCTGTGAAAGGTGGAGGATGAAGCCCTGTTTTCCCTTTGTGTTAGCTCATACATCCAATGCCAATGCACACACTATCAGTGAGACCCAGCCTGACTTGCAGCAAAATTGGCTATAACATTTACATAGTGTCCACCATCTGTCAAAGGCCACAGGGGTCCATTAACAGAACCAACATGTGCACATATCAGATTGCACTATTTTATCAATAAAGTAGACACACATAAAGCTACTGGGAAGAGGGCCAAGATTTTCAGCTCACAAGATGCAATTAACCTCCCAGGGCCTGATAATTACACAATGCCACATGGCTGCTCAGGGGGGAGTAGTACACCCACCCATGCTTGCTTAAAGCCCTGTAAAAATTCCTCCTGTCTATGCTTTATATGTTGTGAGACGACATCAGGGTCTATGAACCTATTACACATACGTGCCCACACAAACAGATTTCTTGGCTCAGTCATACTGTATTTATTTGGTAACACATGAGAGTGAGCAAGGCAGAGGAGGGTCATAACTGGCTACAAAAACTAAGAACAGGAACGATATGCTTTTTGACTCACACTGAAGAAGTACCCTCAATAACACTTTGGATACTCCAAAGAGAAAAGAAGTGGTGGTGGCTGTGATTTGTTTTTAAATGAAACAAGTAACTGGGAGCCACACAGCAAAATATCTTTCAGAAAGCCTGCTGAGCTCCATCCCTTTCACTGAGCCTTCTCCCTTGCTCCTGCAAATAGCCCTAAGCAGGAAAAAGAGGCACAATATCCATGTGGGAGTGATAAAAAAATATTTATGGGAGTGATAACAAAATATTTGGGGATGAAACTGATGCTGAATTATTTCAGGTGTGGAAAAGAGTGTCAGAAAGCCTTTGGCTTTCTCAGCTATGAGGACATACTTCAAGGAGAAGTTCTGCTGAGAAGAAATGGGCTCCTTCTCTTAAAGAAGGGGAAGGTCATTTTTGGTCATACAATTGTTGTGATGCTTGGACTTTTAACTAGAATCAAATGAGACTGGTAGCAAAAGACCACAAGTAGGTATAAAAATAGAACCATGTGAAGGATAAACTAGGGGAGTGGGGTTATTCAACAGCAAGGCTAGAGGAGGAGCAGTGAGAATAAAAGACTGCCTGCAGAGTATACTGCAATGCCTAAACATCCAGAAGCTGGAAGCATAAATTTATAACCAAAATTACACATAACGGTGGCCTAACAGCAACTGGCTGAAAAAATTCACAACTAGAATATTACCACCAGAAAGGATCACTTGCTTAGAAGAGAAAGGACAAGCCTTACATATCACAGACATGCACACTCACTTAGCAAGCTAGAAGATGGTAGGAAATTGTTAGTAGCTGGGCGACTAACTGGGATACCATAGTCCGAAAACGGCTACCACTTGGCCACTGCCAAATTGCAGGGACATGTAAAGACTGTGGTTCCACAGGGGTGTCAGAGAGTTATATTATTCCATTTATTCACTACTGTCTGAGAAAAGTGAATATGCCTTCTAAAACACAAACTTGGAAGCAATAATAATTATGTCAGAGGACACAATTCAAAATGTGCTGGGTTTTTTTCACTTGATTACTTGAGGTTTTTTTTCGTCTGCTGGGTAAGTAGCCTAATATTGTTGTCAAACATGTAGAAGTTAGCCAAAAAGGAGGAATGCTTAGGATAAAACAATGACTAAGGCTAGAATTATAGTCATGGAAGTGTAGGTCAGAAGAACTGAGAGGAAAACTTTCAAACAGGAAGATCCAAAAGACTGTTTTTATTTCACACCAAAACTTTCATGTTATTGTCTATCATTATGCACAAATTAATTTTGAATTTTTTGATCTATGCAGTGACCAAATGAATTATTTATAGGGTACTGGCAGTTGCTATTTCAATTTACTGTGTTGAACAACATAGTAGGCAAAGTGGATTTTCAGATTCATCGTTCTCGATAATTTCCTAGTTGACCACAGTTTGCTTACAACACCATGCTATTATTTTAAATGGAAATAAAATTAATAAGATAAATACTAATCTGAAAGCTTTTTTATTATTATTTAAGAAATTAAATTAAATCTGCAGATTTGTTTACACATTCACAGTTGTGAGAGGATGGATTAGATTTTCCCTTAATAGCTCCTACTGCTGGGAGTCAAATTATAAGTATTTGATTTATTTTCAGAGTTATTTGTATTGTTAAATCTTCCCCTAAAGTAGTCATTACGAAGTCTTTAAAGGTCAAACATTTTTAAAGATTAGAGAGGTAGAAGATTATGGTCTCCCACTGTAGAGCATGTACCAAGCCACCTTGTCACAGTATCTGTGGATTAATAGCTGCAGGTTCCAGACTAGTGATAAGCTTTCTGGTTTATTGTCCTTTCATTCATTTAAACCAAAAGTGCTTCAGAGCAGTTCTATCCCAGAAATCTTGATACATGAAGTGACAAAGCGAGCACTATTTCTTCCACTGCCACCTATTCCGTGTCAGGTGACTTCATGCTGCCTCACAGGGAAATGAGCGCAAAAACAAAGGGCAGAGGAGTACCAGCAGCTGGAGAAAAAGCTTCTATGACACAGCATGGCACCTCTTTGGCACCCTTTTCACAATTGCAGAGTAGTACTACTCTAACCACTTATTTTAGGAGCTCTTGATAGCTCTCTTCTGGTCAGCAGCAGAGAGATCAAATTATCATTGCCACTGCCATGATTCCACGATCACAGCTAGGAAAGAGGGCAGAGCATAGCAGTGTGTGAAAGTGTGAGATCCAGATCTGTCTTTTAGAGATCTGATGAAGCTACCTAAGGATTTAGGATTTTTAGACTGAAAGACAATTTCTTCTTGTCATTGACTTCACTCTTAACAGAAGGTTATGGCTGACCTCTGGTTCCCATTTAGCTATGGCAGTACTATTTTCAGACAGGCAGAAATTTATTGCACCAGCCTCTCAGAAGACTTTATCTGGCGACTTCACATAGCACCTCTGTCACAATCTATAGCATTGCTTTTGTGCTCTAACAACACTGTCCATTATCTCAGTATCAGCTGTAATTGCAGTGCAGCTGCATGATTCTGAGCCAGAGTGACAATCCTTCTACAGCTCTTACTGAGCCAAGATGTGACTGAGCACAATCTATACCTAGGTAATGTTAAGAAAATGTTCTGACTGGCAAAAGCGACGTCCCCGTGCTTTCACTCAAGGACCAACTCTGAACCAGCACTTAAAGCCATCTTTCTGAGCAGTGAAGAAAAGCATTATGAGCTGCCTTCAGCACAAAGATTGACATAAAGGCAAAGCCTGAACTTCACATTGCTCCATTTTCATTTGGCCAACAGGCTGCAGAGCACCTCATCTTTGCTCTTACACCATGGACAAATTTGTTGAGTTCCAGGGACAAAATGCAGGCAGCTTCAGGTGTTTCTAACTCACACTTCATTTTCCTTATCTCTGTTCTGAGCAGAAGAGAAGCCAAGGTGGGTAGTTTGAAGAAGGAGAAGAAATATGCTTCTGGGCCACTACTGCAGTACCAGACATGGGGAGCATAATTACAATTTCAGTGCTAAGTGTGTGTGCATACTTTGATTTCTCCTTCCAGTAGCTAATATCATAAAAAGGTCATAAAATGGCAAGAAAGCACTGGAAGCAGAAGTACACAGAAACAGAAGTACCCAGGAGCAGATGCTCTGCACTCACTATGACTATCTTTGCAAACACATATTCAATATGTCATATCTAGCTTCTCATATCCATGAGCACCTCATCAGATAACTGTTTTTTGGGGATTTTTTTTTAGGGCTGTCATTTTACAAACACTACTACCATTTAAAATCTTTACTTTCAGTTTAAAAGTGGCATTGAACCCTTCCATGACATCAAATAAACAGATTGGTCTTTCTAGCCTGCTTAAAAATCCCTGTTACATTGAACATCTGAGTGTACAAAACTATTTGACATTTGACTAACTCTTTCACACAGTAAGGACTTGATGTTATGAAAAGAGTGTATTTACAATAGCTTTGTGCTTGCAAATGTCACTGCAGCATCATCAGTAGCATAGCAGCTAAGCACCTGGTGTCTGCCACAGTATTCTGTTAGCAAGCAGATGGAAAGGTTGCATGGGGAAGTATAGCAGAAGATTATTCTCAATGACTACTTGGGTAAAGACTTGCACTAGCCTTTCAAAGGAAACTTTGTCAAATACAAGTGGCATGTTATTTTAAGTGTGTTGTCCTTAAGCTGGGATGTGAGACTGAGTAGTGCAGAAAACCACAACAAAAGGTAAGAATTTCAAATCTCACCCAGACCACACTCAGGCACACTTGAGAGATGACTGTGAAAGCATTAAAAGTGTGTTCTTTGTATGCTTTTACTTTCCAGAGCATATGGATGACAGAAAACAGGAGAGAGGAGAGACAAAAGCTTGGCAAGTTTTAAGCTTTCTAAAATTTGTATGTTGGTCATCTGGTCAGTCTCAACTTTGGCTGTAGCAAGGACTGCTGTTCCAGTACTGAAGCACACACTCTACACACCACTTTACAAGTCATGTTATATCCGTGTTGCTCAGCATCTTTCAAGACAGACAACTGCTATGTAAGAGCAGTAACAGACTTAAGAGTTGTGTCACTAACAGAAGGCACTGCAAAGTGACTTAAAAAGTGGTGCAGAGGAGCCAGGCTTCTGGTGCCACTCACTGATTTCCAGATAACCCAGTTCAGTTTGCAAGCAGGAAAAGCATCCCCTCACACACAGCATTCATGACTAACTGAGCCTGAGAGCTTGATCCTCAAAGATCACTCACCAATCACCAAGGCCTACAAATCAATAGTTTTTTTTTTTTAGAACAAGCAAGAACTCTTTTCATATCTCATACCATCACTGCTACTAAAGTTTCCATACTCATCATGATCAGTGTATATTTCCACTCCCCCTAGCAAGCTTGCTTTGGAGTCACTGAGTGGCTTTTGAGCACATTTAAACCTGCAAGCTGTCAGCACCAAAACACATCATAATTTCTTCCCCATCTTTATTAGTGGAGGATTATAGACACTATCCCCTTCAACACCTGGCTCAAGAATCACTGAAATATTGAATTAATTGCTCACCTTTTGATCCAGACTGTAGGCCAAGATCCACTCCTCCTGCTTAGGGTGAAAGAGCAAGCTCTGGATATAGAAGTTCAGACGGTACTTCTGGTAGGTAGCCCCTTCATCAGAGCTGATAAGGATGCTGCTCTCAATCTCTGGATCACTAAGAAGCATGATCTAAATAGAAATATAGCAGAAAAAGTGTTAATAGAAAAGTGAAGCTAAACATCATTTAAATGTGAGGTCATACAGCACCAATTCCTATTAGATGTATTCAGAACATAGCTCAACAGTATAAACAATTCATAGGATTTCCCAAATATGTGGGGTCTTTTAGTATTTAGTCATTTATGCCATTGTATTTAATGATTAATTGATATATTAATTCAATTATTCTTTTTCTTCTTTATATTTTAACCCAGAAAGCTCAGAAGGAATGAAAAATGCTATGTTACTATCAAATTATTTTGGTTTGGTATAGCAACTTCAAACAGCCACACTACGCTTTCCCGGTCCCATTCCAGTCTACCACTTCTCTTCCCAAATGTGGAACGCTCTCTCAAAAGTACACAATAAAGCACTTCTGAGATTTAAGGGTCATTATATGGCAGCTTGCAGAGCTATGAATGAAAGCATCAACCTCACTGAAAACACAGAATGGCTACTTGGGTCAGCTGCTGGCATCTGAAAATAGTCCACACGTGTGTGCGCAGAGACTGATGCACACCACCATATATCCTGATTTCAATTTATACAGTAGGAGATATTAATGCACTCAATGAACACATAATTTTTTCCAAGTGCAGGAAAGTGTAGGAACTCAATTTGTACAGGGAAGAAAATACTTTTGAGCCTCTAACTTTAATTAGAAAATTATTGCAAATATTTTTAAATGGGTTGATCCGGCGTTGTCAGATGGTATGCTCCACAGAAATCTTCTCAAGAAACATGTAGTGGAAACATTATCACTGCCTTATTAACATCTGGAGAAAACTACAGCACATTAAAGCAAATGCCAGTGCCATAAAGTAAAGGCAAACAGTGGGAAATAAATTAGAGCTGTGCTAAACACAGCAGGTTATTGATAGTGGAGCTGAAACAAATATAGAAACTGCCTTTCAGCAGGAAAACACATCCAGAAACCTTTTTTTTTTTTTTTTTGCTAGCTGGAGAACAATCAGTTAGCTGACATCCATTGCAGTTTTGTCACACTTGCATGTTCACATTAACTTTTCTTAGCCAACTTCACAGTGCCTCCACTTTGAGACTACGATTGGGAAACACATTCATTTTGACAGAAAAAAACAGTTACAAGGAATAGTGAGACCCTCGGTGGGTTAGAACTTGATCATGCAACAAATTTCAGCACTTTTTTAATCTTAAGCACCTCATTAACTCCATGAAGTCACCAAGGGAAAGAGAACATAATGTGAATGGCTTCTGATCTGTTCCATTAAGAAATGAAAAGGGCCTTTAAAACTAGAGCTCAACATTGTTCCAGGGTGAAGCCACCTGTACAAATGCAGGTTAAGCTCAGAGCTCCTTCAACATCCCTCACATATTCTGCTTACCAGGTTCATAAAACAATCTCTACCTGTTCCCACACAAAGCCACAGCACAAGTCCTGGAAAAGCACACTTGCATGATAGACTGGTGGACAGCATGGGAAATGACCCCAGAGGCAAGTGACTCCTTGGAAATTACTCTTGAGCACAGGCCCCAATGGCCACCACCTAGAAAGAAGCTTCCTTTCTTTCTAATCAGATCAAAATAGGTCTCTCATTCTGCTCCAGACAAGAAAGTTTCTCCACTATTACAAGATAGCTTTTTCTGTCACTGGTGACTGAGACTTCAAAGACATTTTGTCCCCCAACTACTGATCATCTAAAGCATAATGCCTGTGCCAGATAGAACTGTAACATAATTTAGTAAAAATCACTTCAGCAGAATGGCAGAAAGATGCAAGATTGCCAATATAACAAGATATTCCAGAGAGATCTTGCATTAAAAAGGAAGGATACTTGAGGAATAAGATTTTCCACCTGATGTCACAGGAGGTTACAAAGTTAATAAAGCACCATATTAAAAGGTCACTGTGAGAGTTCACTCAGATAAAAAAACAAGACAGCTAACAGTTGCATAGACCTGATACAGAACACATGGAAAGCATCCACTGTCCCTTCACACATGATCTGCAGCACTTCAGTGGATAGTTCATGAAACGGGTCAGAACAGCTGGAAAAGGTGATCTTTCCACCAGACGGTTCACAAAGCCAGGCAATTTGTTACTCTGGAAGCGCAACAGTGGTTGAAAGATCAAATAATAAAACCACCAAGCTAGGAAAATTAAGAACTAGAGGGAAAGCCAAAGAGTCAAACAGTAATCACACTTTACTGTGTCATCACATTAGTCACCCACTCCCCTTCACTTGGGTCTGATATCAACTCACAGTTCTTCAAACGGAGAAAAGAGGGCACGCAATACTCTGTTGTCATACATCCTCCCAAGCAGGGCTGATTCTACTCAAAGCAGGATGGAAGAAACAGGAGGCCCAGAGGGGAAAATAAAAGGCCACAACCAGTCACACAGGTAAGAATGGTCCACAGTTTAGTTACGTGGCAAGCAGGAAAAAGACTGGGAGACTCTGGGGTTTTTTTTAGTTTTGTTTTTGTTTTCCTGCTGAAAGCTGCTGGAGGAGGGGACAACTTTTGGCAGGGAAAACAGCAAGACATTTGTCAAAGGCCTGAAGCTGCCAATTCTCATTATGGGGCTGGGGGGAAGGATCCACCCCAGTAGTGATTTAGATTAATCACTTTTCATTAAGAGCCAATAAACAAACTCCAGTCAGAATGAGCATTTCTGCCAGCACCCTGTGTTGCCATTTATAATTGCCATAAGGAACAGCAAAGGAGCACCAGAGAGTTGTCAAATGTAATTTATAGGGTTTTAAGATCTAATAATTTTCTATAATATTAAATTAAATGGCAGCCTTTATTAAGAAGGAAATTAAATTTCACCTTGCTAAATTCTAGAATATACACAGACATATAAATAAAATACTATTTTCCGTTACTGTCTTCTCTAGTTTAAGTGGAGCTGGGAAAGGGAGGGCAGGATTGATTACTGCTACGGGGAAGTCCTTGAAAACATATCTGAGATGAGGTGATTTATACTGTATAGTTTTTTTTCTCTAGAGGCAATAGCATGACCTCCAAAATTCAGTGGACAATGAATGGCAAGCGTCAGACAAAACAAGCCTGTGCCGAAAATCAGACTGAATGTCAGGTAACTCCTTAGCAGAGGAAGGCAGAGCTAGAAAGTTGTCTGTGGTCTATCTCCTTTAAAGCAGGAGCTTTGGCTGCAATGATGGCACATAGAAAGCTGCTCTGAATGAACTCCAGTTTAGCAGAAAACAAGGCACCAGCAAGAGAAGCACATGGAAGGGAGATGATTTGGAGAAGCTATCTTGCAAGAACGTAAGCTATGACTGAGATCTTCAGTACGTGATCAGGAAACACATCCATCCCTGAATACTTCAAGGGGATTTAATGCAGCAAATCAGCAGCACAGGCTGCAGGCAAAAAGGAGGGAGGTCTCTCCCTCCTATGGGACAGGTCTCCCATACCTGTCATGATGCATTCAGTACTCAAACCATAGAAGTAGACAAGAGTTGGTCATATTCTGTGATACTTGTCATAGAGCATGTAGGACCCTCAAAGGAGCTCCACCCAAATGCAGAAGTGGGAAGGAGGGAAAGTGGCAGTTTACCACAGTTCAAATGCACTAAAATGACATGCTTTCTGATGGGACTACTCTAGCAAGAACTAAGGCAGAACTTTAAACTAAGAATCTGAATTCCTACCATCCTGAATAAAAGTCCAGATGTTATCACTGGCTTAATGAAAACAACTTTCTCATATTGGTTTCACATAGGCTGTGTGCAGGTGGGTGAGTTGGGATGGTGGCACTCTCTCCTTCCTCTGATCCAAGCCAGCCGGCACAAAGATGACTTGTGATCTGGAATACTGAACCACAACAGTAATAAGCTAGAACGCTTCTCGTGGGCAAAACACTACAACATGGCCAGAATCTACTATTTCAAGCTACAGGTGTCCTGAGCTTGTTTCTGCCTGAATCTATCTACCAAAGACTCCCCTGTAGCACGGCATTCAGTCCTCTCAGTACCCTTCATGGCTCTGCCCTCACATTAGCAGGCCTGTGTGGCACATCACTTCTGTCCTTCCTCTTCTGCACCCAAGGCACAAGAAAAAAGAGTCACCCACACACCCACCCCCATCATATTACCTGTACCCATAGCAACAGATTCAAAAGCTTTATCACCACTCTTGCTCCCTGGTTCTCTGTTATCCCAACACAACAGAAATCATTTTTGTACACAGATGAATCTTTTAATAAATTATGCCTTGGAGGGAAAAAAAAAGAAAAAAAAGAAAAAAAAAAGGGAAAGAAAAAAAAAAAAAAAGAAACACCATGCCACATAAAAGGCATTTTTTATTAATATTAGTTTCATTGAATCTTTTTATTTTCTCAACCAACATAAATTTTCTTTGTAAATTACCAAAGCACACCTCTTTAAATCAGCACAGGAAGGTTTATAGACACAATATCTGTAGCAGTAGTACCACTGAGCTACATTAGCAGGAAGCACCCCAGTAAATGAATAAAGAAGACAGGTTCAAAATGAATGTCTTTTGTTCCCAGAAATAATGTAGATAGCATTAAACTGTTGTGTGCTGCCTTCTCATTTTCCTCTTCCTTTTAATGCGCTTTTCATAAGTGGTCTTTTTCAGAGGTCTCAATCACATTCCCATTTGCCTATATGAAGTGCTATTTCTAAAAGAAATAAACAAATCATTTAAAGAAAATACTCCTACAAACCACACAAGCCTGCATAGCTGAAAAAGAAACCCAGCTCCTTAGTGAACTATCAGCAATTTGCTCTGTAGCAGAGCATTGTCCTCTTCTGCAATTGAAAAGGCAGCTCTGCCACAAACACTGCGGCAAAGGCTAACTTAAGATTTCATGTTTACATCTTTACAGTCATTTCCATATCAAATGTGAAAAGAGGCTTTATTTGGCCTCCACACACTAGATTCTCAATTCAGAGGCACTTTAGGTCCTCCTTGAAAAACATTTTAAGTTCTTCCTAAAGCCAGGCTAATCCTACATCAACAACAGGAACACACAAATGTGCTTCTTAAAAATCCTTCCCCCCCCCCCCCATCAGTTTAAATTAAATAAAGGACTGTAGGACCCCACAAGACCTCTGGAGCTAAGCCTACTTCTCAACAAGGTTTCACATTAGTTTAGAGTTTAGAAAGCCAAAAAGTTCCAACAATTTATGTTGAAATGTCAATGCAAATAGAAGATTTTTGCTTTGTTTGGACTTACAATGTCCTTTCCTCCTCCTGGAACTGCAAAACCAAAATCAAATGACATTTAAGGGCTTAAAGGTACAAAAATTATTTTCTTTCTTCAAAACATCAGTTCACCCCAAGTATGTTCAATGTGAGCAGTTTGGAAATCTTTTATGAGAAAAGTAATTATTAATTTCTGTATTGCTGAAGCATTTAGATTAAATGTTTGACCATCTGAAATTTCTCACTGGCAAATATTTAATTATTCATTCCCCTTCCACTCTTCCTCTTTCCTACATCAATTCTGCAATATACCAGCCCTGCAGGCTAAAGATGCCCTCAGAGGTATATATACAACCTTAACCTCTCAAAACATAGCATACCTCAAGCTCTCCTATGCCAGTCCTTAGGAGAATAGATGCAACTCACAGAAAAGAAAATCTCATCCTTTTTTTTTTTTCTTTTCTTACCACATGCCAGTTCAATTAACAAAACCAAAAACAGTTTGATTAAATCAGCCCAAACTCCTCTAAGACAAAAAGTCTTTGGGTGTCACAACCAAAAGTTATACCCACAGAAATCAGCATTAAGATTTAAAAAAAAAAAAAAAATCCTTTTCAGGATTTGCATTGGTTTCAAAAGCACAAGTCAACTCTACACAATTTTTTTCAGATGATACTCAGGTCTCTTCTCAGTGCCCTGCAGATTACTGATGCCTGTAGGGAAAAAGGAAGCCAAATTTTCTTTTCCAGCCACCAAGACTAGCGTTATCACCCAGGAAACAATGTGAAATGGCAATGATAAAAATCTGCTCTACAGAGAAACATAGAACCATATCATTGTTTTGGTTGGAAAAGATCTTTAGGATCATCCTATTTATTTCACATAATCACAGAATGTCAGGGGCTGGAAGTGACCTCAAAAAAAATCATCCAGTCCAACCCCCCTGCCAGAGCAGGAACACCTATACCAGATCACACAGTCAAAACCCACCTGGATGGATTCCTATCTCCAGAGAGGGACACTCCACAACCCCCCTGGGCAACCTGTTCCAGTGTTCTGTCACTCTCACAGGGAAAAAAATTCCTCCTCATGTTTACATAAAACTTCCTCTGCCTCAACTTCCACCCATGGCCCCTTTTCCTGTCATTGGGCATCACTGAGCAGAGCCTGGCTCCATCCTCCTGGCACTCACCCTTTCCATATTTATAAACATTGATGAGATCACTTCTCAGTCTCCTCTTCTCCAAGCTGAAGAACTCCAGCTCCCTCACTCTCTCCTTGTAAGAGAGATGTTCCATTCCCTTAACCATCTTTGTGGCTCTGTGCTAGACACTCTCAAGCAGTTCTATGTCCCTCTCGAACTGGGGGACCCACAACTGGACACAGTACTCCAGATGCAGCCTCACCAGGGCAGAGCCGAGGGGCAGGAGAATCTCTCTCAACCCACTAACCACAGCCCTTCTAATACACCCCAGAATGGCATTGGCCCTCCTGGCCACAAGAGCACATTGCTGGCTCATGGTCAACCTTCCATCCACTAGAACCCCCAGATCATTTTCCCCTTCACTGCCTTCCAACAGGTCAGTCCCAAACCTATACAGGTACTGGGCTGTTCTTTCCCAGATGCAAGACTCTACACTTGCCCTTGTTGAATTTCATTAAGTTTCTCTCTGCCCCACTCTCCAGGCTGCCCAAGTCTCACTGAATGGCAGCACAGTTTTCTGGTGTGTCAGCAAAGCACACACAAGTAAAGCAACCCATCCTATTACATAGTGATCAGCAGCTGTGAGGAGATGGATATCTGCTCCCTGGGAAACCAGACAAGACAGCCATGAAGAAGGCAAAAGCTTTGACATAACTACTAATTTTTAATGGGAAAAAGAAAACACTCATTCAGATTTGGGGCTCCCTCTTGCTTCACATGGTTCAAAAACTTCCTTAATGTTATGAATAACCTATGGGCATCAGCCAAGCAGTAAAGAGGCACTGTGCTTTCATGAGAGGTAAATTGTCTGGACCCACTCTGCTTCAACTTCTTGTAACTTCACTTCTTATTGCCTGAAATTTAACATTAATAACAGATTTAATTAATGAATATAGGACCAGATCACCATCTCTCAGAACCATAACTCTGTAATCTTAAAGGATGAAGTGCACTGCACTCACTTTATAAGGGTTTATGAAGCATGTGTTATAAAAGTACCTCAACCATAAGGCTTTTATACCTTGGCACTCACTTCAATACAATCCCATAAAATCCAAGCAATCTTTAAGTGTTAAAGGTGACTTTCACTACTGTATTTATTGTTGGATAATGAAAAATGAGTCAGACACCCATGGAAACTGAGCAATGAAATAGAGTTTCCTAAGACTTTTGCACAGGGTCTGCATTATATGTACCGTGACCAAAGAACCAAATAGCTCTCTGAAGACCTTTCAGGCACTTCATTCTAACCTTTCTCTCAAACTTACTTCCCATCAGAACTTCTCTGCAATTACAAACCAACCTCCACTCTGCAGAATCCCATTGCTTGTCGCTGAACTTTCCAGATGTCAACAGCTGTTTCAGTAAGCATTCAACTCTACAGACTCCTCCAGTTGTGCTGCAGACTGCAACCATCTAAGTTGGTTTGAGAAGACAGAACAGATCCCTGACAATAAAATCAAGGTGGACTCCATTTGTGGGTTCCTCATCTTTCTATCATTGAGTGAGGGTGATCAGAGCACAATACACTGTTTGGGTTACCTACAGGTCCTATGTCTCTAGAATGTTGGTTTGTGGTTTTTTTTTTTGGAGAGGGTACTTGAAAGAGGACCATTACAAAGCATGAAGTGATAAGCTATAAAATGAATTATTTCTTTATTAGCCTAAACCAGCAGGGTCTTCTGGTGATACTACAGCACAAAAGAGAACATCACTGAGGTGCTTGTTCATTGTTATGAATATCAAAGTCTCCTCTGAAACACAATACATAATTGTTCTGCTGTCTTCTAGACTTAAGTTTTGCAAGTTATACCACAATATTCTGCACAGGTATCAAGAACATTTTGTCAATCAGAAATGATACAAGCATAAATCTCTTGTCCAAAGGGCACACCCTCCCCACAAGGATCAAGCACACATGCCCCAGGCTCACTGTTAACTTGAAAAGCCCCTCAGCAGAATTCTGGTACTTCAGAAATAGAAATAGGAGTTTTAGCTGTAACCAACCCAATATGTGCTTTCTCTCACCTGAAACTGGAATCAGTAGTCCAAGGGAACATAAATCTATCCTAAGAGGATGAATAATCTACACTTATGAGATACTAGTATTACACTCAGACAGTAAACATGCAGTTGGAATATATGGTCCCAGATTGTGCTACATACATGGCTAAGTCAAAGAGTCCACATTTAAGATGACAGCAACTCAGTAATTCTTTCACTTTCTTCTTGCAAAGATTAAAAAGGATAGAGATGCCAGAAGGACTTCATAAAGACTGAGACTTTGGTGGCAAAAGAATCTAAAAAATTAATTTCTATCACCCTCCTGTCTAAAACTCCACGGGAAAGATAGCATCCCAGCACTTACAGGATTAACTCCAAGAAAGGAGATTAGTAAAAGCACATCAAATGAGGATCAGTATCACCTTCCTTTCTCTAAGGAGATGTACAACAGACCACCATGTTTGTTTCCAGTGAATAACTCTGGTTAATATTTCTGACCTCTTTTGCTTTTGTACCTAATTACATCCAGATTACAATCATGGTGAATTGTTCAGATCTGTACAAATTAAAACAGGCTCTTGGCACTGAAGCCACACCTGCCATAAATTGCCATACCAAAACAGAACACTTCACAGAATCCCAAGCTCTCACGCACACCATCCCCTGTGGAGAGAGTGCTTCATTTAATTACCACCTCCAGCAGCTGTGCAAGAGCACAAATGCACCTTGAAGGATGCCTTGAGGATCAGGAGCAAATCAAGACTAAATTGGATAGACAGCAAGAACCCCTCAAGGAAAATCACTCTGCCATTCTCCCTGGTAAGTGGGAAATGAAAATACATCATAGCTGTAAGGCTTAGGCAAAATCAGAGCTGGGAAAAAGCACTTGGATACTCTAAAGCTGCCATCCTAACCTGCCCACAACTCCAAATCTCAAGCTGGATCCAATTTGCATGTATTGGAGTGGAATAAGCCATTGTGCTAGACCCAAAAAAGCAGAACATCTCATCTTTGTTTAACCACTAAGCAGGTCAGAACAACATGTCGCCCTGCTTCCTCTTGTCTCCTTGGCACTGGACACATGTACTTTTCACTTTTAATTACAAGGCACAGCAAGCATTTGCTTGTTAAATTTCAGGTGCCAGTGGGGATGGAAGCCATCCAAAAAGCATGTGTTTGACCTGGCAAAGAGTGACTGATTGGCAACAGCAACATGCTTGGTCGCAAAACCTTTTCACTGTCACAGCAAGGCAGAGTTTACCCAAGGTTACTCCATCCCATTATATTCTTGTTACAGCTGCACACTCTCCAGCTCCCTGCAGATGATCAGAGCAAAGTCCTCTGCCACAGTAGCCCCACCTTTCCAAGGCCATTTCAGCACTGTCTGCTGTTGGACCATTTTGTCAAAGGTTTTTTCATATCACAGCATGTTCATGCATATTTCCTCTCTACAAATTGCCAAATGAGCTCCAAGCATCACCACTTAAGGCTGTTTCACATACATCCAGTTTGACCAGTACTTTTATGACTGAGCCTGGACCAGAAGTACAAGGAAGGTCTTGTAATGACAGGACTAGAGGCAATGGGTTTAAACTGGCAGAGGGAAGATTTAGACTGGATGTTAGGAGGAAGTTCTTTGCAGTGAGGGTGGTGAGACACTGGAAGAGGTTGTCCAGAGAGGTTGTGGCTGCTCCCTCCCTGGAGGGGTTCAAGGCCAGGTTGGATGAGGCCTTGAGTAACCTGTACTAGTGGGAGGTGTCCCTGCCTATGGCAGGGGGTTGGAACTAGATGATCCTTGAGGTCTCTTCCAACCTTACCATTCTATGATTCTATGAAACTCAGCTGGTGAACCTAGGCAACAACAAGTGCTTCCACAAGGAGAACAGACAGCAAATCAGGAGAAATTATGTGCTTTCCACTAGAGTCTGATATTTCTGCACAGTTTAGTTATGCATCATGCTTTTTTTTCCCCCACTTTCCTCCATTCTACACAGGAAATCCTCAACTGTTTAACACCTGGCACATTGTTTAGTGGTCACCGTCTTCTCCTAGTGACACAGAACAGTTCTGATGCCAAACTGTGTGCATGGAAACATAAAAAGTAGCATTTACTGTTATAATTATATGTCATTTGAGTAAATGCATGGTTGTGCTGTTCTCTATAGAACTAGAAAGTAATTTTCACCATTATGGTAACTTAATGTGCTTGCAGAAATAGTTGCAGAAAATAATGTTATCAGTAAGGCAAGGCTGTGTGCACCCCAGCTGCTGGAACTGAGAACATCATTTACATAAAAACACTCCTCTGATTACAGATCTCACCTGGGAGAACAATTTACATGTGGGAATAAGTTTACTCATGGTAATTTCCACCTTACAGAAAGAAAAGAGTTGTGCATAGATAGTTACTCGTGGGGGTAAACTTTTGCAGCCCATATACAGCATTCTGTTTCATTTGAGGACAGCAGAGTGTTTCATGACTCTACAGAAAAATAAAAATTGTATTATGTATCTCCCTCGAGGCCATTAAATCTCAATACTATTTTGAATGCATCATTGCTTCTCCACTGCTTACACACTTTATTTTTCTGCTTTTCAGTCAGATTGCAGAGAGAATACAGACAACGGTCAGCTTTATTAATGTTCACATCCAGATGCTAACGATCTATCTCAATTTACTTACCTGGCATCCATTACTCATGTCTCTAACTGTCCCTAATGCACTTTTTCCAACACCCCTCCACTGGTGGAATCTGAGGAGGTAGGAAAAGCTCTGTCCATTTTCTAGATGGAAGGCTGAGACCTCCAAAAATTAAAAGTTACAAAACATGATGGCATTACAGTGCCCTGCACAGTAGCATTCTGCTCTAAGCTATTCACGGTGGCTGCAAGCACCACATGCTAACTGAGGTGCCAGAGATCCTAATGTGTAGGAAGTTTCACGACCTAGGAACAGGATTGTGCTGGTTTGAGGCTAATTGCAATATTTTAATAGAGAAAATTATACTATAGGCTGTGAAAGGAAAACAATGGTGATATCTACTTCACTCATAGGCTTGCTGAGATGTTTAAGAATAAGTACTCAAAATATAAATAAGTGAGTCTCTCGGGCAGACACTCTTGGGCGGTCTAGCTTCTGGCTTTTTCTCCTCTCTGCTGAGTAACCTCACTAACCACTTTCCTTCTAACGCCCCTGGCTGTGGTGGGGCACACCCGAGTCCCTGCCCCACCGAAGGTTTGAATGGGGTGTGAAACTGTTCTGCTCCCCACCCCACCTCTCGGGCTTGGAATGTGAAAGGAGTAGGTGTCAAGTACNAAGTCCAGCAAAGCTATTTCTTATAGCAACCTTTCCAAGCTTCCTGATTTTCCTGAATTACTAAATTCCCTGTAAGCATTCCTTGTGAAAGATTTTCCCGACGGAATTTCTGAACCTTAACTAATATTTTATAGACAGTTGTGGGTGGGGCTTTCCGGAAGTATAAAATAACTGCATATTTTATAATTCCTGCCTCGTGAAATCCCACAACCGAGTCACTGGCCCATCCTCCAAATTCACCTTGCGTGTAAGGCAAACCCTGGGGTAAGGTATAGGGGTGGGGAGAAGGTGGAAGGGTGGTTGGAAGCCCCTCCTGGGGTCTCTGATTTCTGGGAGGGGTGTTGTGTTTCTATTTTACCTTTACCTTGCATATTTCTGTAAATATTCCTGTATATAGTGTATATATCTGCTTGTATAATGTGCTGAGCTGTAAATAGAGCTTCATCTCTTAACTTCCAGCCGGCTGAGTTCTAGTCTGGGTCATTTTTACAAAGTGTGGGGTGTGGGTAACTCCCAAACCATCACAAGGATTCACAACTACCAGCTCATTGGCTTTGCTATTTTCCATCACATTTGCAAAATTATCTTCCAGTGGTGCAGTCCTTGCAGGTTTGTGGTAGTAGTCTTACCTGTAATTACACACTGAGAAAGTGAGTCCCTGCAAACCACAGCCGCTATGTCCTGTTCCAGTAGGGTCACTGATACCTCACAGCCTTGGGTAAATCACATAATTTCCATTCTGTATCCTTCCATGCACATACACAAGCCCTGGTCACTGCAGTATCCTGAAGAACTAGGGTAAGAGAATAGGGAATTGGAAGAAGGAACACTTTGGTTTAGAGATCAGTTGGCAAAAGTGATAAAATTGCCAAGATGACTCCATCCCTCCACTCGTTTCCAGGTCCTGAGCACTGCACTGCATTGATTGCCTCTACTCCATTGCCAGTCACATGTCTGAGCACAGCTGCTTCTTAAGTTTTGTTGCTTTCTTGCAGCCATTTTTAAAGATCTTATTCGCCTGCCATTTGGCAAGGGGGGCAAAAGATGTCAGGTCAACTTTTTTATTTTTGGTCAGAAAAATGGTAATCTGATTTGTTGCAACAAAGAATTTGTGGGGCCCACTGCAAAAGGCAACACCAGTCTCTCTTCACAGACATAAGGACCTGGCTAGGTGTTGAATACTTAGATTTGTAAGAAAACTACAGCTTGAATTTCCCCTAACTCCATTTATGCACCACTCTCATTGCTTTCAGAATCCAGCAACATCTCTCTGCATAAAATGCTAGAAGGCATTTAAAGATAGACAGGCTCAAGGGCAATGAACTCTAGCTAGAGTGAAAACAAGCCTCAAGCACTCTGAGATGTGTTGAAATGTTCCTCTAAGATCCAGCCCGGACAAGCTCAACTTCAAGGAAAAACTGGTCCTAACACAGTCACTCAAAGGCTTCCAGGATTCACAAGGTTGATTGGGATAAATTGATCAAATTGGGATGAATTGCTCAAATGAGCTGAAATTTAGAATGACTCCATTTACACTGTAAGGGGCAGAAACTGAGACAGTGGGCAGCATGCACCTTGCAGGCACTGCTGATCTGTCCTAGTAAAAAAGAGGATTCACTCAATGAGTAACTCTTCACTTTGGTAAAGGATGAAATTAAAAGAACAGCCCAGTACCAGTGTAGGTTGGGGACTGACCTGTTGGAAGGCAGCAAAGGGGAAAAGAATCTGGGGGTCCTAATGGATGGGAGGTTGACCATAAGCCAGCAATATGTTCTTGTGGCCAGGATGGCCAATGCCATTCTGGGGTGTATTAGAAGGGCTGTGGTTAGTGNAAAAAAAAAAAACCAAAACCAAAACTTAGTCCTGGTGAAGATGTTCTTAACACTAAAGATCAAGGGAAGAGCACTACACATCTTTCAAAAGAACCCACCTACCCCCTTTCCAAGCACTGCATCCCACCTGTTCTTTTTTCCTTTTCAATAGCAGGATATGCTGACTCAGCACTATTGAGTGATTCTCCTGCTGTCTGTGAAGCACCATTCTCCTCATTAACTCAAAACTACCTCATTTTTCATACTCCATAAATTAATATATTATTGGAGTTGCAACAGTAAAGGAGATGGTCATGTTTCATCAAGAAGAAGAAGGGTGGAGAAAGGCAAGAATTCAGGTAAACCTGCCCTACATCAGCATCTGCAGCTGTATCCACCTGGTGGACTGGTTGGGTGTTAAGTACAGGTAGCCCCTTATACAAGGCAATGCATCCTAATAGTCCTTCTTTGTCCCTGTAATCAAGGCAGGGCACTCTGAAATGTCACACAGTTCTGCTCTGCCCACTTCATAAAAGCAATGACCAAGCTAAGTGACAAAATTACAGCTTTATTTTAGTGGATATTATAACTTCTGATGCATCTTTTATCACTTGCTGGCTAACTTAGAGCAAGTGACCTCTTTAATAAATACAGGTAGCCAACATGGGAAGTCCACATCCAAGTGTAGATGTGACCTTTCTAGTTTCACCCCATGTCTTCTCTTTACAATCCTGCAGCATCCCTAAGGCTTTGTAGGGCCCTGACTCAAGCAATACAAGATGAAGCAGGCAGAGAGAGCAGCAAGACTGACTTTTAGGAAACCAGACAAGGCAACTCTGTCATGTATGTACACCAAGTTGACTTCACCTGACAGCTGGCCTTTTTTTCTCCAAATATGATTTGTAAGCCCTTTAAAATCAAAGACAACACGTTGGCTTGAGTTTCTCACAACATTCCTCCTTACAATTTCAATCTCCAGCCATTCCAGAAGACGATGAAGTGAAGTGACACCAACCTCAGCTGATTTCAGGGTTTTTTTCAGAATGATGAGGCTGGGAATTGTATGTATAAAAACTACATTTACCATCCACAACCACCACCAAACAAGCCCTGCTCAGCCACTCCTCCTCTTAGGAGGAAGTTCTTTCCAGTGAGGGTGGCGAGACACTGGAACAGGTTACCCAGGGAGGTTGTGGATGCTCCCTCCCTGGAGGTGTTCAAGGCCAGATTGGACGAGGCCTTAACCTGTACTAGTGGGAGGTGTCCCTGTCTATAGCAGGGGGTTGGAACTAGATGATCCTTGAGGTCCCTTCCAACCTTACCATTCTATGATTCCATGATTCTATGATTCTACCTAAAGCAATCTCAGGGAAGTGAGCATGGTAAATAAGTCAAATCCTAAGGGTTTGAATTCTGGTTTCTCTTTTCCTGAAATCTGTGCCTGCTTTCATTCAAGTGGCCATTTTTTTTCCTGAAAGCCCCAGGCAGCATCTGTGCAAGGATTTCAGGACCAGAGTTCCAGTCCTTGGTGGATAAATGATATAGCACATGTCTANACCTCTTTAATAAATACAGGTAGCCAACATGGGAAGTCCACATCCAAGTGTAGATGTGACCTTTCTAGTTTCACCCCATGTCTTCTCTTTACAATCCTGCAGCATCCCTAAGGCTTTGTAGGGCCCTGACTCAAGCAATACAAGATGAAGCAGGCAGAGAGAGCAGCAAGACTGACTTTTAGGAAACCAGACAAGGCAACTCTGTCATGTATGTACACCAAGTTGACTTCACCTGACAGCTGGCCTTTTTTTCTCCAAATATGATTTGTAAGCCCTTTAAAATCAAAGACAACACGTTGGCTTGAGTTTCTCACAACATTCCTCCTTACAATTTCAATCTCCAGCCATTCCAGAAGACGATGAAGTGAAGTGACACCAACCTCAGCTGATTTCAGGGTTTTTTTCAGAATGATGAGGCTGGGAATTGTATGTATAAAAACTACATTTACCATCCACAACCACCACCAAACAAGCCCTGCTCAGCCACTCCTCCTCTTAGGAGGAAGTTCTTTCCAGTGAGGGTGGCGAGACACTGGAACAGGTTACCCAGGGAGGTTGTGGATGCTCCCTCCCTGGAGGTGTTCAAGGCCAGATTGGACGAGGCCTTAACCTGTACTAGTGGGAGGTGTCCCTGTCTATAGCAGGGGGTTGGAACTAGATGATCCTTGAGGTCCCTTCCAACCTTACCATTCTATGATTCCATGATTCTATGATTCTACCTAAAGCAATCTCAGGGAAGTGAGCATGGTAAATAAGTCAAATCCTAAGGGTTTGAATTCTGGTTTCTCTTTTCCTGAAATCTGTGCCTGCTTTCATTCAAGTGGCCATTTTTTTTCCTGAAAGCCCCAGGCAGCATCTGTGCAAGGATTTCAGGACCAGAGTTCCAGTCCTTGGTGGATAAATGATATAGCACATGTCTACCTGCTTTTTTCCTATTTTACTTATACATCCTGTGTACATACTTGCTTTATTAACCAGACTTGCAATGTCTCTGAAGCCTAAATTAACATTTATTTAACGTAACATTTTTCTTAAGGCCAGCTTAGCCTTTATTTTATTCCCTATCTTTATTAATTAGATCCTGCATTAGATTTCCATTAGCTTTAAATACTTTATTAGCCAAAAATATATTAAATTAGTTTAGAAACCTAGGAAAAATGCATATAAAAGCTCTTGAAATGCCTAAGTACAAAGAACATGAAATGCAGATGCATAGAGGCACACAAATGCAACCCTAATTGTGCAATTTTGTAATATATGAACATTTTTCTTCATGAAAACTGAAATGATGGCTTCCAATGTGGTACCTTTCAGACAGGTATAAAGAGAAACAGATATCCACCTCTCTTCTAACCTTCTCCTTTCCATCTGCATTAAACAATCCATATGTGAACATTTTGCTAATTATCTCAATTGTGGTGGTTTTTAGAAATATGTGAGTAGTAGGTGAGGTTCAGTGGGGATTTGGGGTTTTTTGGTTGGGTGGGTTTTTTTGGGGGGGGTGTTTTGTTTTGGGCTTGGGGGTTTGGGGTTTTTTTTCTTGGGGTTTTTTTTTGTGTTTTTTTTTGGTTAGTTGGTTTGGGTTTTGGGTTGGTTTGTTTATTTGGTGGGTTGTTTTTTTGTTTGGGTTTGAGTTGGGTTTGGTTTAGGTTTGTTTTCCTGAATCTATCTTTTCAGAGAATTAACTAAAAAAGCCCCAGGAATCTACAATTTTCATGTTCATGCATACTGAGGGACAGCCTTCTCTGGAGGACTATGGTCAGTTTGTCCTTTCTAAGAAAGGAGAACACTTTTGTTGGGTATCCCTCACAAACTTGAGTCCACTTCTGTGCTGACAAATGCTCACATCCCTGACCACTGATGCTATACAACTTCCAGTTACCTCTGTGACTTAAGTCAGAAGTAGTAAAATTAAAATCTGCAAACAAATAGATAGTAGTTTGTTCTTTCTTCAAGTACAAGGAGCCTACAGGTCAGGTCGGATCCTACCAGGGCATCTGACATGTCCAGTCAAACAATCCCAGGCTCCAGCAGGACAGAGTATGGCACACTCAGAGGTGCCCCTGGGCTACTAAGATCCACAAGAAGGCACAATTCCCAAATACAGTAATAACAATAATTATTATTTATTAAAAAGCAACAATCAAACCTATTTCTGTATATTAAAAAAGATACCATATTTTAAAGTATTCTAATAACACTCATATTTGGCCTTTACATCCCAACATAGAATCATAGAATGGTAAGGTTGGAAGGGACCTCAAGGATATCTAGTTCCAACCCTCTGCCAGAGGCAGGGACACCTCCCACTAGTACAGGTCACTCAAGGCCTCGTCCAACCTGGCCTTGAACACCTCCAGGGAGGGAGCAGCCACAACCTCCCTGGGCAACCTGTGCCAGTGCCTCACCACCCTCACTGCAAAGAATTTCCTCCTGACATCTAGTCTAAATCTTCCCTCTGCCAGTTTAAACCCATTGCCCCTAGTCCTGTCATTACTAGACCTTGTAAACAGTCCCTCCCCAGCCTTCCTATAGACCCCCTTCAGATACTGGAAGGCTACTATAAGGTCTCCTGGAAGCCTTCTCCAGGCTGAAGAGCCCCAACTCTCTCAGCCTGTCCTCACAGGAGAGCTGCTCCAGCCCTCTGATCATCTTCATGGCCCTCCTCTGGACCCGCTCCAACACTTCCATGTCCTTTATGGAAGGATATCTCCAACATCTTCCATTGTTTGATCTTGAACCATATTTAAAACAGTAACACTAAGTTGTCTGGCATTGGGAAATCACAGTTCTTACAAAGGAAAGGTCAGAGAAACCTACTCTGAAAATGTGACTTTTCTGAATTCAAGAGACAATAAAAATCACTTCAAAAGGAAAAACTCCTCAAGTCCTCTTCTCCAAGTATTACAGCACATCTGTAATTCAGATTTGTGTCACACAAGTTCAGGTGACGGTTCTGCAAACATTTACAAAAATTATCTCTGTTCTCAGGTGACAAATTCAAGCTGAATTAATTGGCCAGGTAGAGAGAATGTCATGCACAATGTGTCACAGGTCTGCACCCTGTAGATAAAGCACATCATGCCCATACCCTCTGACTCTGCCACGGATGTTACAGGTGACCTTGAGAAAAATCACCTTTGTCTCATTGGTAAAGGAAGAAAAAAATATTATAATTTCATTCACATTTTATTCCTCTATTCAAATTGCCAGTTCTGGAGACTGGCAGTGACTGTCCCTGAAGTGTATTTACAAGACAGAATACCCTGCCACATTAACCAGATCACAGTCACATTTGTACAATTCCCTGCTATGATCAGGACAAATCTGAGCTCAGCTGACCCAGTAGGCAGGTTCTGCCCACTCAGGCTGTGGGCCAAGTGACATGTTTTTTGGACTGCTGAAAAGCACAGGAGTATATGCAGCTCAACAAGCCCAGAGAAAGGGTGCATGAAATGACAATTAAAACTGCATTTGCAGCTCAGGTAATTTATGCCCTGTTTATGGCAGCTGCAAATTCAAGACCTATGTAGTAACTGCATTTCATTGGGCTGAAGGGAAAGATTAGGGTTAAAAGACAGTAGAAAAAAATGCTTCTATCACTCCTGTCCTGTGGCTCTAACTTGGCCCCATGGCCTTGTTATAAATATGTTCTCTGAGATCACACCAGTAAGTGCCAGTTTGTAGCACATGCTGTTTATCACAGAGCCATCACCAGCAGAAAGTGTCCCAAGAAGTCTTCCCTCTGCCAAATGGCTTTAGGATACTCCAAAGCTGAGTTTCTCACTGATAGCTTGGAATGCAGTTTTAGGAAAAAGTAGCAGATTTCCAATGGAAGCTGTGGCAAAGGATTGCAGCTCAGTTCAAGCTGGATTAGCGAGCATTAGGTACATGCTGGAACCTCTGCCTCATTAGTCTCTCACACAAAAAAACTGGGAGAAAACAACGTATTGTGGAATTTCCTTTAGGAACAAATGAACTAAGAAATTAAGGCAAAGTGAAAATTTGGAACATGAAACTTCCTTAATTCTCCAATCACAGCTGAGGAGAAGAGAAGGCTTCCAGGAGACCTTATAGTAGCCTTCCAGTATCTGAAGGGACCCTATAGGAAGGCTGGGGAGGGACTGTTTACAAGGTCTTGCAATGACAGGACAAGGGGCAATGGGTTTAAACTGGCAGAGGGAAGATTTAGACTGGATGTTAGGAGGAAGTTCTTTGCAGTGAGGGTGGTGAGGCACTGGAACAGGTTGCCCAGGGAGGTTGTGGCTGCTCCCTCCCTGGAGGTGTTCAAGGCCAGGTTGGACGAGGCCTTGGGTGACCTTTACTAGTGGGAGGTGTCCCTGCCTATAGCAGGGGGTTGGAACTAGATGATCCTTGAGGTCCCTTCCAACCTTACCATTCTATGATTCTATGATACATGAGAACAAGACACGGTTTGCTCTCAGTCTCCAGATGAGTAAGAAGAAACGAAGGGGCCATAGCAACTTGCACTCATTTCAGATTTCCAACTTCTGTAAGAGGAGGTGTCACTCCCAACCTAGCCTCCAGTCAGGCAGATATATTCCTCTGCAACTTCAGCATTACAATCACAATTAACTTCTTCCTTCATTCACCTGAATTGCAAAGCAGCGTTGCCTTCTGCCAGCTCATAAACAGTTGCTACACTTCATCCCCAAGAAGCTGCACAGAAACAAACAATTCTAATTAGATTTAGCTTTCAGAGCTTCTGACTCTTCAACTATCTCTGAATATTTCTCATTCTGATGGGCCAAGTTCAAAGGCATGACTAGGTATGAGAGTTGTGGCATGCCTTTGGCTTTTATAGCTTTAGTGATTTGGCCTGCCCCTCCCTTCTGACTCTGCGACAGCTGGGAAACCAGTCTGCAAAACTGTTTTCTCAAAGCTCATTTACTGAGCGCCATAACTTTATTTCTGCTTTATTCTCTTTGCAACTGCTGCTCAATTTCCTCAGCTAGAAGGTATAACTATAAATAAAACCTCTACTGCTTCAGTTGTGGTATAAGGAAATCCTCATTTCGATCACCACACCTGTGCAGAGAGTAAGCATAAAAGACAACAGACCTTTTAATTCTTCACGTTATCGCCTACAACAAAGATGCTTAAAGTGCAGAAGAAAAGCTAAAGATTCCTCAGTTCAATTGAACTGCAAAACTATTTCATGAACAAGGTATTTCTAAGATATCAGAATTGTCACCCCAGATCTTAAATGCAGTCAGGACCTCCTTTTTACCCACATCTCATCTGAACAACTCTATATACACACAAATGCTTTTTGGTTTGATTTTGTCAGAGTTGCCATTTTCTTCTTTCTTCCTCTCTTTTTTTTTTTCTTTTAAATGCATCTTACCTCCATCCTCTCAACCTCCACAGGAATCCCAAGGGTAGGGATAAAAGTTTCTTAGTGAAAATCAGGTTTTCAACTAAACAACATCATCACCAAGAATATGCACTCTTCACAGAGCATTTAATGGGAAAAGTAATCACAGAATCAGAGAGTCGCTGAGGTTGGAAAAGACCTCTGAGATCCTATAACCTAACACCACAACATCAGCTAAACTGTGCCACCAAGTGCCACATCCAATCTTTTCTTAAAGATCTCCAGAGATGGTGACTCTACCACCTCCCTGAGCAGTCCATTCCAGTGCCTAATCACCCTTTCCATGAGGAAGTGCTTCCTAATATCCAACCTAAATCTCCCCTGGCACAGCTTCAGACCATCCCTCTTGTCCTCTCATTAGTTGCCTAGGAGAAGAGCCTGACCCTCATCTGACTACAACTTCCCTTGAAGTAGTTGTAGAGAGTGCTAAGGTCCTCTCTAAGTCTTCTCCAGGCTGAACAACCCCAGCTCCCACAGCCTCTCCTCATCAGACCTTCCCTCCAGCCCCCTCTCCCAGTCTTGTTGCTCTCCTCTGTACCTGCTCCAGCACCTCAATATCCTTCTTGAAGTGAGGGGCACAGATCTGCAACACAGTATTTGAGGTGAGGCCTCACCAGTGCCAGTACAGGGACAGAATTACATCCTTAGTCCTGCTGGCCACACTATTCCTGGTACAGACCAAGATGTCATTTGCCTTCTGAGCCATCTGGGCACACTGCTGGCTCATGTTCAGCTGTCACCCAGCATTCCCAGGTCCCCCTCAGCCAGGCTGCTCTCCAGCCACTCATTCCCTAGTCTGTATCACTTCATGGGCTTATTGTGCCCAAACTGTAGGACCCTGCACTTGATTCTGCTCAATCTCTTACCATTGACCCACTCTGTCCAGGTCCCTCTGCAGCATCTTTCTACCCTCCAGGAGATTGACTCTCCCTCCCAACTTGCTGTCATTTGCAAATGTACTGACAGTAGACTCAATCCCCTCATCCAGGTCATCAATAAAGATATTGACCACAACTGGACCCAGTACTGATCCCTGTGGGACAGACACCAGTGGTCACCAGATACCAATCTGTTGTTCAACAACAATTTCTTGAGATTTAAAATGGCACTTCAGTGTCTGAAGAGAGCACTCAGACTTCTCTCATTTTCTCTCTGCACCATTTGAAAGGACTTTGCATTCCTCTGCAAGGCTAACAGTTATAAAATGAATCCTGGTTTTGATAACGAAAAAAAGTGTTAATGTTTCTGGAATAGAGGATCTTACTCAGCTGACCAACCCATGCTGAAAAAAAAAAAAAAAAAAAAAAAAAGTTTTTTCCGGCCCTTGGGCCCAAAAA